>VXBZ01009313.1:645331-703072 GCA_013399135.1 Heliornis fulica | reverse complement strand
GAAGTCCTATGATGCTCAGCAGACAGACTGTCACTGCATGCTATCACAGGCGTGGATGCATCAGATCTTTCAACTAATCCAACATGAGGCTCGGATACAGCCATAAGTTCAGTGGAGATGCTCTCCTGCAGTCCAGTGTACAGGTCCTCTGTTACAGCAGAGACGGAGGAATCAAGGAGAGATTCTACCCCAGATGATAGCATCAGGGCAGCTGAAGACTGGTTGTCCTGAGTTTTTCACAGTTTACCCTAAAAAATAAAGCACTGTTAAATCAACATACATAGAAGTCATCTCCAGATTAAAGAAAGCTTCATTCTTCAAGATTAAAGCATACATATTTCAGAAAGCTACTTCTAAGTAATTTTTTACGAAAGAAGCCATGAAATGTTTTGAGTATCTAAGAAAATGCTTTGACACATGCTTCAAAATGCTTTGATTCTTCCTTCAATAATGAAGAGCGTATACATATACATATTGAATACATATTGAATACATATTGATCCATACATATGGATCAATATGTATTCCCAAGCTTTATTTCCAGGTTCAAACCTCTCTCTGCAGATCCAACCTCACTTCTAGAAGACCTGACAACAGACTGTGAAGCAAATCACCATGGCTTGCATGGGACATCCTACTCCTTAGCTAAACCCAAAGCATCATTCCATCATTTGTTTTCCTGTGACATTCTCATTTCTAATCTTTGGAGGAAAAATACCAACCCCAACCCTTTCAGGAACACTTTCTAGGACGCGACCCATCATGCACTGTGCCTCCCAGCTTCGCCCATCCAGTACCGAAATGCGGCGCATAGGATGCGTTGTGCCAGCACCGCTTTTCCACAGAGTCCTGCACCCAGAACCGGAGGCTCCGCTCCCCGGAGAGGAGCTGTGGCCGACCCGACAGCAGCACCGCCAGCCTGAAGCGAAACGTGGAGCCGCTCCAGCCTCGTGGCTGTTGGAGATGGGCCGCACAGGAACGGCTGGGGCTGGGTTCTACAGAAGCACAGTCACTCCGTTCACACAAACACGGGCTTGTTACCCGGCGCTGATCTTCCCGCTACTCAGACGCACCGGCTTCACCGTCACCGGCCTCACGGCAACACGCGAGGAGAACAGCGGTCTTCAGGCAGCCATCGCCGTCCGAGGGACGTGCCCGATCCCGGCCGCGGTGCGGGAGCGCTCCTTTGTTCGAAGCGGCGCGGACAGCCCCTGCCCCGAACCGTCTTTCGAGGCGCAGACCCCGCTTCGGCCGCGGACAGCGGCGGCCCGACGGAAGCGAGATCCGCTACACCCGTCCCCGGCGCTCTGCACCGCCCCGAGGCAGCGCACCGGAGGAGGCCGCCGTTCTCGGTAATTACGCAACCGCCNCCCGCTCCACCGCGCCGCGTCGCGCCTCACCGCACCGCCCGCCACCTCCCTCCGCGGTCACATCACTTCCTCATCCGGGCCCTGCGCCCGCCCGGGCCGTCCGCCTGGCCCAAGCGGCCGCTGCGATGGCCCCGCCCAGCCCGCTCCTTCCCACCTGCCTCTGTGGTGGGCGTTGCGTCCCGGCAGCCCCGGATGCGGAAGCGGCGAGCGCTGCTCGAAGCGGCTCATCGGGACTGCGCCGCTGCGGCCGGGCCGCCGGCGGGGGACACGGTACCGGGAGGGCAGGGCCCTGCTCTCGGTCCCGCTCTGCGGCCGCGGGAAGGGGCGGGGCTGCGCTCGCGGCCGCCGTGAGGAGATTGGCTCGGCCCGCGGCCCCGNNNNCCGGAGTGTTAGGGTTGCGCGGTGTCCCCTTCCCTCTGCTCCCCCCCGGGGCTCTGGCGAGGGCCGCCGCGCCGCTCGTTCCGCGCTGCCGCCTCCCTGCAGGGGAGCGACCCCCGCCGGGCGCCGCTGCTCCCTCAGCATCTGCTCCCGGGGAGAAAGTCGGGCGTCCCTTGGCCAGAGCTGGGTTCACACCCGCAGCCGTGAGAGCGGGCAGTGAAAGCGCGGGGTTTACTCGCTCTCCGTTTCACCCGTGGGGGCAGCAGACACCTGCCTTCCCGCGGCGCCCTCGGCGTGAGTCCTGCCGTCACCCGCTGCAGCCCGGCTCTGCCCCTTCCAGACCCGCATCAGTTCCAAATTGGAAAGTTTTAGTTTGTTTTAACAAAATGAAGGTGTGCGGGGGTCCCCCCGCCGTGCCTGTGTAGCTCGGGATCTCTGGAAAGCCGTGTGCAAGCCCAGTGCCGACGTTATGTGGAAGGCGGGCTTTTCACTCGGCATTTTTGTCTGTGCAAGGATGCAGCAACAACAAATATTCCTAGGAGCAGTTAGACTTCAGTTATGTGGCCACAGTTGTATGAAGAAAACCTTCTTCCTGCTGATCATTTCCAGTTTAAGTGCATGTCTAAAAAGAACAAGTTGTGAAAGTAAAGGTTCTTTTAAAAATATGCTCTATTTTATACTAAAGTGCAGGAAAACAAATTGCTGTGGTTAAAGCGAAGTGGCGCGAGGCAGTGCCTCAGACTGAAGTGTTTGTGTGGCCCTGTTCTCTGCTGCGTATGGCTCCGCTGGCACGAAAGCATCCTGTTGTGTTCCAGTGTCTGAGAGACTTGGGAAAAGGTCTGTGAAAGAGAGAGTAGCAGCCCAGAAGGTGCAGTGGGCATAAGTCTGGGTATTTGTTTTAATGCATTTGACACAAGGTTCATAATTTATCCTGGAGATAGAAAAAGTATTGATTTTAGAGAGCAGTTATAGTGTGGTAGTTCTAGGTAGTGGTCCTAGAGTGTGGGTAGAAGAGGTTATTACCAAACTTCTAGTCTGCTCTTTATTAAACTTTATCATGTACCTGCCTTTCAGTTGTCACATTCTTAGCTGTCTAGTGGTATGACATCCTTTGTTCATGCACAGAGCATAAAAATGGTTTTGTACTAACAAATTTTGCATTTGCTTTTGTTTCTGTATTAGATGCCTTGAGCTCAAAGCAGCTGAGAAGAACTGGTGTTCAAGATGAGAACAAACAAGGTGTACAAGCTCGTCATACATAAGAAGGGGTTTGGAGGCAGTGGTCAGTATCTCTTGGTTCATAACCGTGAGACCAGCACTACTTAATTAAAAGCAGTTAACTGATTTATTGGTTGTTTTAGCAAAGCAGTAAGGGTGGAGCTCTGATGTTATGAGTGGTATTGTCAGCCAGAGTTTGGAGAGCTCTTTTTCCATAGCAAGATACTGCAGAATAAAATAGCATTTGTCAGAACCGAATGAGATCACACCAATAAAACCAAATGGCTTTATTCTACCCTCCTTTTTGCTGTGTCATTTTTGTTTTAACTTTATATTTTAGTCACTTTTAATAAGTGACAGACAAATCAATGACTGTGTGTAGATGTGTTTCTATGGTCTGTCAAAAATGTCATCTATTTGTTCCCTACGTGTAGACTTAAAATCATAGTGTGGTAAAGCTTGTTAAGATCCTATAGCTACCTCCTGCTGATGATTGCTACATCAAAAATCCAAAGGAAAAGTCTGTTTGCCTGCTTAAGGCACACACATTTGCTGAACAAATCTTTTCTGCAAGTTCTGTAATTTGAAAGGAAAGGTTTTGCCCACAAGAATGCCCAGACTTCAGTGGTGGGATAGGAGCGCTGTCGCACACTCAATGCCGTGTGTTGCTGACGTGTCAATCCTGGGCTAGTGTATTAGAGAAAGCTGTTGCACACTAACATGTAAGCATCTGCATTTGGTATATATCTGTTCATTTCAGTTTTCCTCATACACTTTTGCTTCCTAGATGATGAACTGGTGGTGAATCCCAAAGTATTTCTTCAAATCAAGCTGGGAGATGTAGTGGAAATCGCACATCCCAACGATGAATACAGGTGAATTCTCTTTGCTGCTCTCAGCCAGGTGTGGTTAGAGCACTGAAAGGTCATATTTATGTGCAGTGGCTTCTAGAGGGATAGTTTGGGTTTTTTGTTCTTGAAGAAAAGGGGATAACTATAGCCAGTGTAATTCTTTGTGTTTGGTGTTAGCTTGCTGACCTTCCATAGGGTAGGTAGCACCTGAATAGCATCTACAATGTCTTTACGCTCTTCATACAGCTACTGTTAAATATTTCTTCCACCCTCTAGTTTATCCTAGGCTAAATTAGCACTTTCTGGCCAGCTATAAAAACTTAAACCTTCCTGTATGAAGCTGTTCATCCTACAGCCCTTATCTGAAGAGCAGGAGTATACTTGTAAGAGTTTCTGAGAAGATCCTCTGTGATTACTTTCACAGTGTATCATCTTTACCTAATTACCTTGTAATTATAATGAGTATAAAGAGCAAGACTGGGTGACAGGTAGATAGGATGATGTACAAAACTCCAGAAAATATTCATGGTGCTCTAGATTATTGCATGTTCTGTGTTACTAAATAGCTTTGAAGGGTGTTTTTTAGCAGGGTGTTAAGGGTTTTTCAACTTGTCTACCTCTTTTCTCTTTTGTATGCTAGTCCCCTGCTGCTTCAAGTGAAGTCACTTAAGGAAGATTTGCAGAAAGGTAAAATGCTGGACTTGTAGTGTGCACAGTAAAATCATAGGCAAAGATTATGTGATGGAACTGCACCTGAATTGACTAATGCATATATTATAACTTTATAAAAAAGTCAGTGCTTTCTCTATTTAGGAGTGGAATGGTTATGATTTTATTAACAAATTTTAAGGTTCTGAGTGAGTAATATGGGGTATGGTTTAAACAAAATTTGCTTTAGGCTTTATTTTTTTGTTACTGCCTTCTCTGTCTGTGTATCTCTTCTTGCAGGAATTAATTCACCCTAAACTTTGAGTTTATCTTGTCTGCTTTGATTTTAACAACTCTTAATTTGGGCTGTAACTGAAAATAAGCTGTTTGGGTTTTGGGGTTTTTTTTGGGGGTGTTCACTTGTCTGTTGTCTTTCCTCATTTTTGTGGCAGAAACCATAAGTGTGGATCAGACAGTAGCACAAGTGTTCCGACTGCGGCCGTACCAGGATGTCCATGTGAATGTTGTTGACCCAAAGGTGGGAGGCTTTCCAGCTTTTTTCCATCTGTCCCTTCAAATCAGAGCTCTGTGAATTTCCATCTACAGTAGTATTGGGGAAAAAAAGACATCTAATTTTTATTGAAAAGTATTTAACCATTTTTCCTAAGAAAATGAGGCTTGAACAATTGAACCATTTGTTTGTCATGTGTCTCTCTATTCCCTCACTACCACCCATGCTCTCTTTTTGAAGTCTGCAGACCAGCTCCAGCACAGCCTGATAGAAATTCAGAAGTTTCAAATATCTTTAAATTTCAGAAATTCAGGATAACCAGGCAAAGTAAAGAGAAACAGGAAGTGGCTTAGCCAGGAGAGCCATGGCATGGTTTTGCATTATTTGACACCAGAGGGTTTTGTAAGAGAGGTGTCTCTTGCAAATGTCCCACTAGAAAAGAGCTTTGGTCACAGCTTACATACAGCACATGACAAAAATCTGCAGGAAGTGAGGTTTCCATTAAGTCGTGAGTGACTGAAGTAATTTGTTTTATTTGTTCTTCCAGTTTGCACTGGGACTTGTAACACATATTGAATCCTTGGGCTTTCCAGGTCACATTGCAGCATGTCACCCTTCACAGTGGTCTGGGTACACACACAGCCTTCCTTGGCAGTTATTCCAGTGGGGCTTCTCTTTTATCTTATATCTGTTAGGAGTATTGACTTGCTTTAGAACAGCTCTCCCGGTAACAGTTGGCTCTTAGAAGAACAGGCAGGAGTGTGTTACTTATGAACAACCAGTATAATCTAAGCACTGTTTTTTTTTTTTCTTCTGTTTCCCAGGAGGTGACCTTGGACTTGGTGGAGCTGACCTTTAAAGATCAGTATATTGGGCGTGGGGATATGTGGCGACTGAAGAAAAGTTTAGTAAGTCCTCTACTGTCCTTGTGTGAGGTGAAGGAGATTGAGTACCTGTTTCTTGCCTTGCTGTAAAAGAAAACAAGCATTTTACAAAATACAGAAAACTGATGACAAAGCCAGGGCTCATCCCAGCAGCTCCTGGGGACTTGTGCTATAAGGGGCACATCAGAGCTGGGGAAATGCATGTAAACGTGCTGCAGAAAAGAATTAGTCCCATCATCTCCTACTCTCTTGCCATAGTATTAATTACTGCTTTGAATGCTGAAAATGCTGTTGACAGGGATTTTTCTTATGTTCTGAATTTTAATGAGCTGTTGCCTTTGGAAGGAGTTGAATCCAAATGTTTTTCAGGTAGAAATATGCTGCAGTGTCCCCTCTCTGATAATACCACTTAAAAAGCAACCATTAGTATTTGTTTCTGCCTCTCTGAAGTGCAGTCTTTGGCTCTGCTAAGTGGAGTTAAATAGAAAGTGAACCCAATGAAAGTTCATATGTGTTACAAACTACTTTCTGTTGTCTGTTGCAGAGGTTCTGTAGGTTAAGATATTAGTAGTGAATGTGGTCAGTGGTTTCTTTGATTTCATGGCAGGAGTTTGTTTGAGTGAATGTTTCTGGTTGGTTTTTCTTTTTCTTACTTCTATAAATTGTTTGGCTCACTGAGCCTGCCCTGCGATTTACACCTCTGACTGTTCTTTCTTAGGTCAGCACATGTGCCTATGTCACCCAGAAAGTTGAATTTGCAGGTATCAGGTCAGTGCCTCTTCTGAAGACTTACTGTTACTTATGCCTTTAATGAGAGCAGAGTATCCAACTGGAGACTTTTCTCTGAAAAGAAATCTCTTCCACAGATTTCTGTCTGCAGCATGGGGTGGGAGAAGGCTTCTTTCTGATCCAGGATGGGAGAAACTGAGAGTAGGACAGGACTTCCAATTAATGCCAAATAATTTCCCTTTTTCTAATTATTTCCTCCCCTACCCAAGTTGTATTAATACTTCAGATGAGGGTTACTGCAGTTGCTGTTGAGATGACAAAGGGACAAGGAAAGATGCAGAGGCTGTTTAAATTCTTTTGGATTAAAGATTAGATTTTAACCAGATAAACGTCTGCTCTTGTCTTCAGGTCATCCTTGACTGCAGGTTTTGGTACATTCCTTATTTGCTCAAATATTGATTCTCTGCTCTACGTATTCACTCTGATCAGCAAATATTCTGCACTCCTTTTCTTCCAGGGCACAGGCAGGTGAACTGTGGGTAAAGAATGAGAAAGTCACTTGTGGATACATCAGTGAGGACACCCGGGTAAGATTTCAGGAAGCAGGGGAAAGAGGTTTCTTGTAATTCTATCTTGCTTTCAGGTTTTACTGCATCGTTTGCTTTGGCTGTGTTGTAAGGTGAAGAGTGACAGTCAGTTCAGGAGAATGAATGATTAGAGAACTTCAACTCTTCAGTACTAGGAATAGCTCGGGCTGTTGAAGTGTTAGAGGGGAAATTCCCTATGATGCAGTGGGCACAGTCATAATTTTGCTCTGTAGTTAACTTCTGCATTTGGCCCTTTTCATGGATGTTCCTTGTTTTAAATAACACCTTTTGTTCTTTTGCAGGTGGTCTTCCGCTCCACGTCTGCCATGGTTTATATTTTTATCCAGATGAGCTGTGAAATGTGGGATTTTGATATTTATGGTATGTGGGTACCTGACCTGCCTGATTGTGAAAGGCAGCAGGTATCCTTCCTGCTGCCACTGCCACCACTGTCTGTTTCTGCCACTACTAGAAAACTGAAACAGCCTGTCTTTGGCCTAGGCAGTGCTCTGGGGTGCACTATGGTGCCTTCAGATTATCACTTGCAGGGCCATGCTTTTCTGTCTCCTGGGTGTTCTGTATCTTTCCCATCCCTACTGTAGGCCCTGGGTACCATTGTCTCAGTGTTGAAATCAAGGAGTTCAAATGATTGTGAGCCTTGGAAGGGTTTTCCATGGATGTAAATGTGTTTGGTGGTGAGGGCAGGTGCAAGCCTGTAGGAATGTTGAAACCAGACATGTATGGAAATCCCATGCAAAGGGGGCTTTGATGTCTTGGGTTTCTCTTGACTTTGGCTTAGAGAGGAAGCAAAAACCCAGCTTAGCCCAGTAGCAGTACACTTGAAGTAAGAGTGAGTCACTTTTCTGTGCTGTTGTCCTATTTATTTTTTGGCTTAATTATTTAGCAAACCTCTTGCCACTTCCTTTGACCATATGTTTAGGCATATGTAACTAGGCAGCTATTCAACACTGAGCAGGGGATCAGTTGTGCATGATATGTCTAAAAGATAGTACAGCTGCTTTCCCAGCAAGCTGCGAATGTGTCGGGAAAATGAATTTAAAGGTCAGATCCTTTTAACAGTAAGAGTCTTATTTACATCTTGGGAAACAGTCATGCTTTTAAATCTTCTAATCATTGCTTTAGTGACACTAGCATTGGTTATGCACACTGCCACTCTGATTCTAATAAAAATAACTTTCCCAGAATCTCAGGGTTAGATATACCCCATAGTTGAAGTAATTACTGTGATTTAATGCTTCGGGGATGTTTACTTTGCAGGAGACCTATATTTTGAGAAAGCTGTGAATGGTTTCCTTGCTGACCTCTTCACAAAATGGAAGGTAAATAGCTGACTGAGTTCATCCTCTTCTGAAAGAACAAATCATTACCATCTTAGTGAGACTTTTGGTGTGCCAGCTTGAGGCTCAAGAGCAGCATTTCATGTGTTTCCTTGAAGGGAATGGCTTGATTCCATTGCATGTGTTAGCACTCTGTTTATTGAAGCTTTAATTCTTTACTTCTGGAATTGTTAGGGGTATCTCTAAACAGTAACAAGTCAGAAAATCAAATTGCTGTGAGTATGTATAAACAAATTGAGTCCAAACAAATTGAGTAAACCTTTTTAAACAAAAATCTTGTGTCTTGGCAGCTGCATAGAGGAGTTGCTTTAGAGGTTAGCAGAGAGTGCTCCAGTTTAAATGTGATACAGCCTAGAAGCACAGAATCTCCAGGAGAGACCATTCCAGTAGTTCATAGAGGCATAGTCAGATTCATTAATACAGCATTCAACCTTTTACTAGTTAACTTTGGCCCTAGGTGTGAGGGGAAAGAGGGTGTCACTATATGTGTTTCTACTGAATGTGTACTCTAAGGTTTTCTTTTTTTCATCTGTTCTTCCTGGACAGGAGAAGAATTGTAGCCATGAAGTGACAGTGGTCCTATTTTCTAGAACATTTTATGAAGCAAAATCTATAGGTATGTAAATTCTGTATATTCATGTTTGGTTTTAAACTTATCTCCTCTCCTCAAAGCTGGTCACAGACTGCCAGTGATTTTTTTCCCCTATTTTATGCCCATGCCCAAAGTATTCCCTACCAACCATGGTGGATGACTATCCTTATGAATGTACTGCAGTGAAAACCTTACATCGAAGAATAAATGGCAAATTTTCCTCATTGGACTCAAGATGTCACGTTGTTTTACAAGCAATTTTAATACTATGTAGGAGATCAGATATTTTTCAGGTTTTGGGGTTGGCTTTTTGTTTTTAATGGAAATAACAGCCCCTTTCTAGAAAAGATGAATTGTTTCCATAGAGGACTGTAGAATATTCATGCTTTTGTTTTGGTTTCAGATGAGTTTCCTGAAACACATCGTGCATCAATTCGGCAGGATCATGAAGGAAGATTTTATGAAGATTTTTACAAGTATGTCCTCAAGTTATTTCACCTCTTGTCCCACAGTGTATGTGCAGCCTGTGTGGAGAATATCATACTATCAACTGTAGGACCTTACAAGGAACTAGGATAGTCTAAAACTGGCAGCAGATCGATGAGTAGTCCCATTCCATCTGTGAGCACACTATTTGCTAAGTCTTGCATGTGGGTATTGTGTTGTCAGTGCTCTATTGGGATTGCCAATAAAACAAGAAGTTGGGTGTAGGTTTTGCCTAAGGCTTGGCTATTTTTTGGATCTTTACGTTCTTGGGTAGTTGAAGAACAGATGGTGCTATTGCAGAAACCACGAGTGTTCCCAGTTAGGCACTGGAGCTCTGGCTGATGGTCACAACAGATGCAGCTGTTGAAGCAGTCACTTGATTATGAACTTGTTAATGATCTTGCTGCTTTGCAGAACAGTGATGCTATATGGCATACAGTGACATATGTGTGTGCATCTACACCTTAGTGGTTGCTACCAGTATGCAGTAGTTCTAACATGCTGCCCAACAGAAGAAAGGAATGTTCACCTTTCTATACATTCCTTGTTCATCCCTTCTCACTTCTTCAGAGCTTCCTTTCATGATCCTTGTTATGTTGTGGTCTTTCTAGAGTTGTAGTTCAGAATGAGAGACGAGAAGAATGGACCTCCCTGCTTGTGACCATTAAAAAACTTTTTATCCAGTATCCTGTGTTGGTACGACTAGAACAAGCAGGTACAACAATCCTCTTTAACCATGCTTTTGCCTTTTTTTCTTTTTTGTTGTTCTTGTTGCTGTCTAAATACTCTAGTTCCAGTGGAGTCTGGTATTGTTCTACTTGGTCTCTCCTGGCTAGGCTGTTTTGCTTGTGTTTTTCTGTGAGAAATACCAGTTTTCCCTGTAATTTGTTGGAATTAAATTATTTACTACAAGTGCAGGAAGATTTGTAGGGTTTTTTGTTTTGGTTTTGGGTTGGTTTTTTTTTTTTAAGCTATTTTATTACAGAGATAACTTTATTTTTTCCCTCTTTTTCCCTCTGAACACTTGTCCAGAGGGCTTTCCTCCAGGTTACAATTCTACCTCAGCACAAGGGAACTACCTGGAGGCCATTAATCTTTCATTCAATGGTAAGTTATGAGCTATTAAACTGACTGCCAGTAAATGCATGCAGACTTCTGTTGCCTGTTCCTTAGCACTGTGAATATTAGGAGGGAAATATTAGCTGCTTCAATTGTCATTTTAAGCCTCAGAAGAAATTGTCTTGTGTGTCTCTGGAAAACCAGGGACTCTCAAGTAATTGAGTATTGGGTATTTCTGACTTCAGGAACCATTTACATGGCCTTGTTAGGACAAAATTTTTCTTCCAGCTGTGTATCTGTATGAGAACCTCTTGGAATAGAAGTTGGAATTTTAAATTGTAAAGCATTTCAGAATCAGGTTAGATTACACATGAATCAGATGAAGCTGATGCTTTTTTAGTAGGGAAATACATTTGATGGGCTAGAAAGGCTCCTCAAAGATCAGCTTTTTGTGATTCTGGACATTAAATGTCATTCTGTCACTTGAATTGTTGTCTTGTTGCTCCCATGGGAAGGGAACATAGGATGTTATTTAAAATTATTATTAATGAACTTTATCTTGTACACTTTGAGGGGTTTGTCTGTTGGTTTTGGGTTTAGTAGAGTTTTTTTTTTAGATGTTATAAAGGAACAGCATGTGAGAAAAACACTTCTTTGTATGTATCTGGTTGGACAAGACCATATACAAGCCCTGTCATGCTTTCATGTGCTTTGTGGAAACATGTTGAATACCAGTGTTAAGAGAGTAACATCCCTTGCTCTGAAACAAACAAACCCTCCAAAGTATCTAGTGTCTTTTTTCTTTTAAAGTATTCTCATTTTTTCCCCTTAGTGTTTGACAAGCACTACATAAACCGGAACTTTGATCGGACTGGCCAGATGTCTGTGGTCATCACACCTGGCGTGGGCGTGTTTGAAGTTGATCGACTCCTGATGATTCTTACCAAGCAGCGGATGATAGACAATGGTAAGTAATGGTCACTCTGTGCAGTCCTTATGCAGGCAAGCAGGTGTATTTGGAAAAGCTCTAGCCTTTTTTTGCTCTAAAGTACCTGTTGTAACTTACATGCTGTGGAGTGGGGGTTACTGCTGGAAGATTTGTGTCCACCGTTTGCTGGAACGGGCAGATTTTCAGAGACCATATGGGGATTTAACTGCTTCTGTTTGTACAGGGAACTTCATCTGTCCATGCATACCCTTCCCTTAAAGGATAATCTCACATGATTTGCATTAGTTTAGAAGAAACATTTCATATATTCCCAGTGACACTGTATTTGTCTCCATTCCACAGGACTGCTAACTACCATTTTCAGTGTGATTACATTTTAAAATCTGAAATGAATATAGAAGACAGATTGGGCTTTCAGCTTAAACTGATCTGGTTTGGCTTAGCATATCAGTCCTTCTTGGTAAACAGCTGACCTCTACTGTTGTTTGTTTACAGGGATAGGTGTTGACTTGGTATGCATGGGAGAACAACCTTTGCATGCTGTGCCCCTCTTCAAGGTAAGGCATGCTGCTTTTCCATTCTCTGCTCCTAGAAATGTGACAATTTTGTGACTATCTGGACATAACTTTTTGCTGTGTTTCTGAATTCCTCACAGCTCCATAATCGCTGTGGACCTGGTGACTCCAGGTTGGGTGATGACTACAATATTCCACACTGGATAAACCATAGGTAGGTGAACTCAATTGGCCTCTGTCAAATACTTACGCTTTCCTTTCCTCTTTATGTAAACTGTCAAATTCTTTTTCTTCTCTCGTTGTTTGTTTCCTCTACTCTCCTTGTGAAGCAAAGACATGTATTACAGTAGTCTTCAGAGCTCTCTGGACATCAGAGATAGGCAGTTTGCAGAGGAAAAGGTCTTGATTTTAAACTCTATTTCCAGCTAACTTAGTTCTGCCTTTAGCTGTGCATGATGGAAGTCAGGAAGCTAAAATGAAAAATGCAGTCACTTCCATCATGAAAAAATAGTATAATTGATTATTAGTGAAAGCAAATGCATTTCAAATGAACAGCTACAGGTCAAGAAAACGTGGATTACGTGTATAAATATTGACCAGTTGCAGGAAACACCCAGTGTTACACTGCTTCACTCCAAGGCACAGTATGTTTCCTTTGCGCTTTCTGTTAAACATTCTGTGCCATAATACTCTGTCATCTTCCCCTACATACAGACATCAGGTTTCAGGATGGGAGTCCTTGTTCTGCTGTAGGATTATTACTTTTTCTCTTTCAGTGCCTCATTTTATCTGTCTGCGTTAATTGACCGTCCTGACCAATTACATTCGTGTATTGCTTATGCCCAATATTTTAGAGTGATCTTTGCCTTAGATGGAAAAATGTGTTTGGAGGATTAGAATAAAGCAGGATTTAAAAGATTCAGATGACAAGAAATACATCTTAATGAATGAATTATTTCAAATCAGTGGGGGACTATAGTTTTCAAGTAGCTGATGTGAGTCATTACTGTCATGTAAATTGGGGAGAGTTCTGTGTAACCTCCACAGTACTGTATAGACAGTGAAAGTGGATACCTTTCTGTAGAAAGAGAAAATGAACTGGGAATTGCAGGTGTAAGCATATTAAGAGGTATAGACTGAGGATGTATGGGAATCAAAGGCAGGTCTCTAAAGCAAGAGTAGCTTCTGTCAGTGTAACCATCCATCGGTGTTTTCCATGTGTTGTCTTCTGCAGAGAAAGCTATCCCCTTTGCTCTAGCTGATGGCTAACCCCAATTCACAGGCAGTTTGCTGGGCAGCTAACCAGCTATATCCAGTTCTTGGAAGATTGTTGAATGGTGCTGGTTTTTCCCTTTCAGTTTCTACACATCCAAAAGCCAGCTCCTGTGTAACAGTTTCACTCCAAGGATCAAGCTGGCAGGAAGGAAAGTAGGTATCTTTCTGATTTATCTCTTCTTACTAGCTATTTGGATAGCTTTTCTCAGCCAAGTATCAGAATCATTCTAGCAAATATTCCAACAGCTTAACGAAATTTCTTTTTTAAAAGATAGCGAAAGCAAAGCTGTAATGATCGTTGTAGGGCTAGTGAATGAGGGACTAGTTTGTAGGTCTTTCTAGGATGAAACTAGGTGAGAAATGTTTCAACCACCATAAAAATTAGAGTTTTATTCTGCAATGAAGAATTCCATGGAGAGGAAGGACAAAGATATATAGGGTTTTTTTTACATGTGTTTGTGATTAAGTATCAGTATTTAGTACTTCTGAAGTGGCCTGACTGCCTGGCTCAGTCAGCCAGATAAACTTTTTAATTTTGATACTTGATCCCACCGGGGGATATTTCGTTAGAACATGCTGACTGTCTCCTTTCTCTGTCTTTTCTCTTGCTCTCTTATTTTTTTGGTCACTTCACGCTTCCTTTCTTGGGCCATCCAGCCACTGACTGAGAAAGCAAAAAGTAACCGAGATGCCTGTGAGTAACTGTGTTCTGGAATGAACTACTGCACTGATTATGATTTTCAGCCATGGCAGGGAATCGGGACTAGATGATCTTTGAGGTCCCTTCCAACCCAAAGCAATCTATGAATCTGTGATTCTATGATTCCCAGGCTAACAAACAGCTGTAGTAAGACAATGACACTTCAGCAAAAGTAGTTCTGTGCATTTCAAAAGTGAGGCTGATCCATCATTCAAACGTGCTTTAAAATGCACAGTTCCCTCGTGAGGGAATTTGAAGGATCTGTTCATGCAGGGATTGATTTGATGATTATTAATTTAATGTCTTGGGTATATGGGAGAGAAACGTTAGGGCCAGATTCAGAGGCACCAACTTTGATAATGGAGCTGCTCCAGTTGTTTAGCTCATGAGGCTTTTGGATGTGATTTCTTTTGGCATAGATACTTCTGTTAGTGTTGAGAGTTGGCTGCTTAGAACTTGCAGCTTTTGAACGTTATTGAAAGAGCTTCTAGTGCTATCTGATTTTTATTTCAGCATTAGGGGCTCCAAAAGATGCTGAGAATGCCCTGCCTATCCAGGTAGATTATGATGGCTATGATGCCCAGGTGTTCAGGCTGCCAGGCCCTTCCAGAGCCCAGCGCTGTACCACTTTCAGGTAAGAAGCTTGTGGCTGCACTAGTTCTAGAGCAGCTGTGTCATGGTGTATTTCTTGATACATTAAATGCTCTTACAAATATAAAGAGAATGAAGGTCCCCATGCTTACAACTGAATGAAAAGCTTTATCTGTAGGTAGTATCTATGGCTGTCTGTTACTCCTGAGATAGCATGTGGAATGTAGGAAATATGGATAGGAAAAGCCATAAGTATGCTTTTTCCTTACATCTGTGGTTTTGTCTGAAGTAGAATGAGCTATCTCCCTTGCTACATTTCTAGCAGACTTTGCAATCTGGGTTAAAAAATATTTGCACAGATTTGTAGAAATAGCATTAGTTTGATGTACTGTTTAGTAACTGGTGCTGGCCAGAGTGGTGGTGAATCTTCCCTGGGAACGATGCCTTTCTGAACAAGAGAAGAAACAGAGAAGCTGAATGCAGGTTTTCAAATGTTCTGTGGCCTTCCCTTTAAGAAAAAAGGCTAATTATCCTCAAATCCTGACCAAATTAATTGAACAATCTATACATTTTAGTGGGGTTTTTTGGTAACATAGGATTGATGAAGTTGTTTGAAGTATTTTTTGCTTTTCTTCTTTCAGTAGTATTGACTAAATCTGAGGAAGATGAGCATGTGGATTCACTTGTTAATATGAGCAGCTTGCAGAAATCCACTCTGGAAGATGCTGATGTAATTTAGTGTAGTTAATCATTCCAAGTAGTTTCCCTATAGCTATGTGCTCCTAGCACTGTGAGCTCAGGTCTGGTATCTCTAGACCTCATCTATATTACCACCTTGGTGTGGCAGCTGTAGAGTCACATAACAAGTCTTGTTTGCTCTTCTCAGAGCTGTTGTGCTGGAAGCACAGTGTTCTCTACTCATTGTGTGGTGTGTAAAACTATATAGTATCCACATAGTCAAAAAAATGGTGATAGCTTCCCTGTAGTCCTCTTCTTGAGTTCACCTATTGAGTCTCTTGCATGACCCTAGCCTGTTCTAGTCCCTTGGTAAGCCAGGAATTAATCTCTTTTTTCTAACACTGGACACATCTGTTTATTTTCAGCAGGTCTGTGAGAGAGAGAGAAAGTCGCACCAGGAAGAGCTCTAGTTCCTACGACGTCTCGTGCAGCCCTTCTCTGCAGAGCCGCACGCTGCCCCCCGAGGAGGTGAGGAGCCAGGCGTCTGATGACAGCTCACTGGGCAAGATCTCCAACATCTTGATGATCCCACGGCCTCATTTGCACCAGTGTGAAGTCAGCAGCTCTTTGGGCTACACCAGCACCAGAGGTCAGCTTGAGGCAGATGGGAAAGTACCTTAGGTGGTGAGAGGGGAGAGAGAAGGTGGAAGCTCGTGTTAGCCACTGTGAGGCCAGCACAGGTTGATGGTGCATTCATGGTACACCTTTTCCACAGCTCTAGCTATGTCTGGGCATGTGTTCTCCCTTTGTTATCCTTGTCCAATTCCATCACTTCTTTTTAATTGGCTTGTCCTAAATAGAAGTGTCCTGACATTGATTTGCACTTTTCCCTTACCTTCTTTAATATTTGACTAATTCTCTTGTGCCTGCCTGCAAGGCTGGACATACACAAGTAACTTTTATTATCCAGGTCACCTATAATTTGTCAAATGAGAATTGGCCTTAGTAGTGAACCCTGGGGAACCCTACTTATAACTTCTCTCCTTGGGGATTTGTTGTCATTAAGAGTCACTTTCTGCATCCCTTCTTTTGACAATGTACTGCTGAGCTATCTTGGTATGTTAGCGGTGCTGGCAGGCTCTGCTTTTTCCCCTTCCAATTTAATTTTGTCCTCAGACAGTATGTGGTATCTTCCATAAACCCAACTTATTTCCAGGTAAATAGTATTTGTCCTGCAATTGCTTCATCTTCTGTCAAATTCTATCCCTGAAGGCTCTTTATGGCTTTTTTCATGTCGTGCTGTATGACACCAGGTACCGTATTTATCCTGTTACAGGAATTGGATTTACGGGTGTGAAACAGCCAGCACACAGTGTACTTCATGTCACATTTACCTCTCATGTTTTCCCCTGCTGCCAGTTAATATACACTATTTTTGGTATTTCTGTTGCTCCTTTAGTTTGAAGGGTAAGTTTTGTGATGCAGCTGAAGGTGTGGGGTTGTGTGTGAAACAGAACTGGCAGGAAGGGAAGAGATGGAGTAATTGGGGTTTCTGACATGTTCTAGTTGGCAGATTAGATTGGTAAATGAGTCTTCCTTCTCTTTGGGATTTCCTTTGTTGAACAGAGTAATTGCTACTTAGTCATCTGGTTTGTTTCTCTACTATTTCTAAATAACTATGCTTCTGTTGTGCATTGAATGGCAGTGACTAACTGCTCTCCTACCGGGGCCGTGTCCCATGTCTGCTGAAAGGAAACCCTTATTTCAGCGGTCAAATCCGAACGTTACAAAAAAGGCACATGTTGCTCACTTGTAGCTTCTGCTACGTGTTTGCTGTTCATCCTGAAGTTTCTGGTGTGTCAGTCTCTTGATTTCTCAGGGATTCTGAAAGCTCTGAGTAATTTTTCAGAGTTGACTTAGCAAGTAGTTTCTTTATGGCTTCATTTAGTATATAGTGACAAAGCATTGAGCAATGCTGTCGTGAAATAATATTCTTTCTTGTCTTGATTCTTATTTACCTTGTAACTTGCAGACTGGATTGAAATTGCTTTTGTCTTCTCTCCCTGCCTACTCCTCAGATCTCCTTATTCCCACTTACCCTGAGGAACCTTTATATCCCTAAGCAACTCATTTTCTTCTGCTTGGCTTCTGTGTGATCTCACACTAACCTTAAGCTGTATTTTCTAGATGTCCTGGAGAACATGCTGGAGTCTCAGCAACGTGACTCCAGTGCCCCTGGGAGGTTCCACGTTGGCAGTGCAGAATCCCTGCTGCACATCCGGCCCGGAGGATACACCCCTCAGCGGGCACTGATAAACCCCTTCGCCCCGTCCCGCATGCCCATGAAGCTCACGTCAAACAGGAGGCGCTGGATGCACACGTTCCCTGTGGGTAAGTCTGCTGCACAGCGTGTTAGGATGCTGCTGCTTTTTCCTTCTCCCAGCATTAACACAAGGGAACCCATGGGAACTCTGGTGTCATGAAGTGCTCTCAGTGTAGCAGAGGCTGAGCTCAGTGTGTGGGTGTGATAAAGCTGAGATCCTCCTCTTGTAAATGTTACCAGCTCTTGGCAAACTTGTAGCATTGGTGTCCTGGTTCTGGCCGGAAGGCTTTGTAAACACGCTTTGTAACCTCCCTTAGATAGCGTTGCCTGTGGTGGTGACAAAAGGAGGGTACAAGCAACTGAGGAATCAGTGCAGATGTGGTGATAAGTGATCAGACTGTACCTGTGTAGGTCCATCGGGAGAAGCTATCCAGATCCATCATCAAACCCGACAGAATATGGCGGAGATGCAGGGCAACGGGCAGCAGGATTTGACACATTCCTCTGCTGAGCTGCTGGAGCTGGCTTACCACGAGGCAACTGGCAGGTGAGGCCCTTAGGGTGAATCTGTGCAGACTTTAAATGAACATCCCTTCTCCTTACAGTTCTATGTATGGTGGAGTAAGGCAGTTAGAGGTTGGGATCTTTATGTTTAAAAATGTAACATTAGTACCACACACACAGTATATGCTTTTATTTATAGGCAGTGAAATCAGAACTGTACATAACTAACTTCCCTCCTGGGAGGTATGTGAGTAGCTGATTCTCCACTGTTCTGCAAAGGCAGCGCATTGGGTGTTGCTAGAGGCAAAGAGCAAGCAGGATGGTTGGATACAGAGTGCTGTACAGCCTCCTGTGCTGCTTTTGTGCCTGTTACCATCTCTGCAAACCACTCCAGCCCAGCTGAGATGGCAGGCTGATAGCTTTCATGTGGTACATCAGCCCTTGTTAAAAGCAAGGAATGACCTGAGTGAGAAGCTTGGTTATGTAGGCTGGTTTGTGTTTCTCCAGACATACCAGCTCTCGGCATCCAGGTGACAGTACCTCTTTCCTGAGCTTCAGTGGAACAGAAGAGTACTCCAACGGCCTGGCTGGCAGCAACGGTGCAGGTAACAAAGTGAGGATGGAGAATGGAGTTAGGAGTGAATGTCCTCCCTTGTTAGCAGTGGCAAAGTAATAGAGCCAAAAGTCATGGAAAGCAGGTGGACCACAGGCATTACAGAGTAGAAAGAATCAGTAATGGAAAATCTGTTTCCACCTTTGAGTCACGTGTTAATTCTCTTACTTGGACTCTTTGGTGTGTGGTAGGTGTGTGGTTTTTTCATTTAGGTTTGGGTTGGTGGGGTTAGGGTTTTTTTTGTTTTTATTTTACTGTGTCTCTGTTTCTCTAGATATGCCTTAGAAACTTTAGTATGGAAAGATGCTCATTGTTTTGTTTTCATATAATAAACTCTCAGGCAGTTGCTTAGTTCCACAACAACAAAGCACTGACAACCAACTGACAAAAAATAACTAAATATGTGCTGGTCTAGTTCAGAACTTTTCCTTTTTTTTTCCTGAATGAGGTTACCTTAAAGTGTCACCCTTTGGATTAAGAAACCTTTTTGAATATATCTATTTTACTTTTATACAAGCTGATGGGAGGAATAAAGTTTGGTCATATCCATCTTTTGAGAGAAGCTATAGAAGAGTAGGTTTATTTTGCCTGGTAGGTTCTGGGATTTGGTGTTTTCTGGCATATCTTTTCACTATCTATCAGTGCACCTTCTCTTAATTTTAAGCACTTTGGTCATGGTGCTGCTTATATTAAATATTACTCCCACGTGCCCCATCATCATCACATTTTTGGGGAAAGACACATCTGTACTTTGAGTTGAAGATCAGCACTGTCTTTCTTACCTTACCCAGACACCTGAGTTGGTAGAAATTCTCAGCATTTGCAAGCCTGTAAGTGGAACAGCATGCCACACTAATAATTTTGTCAAGTTATCTGGGATTTTTCTTTGCAACCTGCCTTCTGATTTCATGGACCTGCTTTTTTAAGCATGTGAAAAAAAGTTGATCTTTTGACCTATAGCATTCAAGACTTCTGGGGTTTTTTCCCAATTAATTTAAAGATTTATTTTTTTAAAGTCACCCTTCTGAATTACATTTGGATGTTAACAATTATGTTTTGCCCTGTGTCATACCTTGCAGAGCCATAAGGAAGTAAGCAGACTTAATTTTCTTGTCTCTCTTGTCTTGTATTAACATAGTCACATTAAAAGTGATTTTGTTCTGCTGTTTTCTCCTGTGGATTTTACCTGAATATGTTTTGTTCTCCTGCTTTACTTTTTTTTTTTTCCCCTAGCATCCAAATAGAATTTGTTTGCTCTTGCAATTGCTAAACTGCCTTTCAACTGCTGGATACAATTTGCACAGTGTAGTTGCAGAGCATTTCCTGGCAATAAAGATGCCTACACTTTATAGAAGTCTTTTATGTCTCTAGATTGGACATAAATCATGTATGTGGTGGAAGTTTATCTGTGTCTGTCTTTGTGAAGTCGTTATGGGCCCCTTCCCTGACTAAACACCCTCAGCCATCTGTAGCTGCCACACTGTGACTCAGTGATTTGACTTATGTTTCTCCCTTATGGTTTGAGTCACCTATGAAATGAAATAGGGTTTGGGGGTTTTTTTATTTCCAAAAATACGATTTCTGAGCCAGTCTGGTTATCTGCTGCCCACAGCATGTTTTGCTGCAGCATGGGCTTCACAGTGAAAAATTACCCCATCTATTTACACCGACATTCAGTGTGTCGTCTCTATTGTCCAGCAGATGGTAGATGATAGCTCAGAGCAGATAAATCTTGCTGCAGTTCCCGAACTGGGTGGCAGATGGCATCAGCGGAGTTGGTGAAAGATGAATAGCAATTTGAGCCGGCTCCCCAACGGGCATCACCGTGGAAGCAGATAGCCATCCTTTCCGTCAGTAAATGCTATTTGGAATAACAGGATATTGATACCAATTTCCTGGATCAATCTACATAAGCTGGTTTTATAAAAATGGCTCCTTTTTAAATGTTTGGATACTTCTTGAAATTTTTATTTTGATAAATGCCTTTTAAGACAGCCTTTTTTTTTTTTTAGCTGCTCATTTCATGTGCCACAGCAGCTGTTGATACAGCTCCATGGTGAACCAACTCGGGGAAATGATCCAAATGAAGAGTAACCAGGGCTCTGGGGACTAGGGAGAATTGGTCAAGGTGCACCATAGCCTCATGTAGGCTCAGTGTTCACTGATCTGACATTTTAATATCTCTTTTCCAGGTTAATAGTCTGCTTAGAATGCATCTGTTTGGCAGTGAGAAAAATCATAGTGTCTTAAGTCCTAATCAAAACTTAAATATCAGTTTCTGATAGTCTTGAGTCCCTTATTAATCTTTGTTTAGCTTAGTGTAAACAGTATTTTGCTCAAAAACTGAGCATCTCTTCAAAATCTGTCACCTTTCAAATGAATAAAGCATGTTACTGTTCTTTCTTAGTGAAGTGTGGACCAAGGTTTATCTTCCAGGTTGAAACATATTGGAAGCTGCTGCCTTTTCAGAACATGGTAGTTTTAAACAGTATGTAATTAATACATTGGACCTGTTTAGGGGCACTGAAAGCTTAATGCTTTCCAAATTTTAGCCTAGCAAGGGATAAAAAGGTATTTTGTATGTCCTTAATCAGGAAGATCAACTATTTGGTTTGTTTCCTTGCTATCCCTTGGCAGAGAGGTGAAATGTGTACCCGTAGTTTATGTCTAAAAATGTTGGAATTTTAGCTAAAATACTTATTTCTTTCCTGTAGGGATGAACCTCAAAACTCAAAACAAGGATTCTGTGGAAGATGCTGTTTCTAACTCTCTGGATCCAAGTAAGCAGGAGAAAAGTTTCTGGAAGAGTTTGCATAGGTGGGAGGCAGGGAGGGAAGGGGCACGATCATCTGTAGGGGCATCAGGAGGTGGAAGGCAAGAACCCGCGGCGCCTGCTCGGCCTTTGGGAGCAGTTTATTTTGCCCTGCAGTAATTAGCAGGATCTCTGTGTACTTTGTGTCTCACTGAGATTGCAGCTCTGTATCTCCCAACAATATGTGAAGCTGGTTGTCAAACCACATCTGAAATTCTTTCCTTAGCAAACACTATTATGCAAAAAGCTACAGCTGCCTCAGTATGAAAGGTTTGCTTGGCACCAGCTCACTGGAGCAGCAGGAGAACAGCCCGTTTCTGAGTGTGGTACCAGTTACTGAGAAATATCTGTCCTCATCCAAGAGAAAGGAGCGTGGGGCTGCTTAAGAAAATACCTCCTCTACAGCAGTCTGGCCTTTGTTACTTCTTATGTAGAGTTCTGCTGTTAATGGTAGCACTTCTATAGTAAAATAACTGTCTGAAGACCTCTCTGACAAGGAGTTGAGAATTAGTAGTTGGCTGAGTGCCTCGATATCATCACTTGAGGCAGTTTAGAATGTAGTGCAGTAGTGAACAGATGATTTGAAATGATTTGATTAGCTTTTGCTTTTTAATGTCTAGTGTTACATCTGTAATTTCAAAACTGCAACATTACTCTAGGAAAGGGTGTGGGGAAGGATTGCTTTCCAAGCTACTATTTTTCTGGTCTTCCCACCCCTCTGGATCTGTCTTCTGTTTTTATAACTGTGGAAATCCTCCCTTTTCCGCTGTTGTACTATTCCAGAAAGAGGCTGGCCTGTCATTCTTACTCTCCTCATCCCCAGCTCCTTCTGCAGTTGTCCAGGATGCAAAGCTGGTCTGATTTTCTTGCTCAGACTTGGAGTATTGATCTGTTCTATTAATAATTACTGCACCTGACTTGCTGTTGTTTTGGAAGAGCGGTGGCTGTATCTGCTCTAGCATAAAATCAACAAAAAATGAAATGTCTGAACTTTGAATGTCATTTGCATGTTGCAATTGAATTAGCATGTGCACTGCATTGTTTAACAAACTCTGTCTCTTTCTCTCCCTCCCTTCTTCCCCTCCTACTTTCCTTTTCCCTTCCATTCCACCCTCTTTTTGTCCTGTTGACTTCATGCCAACTGTTTTTGACCCTCATTCCTTCTAACTTTCCTTTTGACACGTTTCTTTCATCTTCCTCTGCACCCTATTTTTTCATGGGTGATCATATATGCCCCATTGTCTGCCCTCCCCAAATGATACGACGAGGCAGTTCTGACACTGTCTGCTCCCCCCGTAGTGCCAGGCTTCTGTTGTACAGTTGGAGTGGACTGGAAATCTCTCACTACTCCGGCGTGTCTCCCTCTGACCACGGACTACTTCCCCGACCGCCAGAGCCTGCAGAACGATTACACTGAGGGTTGCTATGATCTCCTCCCAGAAACTGACATTGACAGGTTTGGCCAGAACCTTCTCTAACGTAACTTGCATTGAATCCAAGTGCACAAGGTGCAGTTGATGGAAGAGGAATGATTTTGGGGACTGTACAAGAGAAAGATGGATTGCTGACATAGTTAGCAACAAAATACTTAGATTTTTTTTTTCTTTTCAGTGCTAATGTTGCACCTTTTCTGATGTTACCATCCAGCTGTACTGTGTTCTGCAGATTTTAATTGCTCGTGGACAAAATGTTACATCTCTCTTCTTCTGTTGTATTTCAGTCAAAAAAAAAAATCAGGGTTTTTTTATCAAGCTATTACCTTTGTTAATCTGTTCTCCAGCAAGTACTTTTGGAACACTAAATAAGCAAATGCCTCTGTACACAGTGTTTAAGATGCTTGTCCTCATATTCAGAGAAACTTAGTTTAAAGAATCCTGGTGGAAAATAGTGTTAGTGGGATAAACAGAAATTCTTGGCTTGTCTTGGAGTTATCTGGTAACTGGTTTTTAATAGGGTTGATTTGTGTTTTTCCTAAAACTTTCTTATCTTAAACATTTTTCAAACTCTCCACAACATGTAAGACATCAGAAAGACCTGTTCACGTTGCTACTTAATGGGAACAGAACAAAAATATTAGGGTGATCAAAGGACCTAGGAAATAGCAGAATTAATGAAGAAACACCTAAAGAAAATGTCACACATCCCCTTATAGCAGGAAGGCAAAGTTCAGAGCAGTAGTTGTAATAAGATATCACAGTGATGTGTCTTTTCATCTCTGCTCTGGCCTTCCCACTGTGGGAGGTAGTGGAGCGCTGCCCACACACTTGCAGCTCTGAGCGCTGCTGAACGTTTGCTAACTGCACCAAGAGTCTCTGCAAAGCACTGTGGAAGTGGTGCTAGTAAATTCTCTGGGACTTTGATAACTGTTGTAAGGAAATATGTTGCTAGCCACAAAACTGCTTGCAAAGGCATTAGTCAGTATTGCCAAACAGCTAAAACATCACCCGGTTAAAATAGGAAGGTTCCCGGTTCTGTCTCGTTCTACAGGTTGGGTGTCTCAGGCAGAGGGCTCCACTTGCCCAGAGCCCAGTGCAGACATGAATCCTGTTAGGAAACAGAGCTAAGAATAGGTGTGGGGTCAGCTTCCTCACTCTAGTCTCCTTAACCCTTGTGTTCAGGAGAGATGAGGAAGGAGTGCAGATGACAGCCCAACAGGTGTTCGAGGAGTTTATTTGTCAGCGTCTCATGCAAGGCTATCAAATTATTGTGCAATCCAAGCCACAGAAACCAGCCACAACTGTGCCACCCCCTCTGAGCAGCAGTCCACTTTACAGTCGAGGTGAGTGACTTTGTATTTACAGTTCAGACTTTTGTCTTTCTCTCCTTCTGCCAGTCCCAGCAACCCCTGTGAATCAGGCAGACATGCTGACTGAAGCCCTCTGTTCTTCTATTTATTTTTTCTTCCTTTGTTTTTCTTGTTACTGTATGACAATCTGAGAGAACACCTGGTCTGGGCAGCACAGACAATCCAGCTGAACCATGAAGGGACAGATGCAGGAATTTTGAACTGTAGTAAGAAACTGGCCTCATATTCATGATGATGGTGAACCCAAATGAAACATGACTTGAGTGCTGTCTGGGTGAATGCATCTTAAACACAATTCACATGGTGACAGTAAGACAGGTACACCTCTAGGAGATGACAGACACAAAGCTCCCAAATGTGTGTATCTAGAAGCAGTTTTCTTACTGTAAAATAGCTGTGAAGATCCCAGGAAGACAGATGAAGCTTCATTGTCCTGAAACCATGAGTCAGCTAAACCTAATTAAACCCCAGAGGACTGGAGTGAGTTAGGAGGGCATCATGTTCCCTGGAGAGAATCTGACTTACTGTTTTGACTTCTGACTTTTTTGCTGGATATTCTCTGGGCAAGTCAGCATGATACAGTGTAGAGAGAGCAGAGAATCCACATGAGTAGGATATGGTTGCTATTCACTGGTTTGGGAATGAGCAGCAAGGCTTTTTTAGTTAAGTAGTTAGTTCCAGGACTGAAGCCCAGAGGAGAAGCAAAAGTGAAGCCCAGGTTTACCATCATACCCACCAGTCTCTCAGCACCTCATATTGTCTGTCCTGACTAGAGAAGGTCTATATTGGTGGTGTGTGGGCTGTGAATAACCCCCTCCTTCAGTTGTGATACTAGGAAATCTTAATTTTAAGAACAAAAGGCTCATTGTGTCTGTGTTCCTTAAAAGATGATCTGAAAGATGGTTTTAGTGTGTCTTGAGTCCAGAAGCCAGTGCATGAGTTTCTTTCTGTAGTACAGTTTGTTGACTGATGCAGTAAGCCAAAAGGGACTGTGTTTTGCTTTGTACCCTCAGGTCTTGTATCAAGAAATCGCCCTGAGGAAGAAGACCAGTACTGGCTGAGTATGGGCCGCACTTTCCACAAAGTAACATTAAAAGACAAAATTATTACTGTGACTCGATACCTGCCAAAGTGAGTATCTCTGGTTCAGCAGCTTGGTGTCAGTGTTCAGATGAACAGGTTTTCCCAGCTGCCTTGAAAGAACCGTCGTTCTCTTTAGAAGAAAGAACCCCTGGTTTCCATGGTACTGTGGTCAACGTTTGCGTTTTCACTTATAGGTATCCATACGAATCTGCCCAGATAAACTATACATACAGCTTGTGCCCCTCACACTCTGACTCTGAATTTGTCTCTTGCTGGGTAGAATTCTCCCATGAGAGACTAGAAGAGTACAAGTGGAATTACTTGGATCAGTACATCTGCTCTGCTGGCTCTGAGGATTTCAGGTGAGATCTCCTTCTCCATCCAAACTGTTCTGTCCTAATTGCCTCTTTTCCTTTTTTGACCTCAAATTTCTTCAACAAGTTCCAACCTACAAATGCTCAGAACTCCAGAGAGAGTAACTGGCCTGCTTTCACTTGTGTGTGGTGCTAGCAGCTGTTGTCTTGTAGGAATCTCACTCTGCATTGCTGCTGCATTATCTGATCTTTGGTACAAAGTCTTGATCATAAAATGCAGTATGAACTCTGCCCCCCCTACAAATGGAAAAATGCCATTTTTTACCAAATAGATGCTTTTCTTGGCTTATTACTCATTTCTGGATCTGTCTCAAAACTTCAATTTAGTTTAAATCTGCTGGAGGCTTGCTTGAGTCCTGGGCCTAGCTTGACTGTATTCCTGCTCCAAAGCCATGTAGAGCAGGACTTCTTGTTAGCAATGTGGAACATCTCCTCTAGTATCAATAGCCTTTTTGATAACATCTCTCAACAGAACCTGCCTTTATCTTTGTTTCTTTTCAGGTCTCAATCAAAAGGCCTCCTACTCAAATGTGGACCCTTCAGATTCCTTTTACTTTGCTTATTTTTAGAGAAGAAGCCTTTGTAGCCTATCTTCTATGGAAAAGAGAACAAACCATTATGATACAGTTACTCTGAAGATAACCTTGTTTTCTCTTCTGCCTATCAATATTTTAATAGTTCCGAGGGATACTGCTGACCAGTCCTCTGCATATCTGCTCACAGCAGAGTGACCCTCTCATGGCACTGCTGAAACTCACACTAGATAGATACATGTTTTACTTACAGTAAAATCCCTCCTAGGAAAACGTGCTGAACTCTGTCCTGTTTCCTATGTTCCTTCAGCCTTATTGAGTCGCTGAAATTTTGGCGGACCCGCTTTCTTCTTCTGCCTGCCTGCATCAGCGCCACCAAGCGCATTATGGAGGGAGAAGTGCACTGCGACGTGTACGGCGACAAGCCCCGCTCTGACGAGGAGGAGTGGCAGCTCCTGGATGGATTCATTCGCTTTGTGGAGGGTTTGAATCGCATTCGTCGGCGCCATCGATCCGATCGAATGATTCGAGTGAGTCACCTTTTAGTTGGGTGAGAAGCTGGCCTGAGTTTGTCTGAACCATCTCAGGTTAGCAGAGGGACCCTCAGACAGCCCTAAGTGTGTTGGGGGGTATATGTGTGGGTCTGTGTGGGTAATCCATACATAAAGCACAGTGCTGCCCAGTGTACTGTTTCCGATAGTATGGCCTTGTTAACGCCTTGTTATTCTTGAGCTAGTTGGATTGGCCTGGGCTGGGTGTCCCACACTGCTGTGTCTGGCACCAGAACAGGGTGGTTAGCTCAGAAGCCAGGCTGGTCTGCGTGGTGTAGTTGTGCCTTAGCCTGCTGGGGCTGGTTTTCCTCAGCTGGTCTTTTGCCACGAGCCTGAAGCCACCGCTTGGCAAATGTGCACTGCTCTGTGCTGCAGATGTGGTTACCCTGGCCACATTAGTGCAGCCTGTGATACAGAGAACTGATAAAAGGGATCTGTGGGGTGGTTAGGCATGTAACTTCTGGCTGGGATGGCTTGGGCTGCAGTTAGGAGGAGGATTGTGAAGAGAACCATATGGGTGAATTCCTGGGGAATGGCAGTTTCAAGAGGGTGACAAACTGGTTAGTGTGTGTCAAGTTCTCTTCCAATTCACGTACTGAATGGGGTAACTTATTTTGGAGCAAATCTGCCTTTTCCAAAATAACATCCATTTTATTTTGACACTAACATCCACACAAGACTGTAACCTGTTTCCTTTCTTGTGTACTATGGCTTAACTCCCTTTTTAAAGTGTGCCTAGTGAAGCCCTGCTGACAGGGGTGGTGTCTGCTCGCTTACTAGTTAAGCCTTGCTTGACTAATTTTGTGCTTTTGGTTTTTTTTGTTTGTTAGAAAGGGTCTGCCATGAAAGGCTTGCAGATTGCTGGTCCAATTCCCACCCACTCTCTGGAGCAGCCTGGGCCTCCCATCGGGAAGAAAGGAACCTCCGTGCTCTCAGCTCTGCTGCAGATGGAAGCCAGTCAGAAGTGAGTTTCTGCAGCTGGGCTCTGTGGAGAAGAGCACTGTGACATCCTCCCTGCGTATTCCACCTGGGCTGGCTAAAGCTCATTTGGGGAACTTTGTCTCCTAAGAAGGAGTGAGGGATCCTGCTGCTTTAGTATCCTTCTGGCAGGGTACTGGGCTTTTCCAGTGTTACGTTTCCCTTAATAGAATGAATATCAAATGCAGGAAGGGAACACGGAGGCTGAAGAAGTCAGTGTCCTGTGCTTTAGAGAGAGCATCCTTTTAGTAGTGTCTCAGTCCATTAACATCAGATGGGTCATCTGTTTGTGGATGGCCAGTACAGTGGTATCCACACAAGAGCAGATTAACTGGGATGTAAGTGTACACAAGTACACCACACCAGTTGAGTGGTCTCTGTATAAGCCTTGGGTAGCTAATGCAGCCTAAAGAAAGTGGCTTATTTGCACTGATAACATCTATGAAAATACCTGTGGAACTTCTGAGGTTCTTTTTCAGTATTAGCCTTCAATGAGTCCAGGAAACTCAGACCACTAATACCAGATATGGTGTAAATACAATTTAAAACATCATTGCTTTTAAATGCATAAGATATTTTAGTAATTTTAATGGTAAGGTAATATTACACATGCAAACTGAGTTCAAAGGCCACGTTCATGTGGGGTAAAAAGGACTTACCTTTCTTGGTGTCAGAGTGTGGGAAAGAAAATGTTTAAAATACTTTATTCTGTAATAGTTGCCCTTGGTGGAAGCTGACAAAGTGTGTTTGAACCACCTCTGGATTCCTTCCTTTTGTTTCAGGACACTGGGGGAGCAGCAGGCAGCGATGCTGTCTGGGAAGAGCTCTGGGCAGCCCTCAGAGAGTGGTAGCATTGCTATCACACCCACCTATATGGACAGCCCTCGTAAGGTAAAGACTTTCTGGTCTTTTGTTAGCTGCTGTTTTTACATAAGAATTTCTCTAATAATAGAAAAGTATTTCTCTGAGTAATGACCACATCACACCACATCTATTTCATCTATTTCACTCTAATCCAGCAAGGACTGGTCCTGTACCAGAGATGCCTTTAAGCCTTTGTGTACCAGGGCATAAGAAGACATTATTCACAACTGTTCTTCAGTTCTTGAACACTGACAGTGAGATGGAATCCCTGGGGTGCCATCTCAGTGTTTTGTTATTTTGCTTTTTGTTAATTGGCCCATTTCCTTTTCCAGTAGCACATTTCATTTCAGTCAGAGTTTGATTGTTAGATTTAGTAGTAAAATGCTGTCTGCATCTATATGAAAGCTGTCTTTAAGAGCAAAATCAAGTTCTAGGCCATGACTGTGTGAAGCTTCAGTGGAATTTTAACAGCAGGAACTTCAGTCACTTGCATCTGCTTAGATGAGCGGATGTGTTCTTGAGTAGTGATTTAGATGCCATTCCTTCACTGGCTGGACTCCAGGCTGGAGAAAACACTCTTCCTGGAGCTCTCTTAAAGAAATGTCTGTTCTCACCCTCAGCTTTCCTGTCAACTGTCCTATGAGTGACAGGAGAGCAGAAACTCCAAGTCCACCCAGAAATATTTGATTATTTTTCTGGATGCTGGCATGATGGCCTTTCACCAGAAGGCTGATGATGAACGGAATGAGGATACAACACTTAAGTGTGACCTGTCTGTGGGTTCAGTGGTTCAAGTATTGCAAAGAATTTGTTCTCAGATCCCTCCACTATCAACTTGAACATCCCTTTCAGTATTTTCCTCTTAGCACCTAGCATTTTGACATCGACCCTTTTCTGCCACCATGAGGGACAAGTGTTGTGTTACTCTGGAGACCTGGATATTGCTAGTTGAAGTGATAGAGTAACTGCAATTGTCTTAGTAATAGACTTAGTTGTAGAGTGTTCCCAAACCCAGGTGTGATTCAGGAGCAGGTTGTGCTAGGTTTGGAAAAAGCAGGGGCAGGCATTGACTTGAGGGACTTTTGCAAACTTTTGCATTCTCCTCTTCTACCATTTTGGAAAATCAACTTCTTCAAACTTCCCTCTTTCGATACAGAAATTGTAAGTACCTGTTTTCTCAGGAGTAAAACTGGTGAGAATTCCACCTAGGGCACAGGGCAGACGAATGTTGTGTCTGGTGGCTCTGTGTGGCAGAGGGAAAAAGTGGAAATTGACTTCTCCATCAGTGCGTAGGAAACTAAATAGCAGACTCCTGCGCTACAGCAGTTGCTACTAAGCAACTGCGGTCTTGTGTAATTTTAAAAGTAACTAAGTTCAAAATTGCCTTTCTGGTGGGCTGACTGGAGAATCTGGAAGATGCATTAGCAGTTGAAAGCCTTTCATGCTATAGTAGTAAATCCTATAAATATTTGCATATAGGGACTGGGAGAGAAGGGATTGGGATCTCCACACTGGTGGCTCGTACTTGTTGGAAAGGTGCCATTGCACAGGTAGCCTTATGAGGCAACTTTGTGCTCACTTGGAAACCTCAGCAAGTGTGTTCCTCGTTTCCAGGACAACACAGCCCCTTCCAGGCTCACCAGCATGGGAACGTATGTTGGCTGTCCAGAGACTTGGAGCCAGAGTACTGACAAACTGTCACAGCTGTGTGCTCTGTCAGCAGCCAAGGCAGCAAGTGCTTTTCTAGGATGCTATTCAGTGTTGGAATTAGGCCAAAACAGAACTGAGCCACTGGCTCCACCTTTACTGTGGTTCAGGGTAGAAGTGACAAGTCACTTCAGCCAGTTACTGGGCAGTCAGTGTGATTTTAATGCTGTGAGTTAGCTCGATGCATAACCTGTTGGTGAAGCCTCTGCCCGTATGGGTGCCAGGTGCTTGGCTCTGCTTCTGCACCACGTAAACTGCCAGCACTATAACCCTGGTGCTGATCCTTTCCAGCATCTTAACAGCAGGCTAGACAAAATATTTTCCTAGGGAACAGAATAAAGAATTGCAAATAGAGATTAAATGTCTAGTTGAGTTCCACTGCATTGTCTTATGTGAGAAGAGAATCTTCTCACATCTTTGAATAGCAGAGGGATAAATTCGTCCAAGGTTCACAGGTAGGTGGGGAACACAGCACAGGCAGTGTCTGTTTAGTTTTGCAGGAAGCATTAAACACAGTGTTGGAAAGGTCTGTGCGATGAATTTTTAATCCCTTTCCTTTGCACCATACTGGACCTGGATTTGAGAGGAAGAGTATGCTTCCTGAGAAGAGCTTCTTTGCATCTCCCTCTGTCGCTCACATGACTGATAGGCAATGAGAAAAGCTGTCATTCTACATGCAGTTCTGCGGGTTTCTGCTTCACTGTTTGGCTTTGTGTTTGGGATGGAAACCCACTTACTTTGGAGCTCAAGTCTTTCTCCTGTGAAGTGAGGAGGGAAGGCTGTACTTTCAATTGGCTTCTGATGAGCATGGCTTTCAAACCGTTGGAAGTGCATCTGTGCTAAGGAAGAGCGATGTTACAGAGAAAGTACGGGTGTGCGTGTGAGACACTCCTGATGCTCTGCACTTGGGTCTGTTTGGGATTTGCATTCTCCTCATACTTTCTCTCTGTGGTCATTTCATACTTGCACAACCTTGTATTTGCTTTTCTTCAACTCCTTGTTCCTGTTGCTGTTGCCATTAACGGGCCTGCTTCCTCTGATGCCTTCAGGATGGGGCCTTCTTTATGGATTTTGTTCGCAGCCCACGTACAGCTTCAACCTTCTACTCACAGGTTAGTTTTGAATGGGGTCTTGTCATTTCTGGCTTTTTGACTGAAGTGATGGAGAGAGCATTTGTTGACCTGAGCTTGCCACATGGGGAACCTGTGTTAGTTTCCAGATCTGCTCGTTGAGAGGGAGATGCACGCCATTAGCAGGACAAAGTGGCTGCTGGTGGTGGAGGCGACTATTTCCTTCCACCATTCAGTGTTTGTGATGTGCTTTGGATGTTCGTGCCTGCCTCACTGTCCTTTGCAGTACTGTCTTGTCAAGCACTGAAGCTTCTCTTTTGTGTTTCAGTAAGTACTCATTTTCCATCTTCCCTTGCTCAACAAAATGGCAACAGCTTACTGGTCTCGTTCATGGCTAAACTACTCTCTGGTATTTGGTGGACAGGTGACTCTGGGAAAATCTACATCAAACTGTGTTCTTAAACAACTGAGGGCTGAAAACATTGGTGTCAGCTTGGTTTAAACTAGTCACTGACAGAAGTTGTTTGCACACCTAATACCGGTTAGGAGTGAGTGGTTCCACAGTGTGTCTATGTTAAATACTGCTGGTAGAAGTGAGCTCTGTGGAGGGAGAGTGATTTACTTGGCTTGAGGGACTGTAGATTCCACACTGGAACATCTGCTGGATTTGGCTACCCAAAAAGAGGCATCTGCAGACCCGAGAGATCTCTGGGATGTGAGAAATGGCATAAATAAAGGTGTCTGGTCTGGATGTCACAGTCCCAAGTCAAACTACCAGCATTGTGACTTTTAGCTGTGCATGTGCTGTGGATTCACCGTGGCAGATCATCCCTCATATTTACACCAGCTTGAGTTACTCTGCTGTTCGTGTTCCTCTCCCCCACCTCTCCAGCTTTTATATAACATGCCTTTCCTAAACCATACGTGTTAATGACAGATGGCAATTACAGCCTGTACTTTCCCGAATCTTTCAGCATTCATGTTCTTTCTGAACTGATTTTATGTTAATTTTATGAACTATTCGGTCTGCCATTGGAATAGTGCAAGTGTTCCTGCGGGAGGAAAGTGTTCTTGTTGTCTTGGCGACATAGGTGTGGGTGGGTGCCAACCAGCCTCCCGATACTACCCGAAGGAAGGAAGGAAGATGAGCTGATTTTGTGCATTATGAAACTTGGATTCTGTGTGATGCATTTGCATATTTTTGTCTGAGAGTTAGACTTGAAACTATTTTTTTCTAACTGCTTACTACTTCCCCCAAGTGATTAAGTTTCCTATTCCGTCCATCGCATGTCTATAATCACAGCTGTTCACTGAAGTTGATGGTGCCATGTTGGGACTGGTGTTGCTGGGAGTTCTCTCAGCACAGTTGTGGCTGGGTTGTTGATCCTCACCCTTACTGAATTTCTTGTTTGTCAGGACCTCTCTAGTGACAGAAGTAAGACTGTATTTACCCTTTCTGTGTATGCTTGCGCTTGCCTTACAGTATTGCTTGTTGTTAACTAACGAGCTGACGTACAGGCGATGTGGGGAGGGGAGAAAACGGGAAACAGACTGATGCTACATTTCCTAAAGATGCTGCTGTGTTCACTCCTGACAGGTCTCTATAGACCAGTCGGTTCCTGCAACCTCGGATGGCAGCATGTTGGTGAGCACGGGGCAGCTGCCCGACAGGAGCAGTGCACAGACCTTGGGAAGCTCCCAGATTGCTGCGGATCAAGGATATGCCACAGCCGGTGCTGCAGAGGGCGGGTAAGGGCGGCGCAGCGGGGCTGGGCTGCAGTTCTGGTTGATTACGTTCCCCTTTCCGGTGTCAGGGAATGAGCACTTCAACGGGAACCTGAGAACAAGATGTGCTGTGTCTGTCAGCGCCACAAGGCGCTCGTCACACGACCTCACTGCAGCATCTCCACACGCAGAGGGGAAATGCCAAAAATAAGCCTTGCAATGCAGTTTTCCAGAGTTAAATGAACACAAGGCCTGATTTCCACACCTACAAAGAGAAAGCTTCATTCTTCAAGAAGCAAAGAATAAAGACATTCTATTTCTGAACTCTTATCAGAAAACTGGGCATGGAATTGAGACCTGTCGTCTGTCTGTTATAGCAAAGGGGGTTCTGCAGGTCTAATTGGGTCAAGTAAGGTGGTGAAATCCAAGAGGGTCTAACCTGGAGGCAAGACACCAGGGAGGAAGCGACATTAAAAATAAACTATATTAGCACCTACTTCCTGCAGTTGTATATTACAGTGTAAAGTTTAAAAAAAGCCAATTTCAAAATGTTCCCCACTGTTCCTGAGCAGAGCTGTATGTAATACAATGCGTGCTGGGTCAGTGTAGCAATGACCTGATGACCTCAGGGGGAAAAATACAGGTCTGGTGAGATGGAAAGGGAAATAAATGTAGCAAAGTCATTTTGGGAAGATAAGGTAGAGCATTTTTCTTAAGTGTATGTATTTGATCAAATCTGGCAGCTTCCTTCATTTTTTGAACACACTTGTGTTTACTTCCCAGCTCTCAGCAGTGTTCAGCAAGCTCTCTGACTTCCTCCTCCACCTTGATAGAGATTCTTGAAGCCATGAAACACCCCACGTAAGTTTTTAATATAAATGTGCTTAACATTTGTCTGGAAGTTTTGTAAGAGGCCATGAGGCATGGAGTCACTCAAAGGAGAGCCCCATGTTACATGTTGGAAGCGGTTTATGCTTCTGTTTGTTAATTTGTTCCAATCTCTCCAGCAGGGGCTTGTACAGAAACTGAGCATTGCTGCAGAGAAATTAATGATTGGAATCCCAGAACCTTCTCAAAGCAAGAGCTGTCAGTTAGAGTGACACTGAAGTGCTGTCAATGCCAGCCCTTTGTCTTGTTATCAGAAACTAATAACATGTCACCCTGGGGGCATTGTGTGTTCCCTGTCCTATATCTTTATCCTTCCTCCAGCTTTTTCTTTCCAAGCAGTGACTTTGTCTTTATCTCACAAGAACTATCAGTCCCTGATAGTGTGTGGTTTGCTGTGATTCAGCACAGGCATCCAGCTGCTCTCTGAACAGAAGGGTCTCTCTCCATACTGCTTCATCAGCGCCGAAGTCGTGCACTGGCTGGTGAATAACGTGGAAGGTGTGCAGACCCAGGCCATGGCAATTGACATAATGCAGGTAAGGAGATGCCAAGGGCCAGAGATACCTCACTCTCCAGAAAGGATAATGGGGAGAAAAGCTGAGGGATCATTTCTGTCCCATACTGATTATCTTATTGATGGGCATCGAAAACACTGTTCAGAGAATGTGAGGTAATGCCAAAACTTCTTGGATTCTCTGTGGCAAAACAGCAATGTGTTCTCCAGCAGTAATAAATATGATTTTTCCAAGTGTATGTGCTGGCAGCTCTGTGAGTAACTTCCAGTCAGTGAGTACTTACCAAGAACCCTCTGCTGTGTTAGAATATGAGGTGTGATTTGGTTTGGGCTTCCGATAACCAGTTAATGAAGATGTAATGCAGACAGGTTACGACCTGTCTTTTATAGATATGCAAGATACACTAATTGGGTTCATGGATTTTTATGGGTTTTTTTCTTCCCTATCAAACTATGTCGGGGCTGAACATTAGACAGGTTTTGGAGTTTGTTCCTCTGCTGAGATCCCATATCAATTGGCAAACCATCTAGAATGTTTCCAGCCTCTTACCTTCCTATAAATCCATCTGTAAAACCAGAGCAGAAAGGTCAAACACAACTTCCCAAAGAGATAAAGACTTGCTACAGTTACTGGATACCAAGAGATATCACTGCTGATATTCTTGTTAGGCACAAATCTGGACAAAAAGATGTCAAGAAAAAGCAAGTTATTTCCTAATGTTCTCTTAACAACATTTCTATGTAACTGGAAGAGTGACTTCTTTTCTATCATCTTTTTTCTGTTCTCCTCTTGTTCAGAAAATGCTGGAAGAGCAGCTTATTGTCCATGCATCTGGAGAAGCTTTACGAACCTTTATTTATGGCTTTTACTTCTACAAGATCGTTGTGGACAAGGAACCCGACCGAGGTCAGTATTGTGTCAGTGCAGGAGTTTCTTCGTTATCCCTCTGCATAATCACTAGCTGCAGCTGATGGGTAGACTGCAGCAGAAATGCACCCTGTGCTCCAAAGAGTCAAAGAAACTCTGCCTTTTTCTTCCAAAAAAACCCCCAAACAGTTGAAGACAACATAACCTGTATTACTGTCTTCCCCTTTTCCAGAAAGAGCTACAGCTCTGGTTTGAGCACGCGCGTCTAACTGTGATCTCTCCTTCCCTTGCTTCCCGCCCAGTGGGCATGCAGCAGCCTGCCATGTGGCACACAGCTGCTATGGACGACTTCTCCACCTTCCAGAGGAAGTGGTTTGAGGTAGCCTTTGTGGCAGAAGAGCTCCTGCACTCGGAGATCCCGGCGTTCCTCCTGCCCTGGCTGCCCAGCCGCCCAGCCTCCTATGCAAGTAGGCACAGTTCCTTTAGCCGCAGTTTCGGAGGACGGAGCCAGGCAGCTGCACTATTAGGTAGATGCACAGCACAGGTGACAGCTGGGGAAGTTCAAGGGGATAGTTTGAAAGGGGAAGAGCAGCCAGCCAAGGGTCTGATCTCACGTGGACCAGCAATAAAGCTGCAAATTTCATGCTGGCCTTACATGTATATGTCTTGCACGTGGACTTGTTCGCATATGCTGGATGTCTGTTTCACCGGCTGAGCAGGCAATTTTTGCTTCTGAGTACTGTAATACAGTAAAAAGTTGTGGTTTTTTTAAAATATTCCTTGTTCCTGAACGTCCTCCCCATGTCAACCTCGAGAACTCAGAAATAAAAATACTGGCTTTGTCCCCTTGCAGGCCCAGAGGGACTCTTCACAGCCTGTGAAGAGCACAGAGGGATATGTTGTGAGAACAGCAGAGCAACCAAACTGTACTGAAAGTGATGAGCCTACTTGTTTCCCAATGGCAAAAGCTGCAGTGAGACCCAGATATGTTAGAGAAGCTTCTGTGGTGTGCTGGAGGCTCATTGGTCTGAATCTAGTACAGCCAGAGTCCTTAGATTAAAGCCTGGGGAGCCCAGCTACAAATGATCCCTCTGTCAGGGTTTGCCTATGGAAGGTCTTGCTGCTGGGCAAGATACCACTGTAATAAGTTCTGTAATGTGTGAAGTATCACACTGAATGCCACTAGCAGCCCGTGAAACATGCTGCCTGCTTGACTGACTGTTGCTTTGTCAGCTTTTTGTTGCATTTCCAGGCCAGCCTGAGTCACTTGCTTTTGTTCCTCTTTCCCTGTTTAAAATTGAGACAAATCATTGCTGTGGAACTGCAACTTCAGATTTATTTAGATGCATCTTTTAATGGCCTACCAATTAAGGACAAAAAGAAAATTCTGCTGTTCTCCTTGTTTTTTGTATTTTTGACATTCTGGAGAGAAATGATGTGCTGCTGTTGTAGTATCTCTAAAACCTGAAGTTACAGTACTCCTTGTGTATTTCTGAAAGCTTTGTTTGAAGAGGAACAGCATCAGAAACGGGAAAGTGTTAAGGAGAGGAAGTCTGAACTAACAGTTAATTCCCTGAAGCCAACATATGCAGGGTATTTTTCCCTGACACACCATAAATCTGTTGCCTTGGCTAGTGTACAACCTCGTTAGCTCAGATCGGCCAGAGCTGACGTCTCAGTGTAGGCTGGTGTGACAGGATTGTGAAGGCTGGAGGCACTTGGGCCAGATCCTGGTCCTGCTTTGATCTCTTACTCAGAGAAAGTAACCTACTGTTTAGCCCCAGAAAGCCACTTTGCTTTTCTGTGTCTGGCCTCTGTTGTGAGATGAGAAGACTGAGGCTCGATAAGCTTCTACCTGAGGAAGGGGGCAAAGGAAGATGGGTGCTTTAGTTCCAGCCAGGGAAGAGTGTATTCCCTCAGCATGGGCCACAGATCCACACCTGTGCAGCCTTCCCTTTTCATTTCAGTTGGAATTATGTCCATTCTGTGATCTAACTAATTTTCAGTCCTTGGATGCATGAAAAATGCCTCCAGATTGCTCACATGCAGTCCAGTTATTCCAGGAATAATAGTGTCTTAGAGAAAAATCCAGTGTGGAACTTTTTTCCTTACAGATGTTTCTATGCTGTCCCTCTTCTGAACAGTATTCAAAAAAAAAAACACCTTTACCAGCCCATCTGAGGCAGAGAGCTTTACTAAACCCAGATGACCTCTGGTCCACGTGACTTCATTTGTTCCTCTCTTGGCTTTGATTTGGTTGCGGTTTTTATTTCTTTCCCTCCCCACCTTCCCTAAATGTCAAGCTGTGACAGAAAATTGCATGCAAGCATTGGGAGCTCTGGAACAAGCTCCATGTATCTCTAAAATCTTTATCCCTTCCAATTCCCCTGCCCAGTGATTGTCCCCTTTCCCTTCCCAGTGGAAGTCTGACCTGTGATATATCTAATCTTGTCCCCTTTGATTTATAGCACTGCATGCACTACCAGTTGTAGTCATGTATGTAGCGTAGTCTGTGACTGGAGAATAACCTGCCTGCTCCTCTCCGATTCACTCAGTAAATCATTAGTTAAATACTCAGTGGTACGAGACAATTGGGAAGCAGGTGAGTCCTCTTAAAATCAGATCTGAGGAAGCCAGAGGTTTTTTCTGTTGAAATTAAGTTGGTTTTAATCTGAAGCTTCTAAATTCAGACACATGGATATTTCTCGTGAGTTTTTAAGGTCTCTTTGCTTAGCTTACCTTGTTGGACATGTTCATGTTGCTTTGCCTGTGGATTACAGCTGCAGGCAAGGTGGAGAGAAGCTCCAGCCCTAGCAGGGAGTCTGCTTTGTCTGGAAAGAGGAACCATCTAAGGGAGCAGGGAGCTCATTCTTCATAGTGTGCTAGTTTGGGCACGCTGGACTCGGTGTTATGACTGACCTCCTAGCTAATGACCAGCATCTGCCTGACTGAGCTGCTTTCGCTTTACAGCTTTTGGGATGTTGTGTTCCAACACACTCCGTTACAAAAGTGCACCAGGGCTCATACTTGGTTACAAAACCAGCACTGTTACCTTCTAGCCACAAACACTGTAGTCACAGTGATACTCCACCAAAAAGGAGCAAGAAGAAATAAGGTGTTGCTCTGACAATAGCAGATCAACTCAGAATTGCAGATTATGTTTCTCGAAGCCAAAACTGGGTTGTTTTTAAAAAATGAAACTGGGTGATGTCCTTCCATTTATATTGTGGGTTTTTTTCTATTCATAAACTGCAGTCATAGCTACACAAGGGATTTTCTTAGAACCCTAAAGCTGTCTCCAGCTAACTTGCAGAAAAATTCAAGGTGGAAACTTTCATTCTACTTTTAAGACTTTCATGCTTTTTTTTAATGCTATTAAGCCAGTTAATTGTAAGGTCATTTGAAGCTGGCTAAATAAACAGGTGTACATCATCCTTTGTTTAAACAAGGGATGATATGCATGCAATAAAAAAGGGCAAGTGTTTCTCAATAGTAGTATTGCAGCCCTTTGTTTGGTGTCACTTTTTAACTTTATAGAAATGTGAAATTACTTGTTCCCTGACGAAAATGTGAAAGTGACAGTGCGGTTCACAGTGAGACACTGGTCTCTGAGTCAGGAGATCTGGGCTCTGTCCCTGGCCCTGCAGCCCCCTGTATGGCACCAGCCTGGGCACTTCCCCTTTCTGTGCTTCTCTTCCTCTCTCGCCTGATATCCGAGACTGGCTTTGACTGGGGAGCTGGGGTGTAGAGCACGGAGGGAGCTGGATCTTGGGCACTATCCCAGCACTTCCTGCAGAGCAGTAGAAGGTATTGCAGTCATCCAGCGCTGCTGCATGAGTCTTGGCTGCCTTCTCATGCTTTTACCCAAAGTGTTGGATGTGCAGTTTTAGCAACGTGGTAATGTGGGATATTGATATGGGGTTAAAGAAACAAGCATTTTAATTTCTAATCTCCTTTAGCTGTGGATGGTCCTGGAATGCTCCTGCCCTGCATGATTTCTGGTGAGGGCGTAGAGCAATATCAAAACCAATTTGGAATGCCTTGGGTATGAAGGAGCTGATGTTACCTAGCCATATTTAATTATGGCCCCAGTCACTTATTGATTAACTGATTGACTCTTGGTTCTGTCTCTTTATTGCAGCTGAAATGTCTTTTGACTGCTCAGGGAGACAATTCTGTGGCACAGACCCCTAACAGGAGTGATACTTCAGGCTTTTTGTCTTATGTGATCTGGATGAGCAGCATTCTGGGACTGTTCTGCTAGCCCAAAAGTATCTGGGGAGGAGTGGGAGGACAAACTCAATTAGCTTGTGTTGTTTCTTGTCTTCATCCTGTCTTCCACCCTGTCTTTAACGTATCTTTCAAATATGCCCGTATCCCCTGGCCGCGCAGCTGCCACGGTGCCCGAGCAGCGGACAGTGACGCTCGATGTGGATGTCAATAACCGCACTGACCGCTTGGAGTGGTGCAGTTGTTATTACCATGGCAATTTCTCCCTGAATGCTGCCTTTGAAATCAAGTTACACTGGATGGCAGTGACTGCAGCCGTTCTTTTTGAGATGGTAAGAGCCCTTGTGTGGCCACAGCAATGCCCACCTGGCCTCTGTATCCCTTGGGCTGCTGGGGACGCTGTCACGTGGAGTTGATGGGAAACGTTAGGGGAGAGACGGTGGGTTGGATCTGGATTTCCACCGGTACTTCTTGCTGGTGGCTATGAGCATTGCTGCATCTGGACATCGTTTATCACACTGGCTGGTCATGCTGTCTGCAAGGGAGTGTTCTGCTTTCAGTGGGTTCATGCACGCTATGCAGAGATGAGTGTGGGTCAAGGTGATGGTTACGTCCCCCTAAGGCAAATCTTAAGCCTTGAACTGGGTCTTTGGAGAGCAATCTGTTTCGCTTTGCATTCCTTCTGTCCCCAAACCTGAAACCTTTAAACCTCGGGGGATTTGCTTTTGTGACAGATAAAGGAATTGCTTTTGTGACACTTCCCAGGCAGTGTCTTCCTCCTGTTCAGCAGAGCTTTCGAAGCTCGGGGTGTTCTAACTTGCTGAAGGTGAATTGGAAACACAAGTGGTTTGTGTTGCTCTTTCATTTTTAGGTTGTTCGTTTTCCTTTTGTAGCTTCTGTAAAACTCAAGTTACCGCCAGGCTTCACCCCGTCCGGCCAGCTAACACTGGCTGATGGCTTCTGCTTTTATTTAAAATCTATAGCGCTGTTCCAGTAAAGCAGCAGTGCTTAGCCACTGATGATAAGTAGGCTGAATCAGTTCCTGAAAAATGTCCTATTTTAAAGTGCTTTCTGATTGATGTGGCACTTAAAAAAGGAAAGCCTGGTGTCTTGTGCTTGTACTGCTTTGCTTACAAGGACGCTTGTGTGCTCGCCATGCAAAATAAGCCGAGCCCGTGGAGAATTGAGCACGCCTGATCTATTCCTGGGGAGTGAATTGCTCCCATGCTCACAAGCAGCCCTCTTCAGTTTGACATATGTCGTGTGATTCATTGTTTGCATCTTTTCTTAGGTTCAGGGTTGGCATCGGAAAGCCACGTCCTGTGGCTTCTTGCTCGTTCCGGTCTTGGAAGGCCCATTTGCGTTGCCCAGTTACTTGTATGGAGACCCACTTCGAGCTCAGCTCTTCATCCCACTCAACATCAGCTGCTTGCTGAAGGAGGGTAGTGAGCATCTGTTTGATGGTAAGAAATGTTCTGTCTTTCACCCTTTGGTATCCTTTCCTTTCACCTAGCTGCCGTGAAGAGCCTTGTATACCAGACAGGCATTAGCTGAGCTGGGTCAGGGGCACAGTTGTGTGTTTCAGCAGCCACCCTCAGGAAGGTGCTGGAGGAAGCGGGGTTGGCCGGCCCGTCAGGACGTGACAGTGGTTGAAGCTGGCAGGAAGAGGTATCAGGGCACAGGAAAGGTGGCCTCCCCGCTGATCTTTGTTGCCATCATCTCACACACCCTTACAGAGCCAGTATCGAGCAGCCATTCTGTTGCACTCTGAGAGTCTTTCGCTGGGAGACCCTGCATGCAGCTGCTCTGCATTCGTGTCCTGCATTTGTTTGTTCTCCCCCTCAGTGAGATTAGGCTTTCACAACTGCCATCCTCTTTTTTTGGTTGCCATGGTTACATTCACGGTAAGAGTGTTTGCACATGAGATTAAGAGCTAGAAACTGAAATCTCCTTTTCTGCAATGTGACCTCACCCTTTTGAGTGACGCTGTTGTGGTAAGTCTCAGGTGGAAGCTCAGCCATCAGAGAAGCTGTTCCCCATGCAGAGAGAAACAAAATTGTATCGTGAGAAGGTGCAATTAGCAAAATGCTCTGGTTTAAAGTAGCAAAGATGGTAGTTTTCTTTATTTTCATTAACACTTGATCCAGTGTCCAGGTGTAAATGTAAAATAACCACAGACAAATCAATATTCAGTGAGGTCACCACAGCCCCACTGACTTTGGGCTAAGTCTTTTCAGAGCTCTCTGTGGTGACACACAGCAGCCCACTCTTCTTCCTTGCCCCCTCCCACACACTCCGTTATGTTCCTCCTCTTCACTTGAGACACACAGAAGCTGAATTCAGGGATGAGTCTGCTACAAAACATATCTCTAATAAAACTATGTTCAAGGGGCAAACGAAATGGCTACAAAAACAAAGTGCAAGGAGGCCTTCTGAGGAAAATTGAAGAAATAAAGTGGCTTTACTAGGTAGTTGTTACCATTTTGCTTGTTTCAGGCTTTGAACCAGAGTCATACTGGGACCGCATGCATCTCCTCCAGGAAGCAATAGCATACAGGTACGTACAGAGCAGGACTGGAAGGTTCATCTCTCCCTGGATAATGTGGGATGAAGAGTTGTGCTGAGCAGTCACTCCTGAGTCGCACAGGTTCCATGCCATCTGCCCCTGAGATCTGGAACATCACTGGAATGCCTGAAGGCAGCTCTGTGGGTACGAGGGACAGGTAGCTAATGTGCCAGCCTATCACTCGTCAGCAAAGCATGCCCTCCTCCTGGGGAGGGCATTGCCTTGGGAAAGTGCCTGTTAGTCTGAGTTAGAAGCAGATAGACCATAAATAGATCTGAGAACCTTTTGTGTGTATTTATCGTGGTCTTGAACTGGATGACAACAAGTGATTGGCAATAGGCAGGAGACTGGGATGTGAGCTGGAGGTTCAGCCCAGTTCAAGAGGAACCAGCCTAGTCTTACCCTCTTGTGCTAGAGCTGCCAGTTTGTTTCATGGTCTTGCTGCCGAGGTTTTTTTCATGATAGAGATATGGCCTGTTGTGGTGACTTCAGCCTGGAAATAAGCTTTCATTAGCTTAGAAAGCAGGTGAGGAGCAGGTGTGCTCCAAACAGCAAAGAACTGTCAGGTGAGCAGCTCAAAGCTCTCTGTAGAGTATTGGTCAGCATGACAATAAATCATGTGACAGTTTGGAACATGGTGAAGGAACATCTGCCTTGACTGTCTCTCTTCCCTCCCTGGTGTGCAGCTGCCCCATTTTGTCAGAGACTGCTCAGCACCCTCCCAAAACTGAGCTGCTGGGGCTTTTGTTTCTAGCACGAGTTAGGACAGACATCAGCGTGGAGTTAGGAGCTTTCACACTAGCAGGGGTGGAGGATGTTTGGAGGAGCTCAGCTCTCTTCATCTCTTCCCCCTTTGCCTTCAGGACCCGAGAGAAGAGAGCCTTCAGGACAGTGGTAGGTTTTCCCCAGTGCCTTGTATGGAAGGAATGCTAGCTACACTGGCTCTTCTGTTTGGGTTTTTTTTTTTTATTTTCTTTTTAAATAAATCTTTCTGGTGCTTGTTTCTCCAGATTTGGATTTGTGCAAGATAAATATTCAGCCTCTGCATTCAACTTCCCAGCTGAGAACAAGCCCCAGTATATCCATGTCACAGGTGAGCAGTATTTGTCAGGCACTGGGGCAAGGAGGAGACAATCACAAACAAGAGAACCATTTTACACACAGTTTGTGCGTTGTGTCACAGTGTTGGTCCTCTGCATGGCATGTCACAGTCGGACAGGTGGTACGTTCCCAGGTGCTGCAGAGACATGAAAACAGTGACAGGAAGGAGAGGTTTTGGGCAACTGCAGAAAGTGATAGAAATTGATGTAAGGTTAGAAAGATGGATCAGAGCCTACATCTTCACTTCATTCCCTTCTACTGAGCAAAAGGCAAGACTAAGTGCACTCCTCACGGGGTTGTAACTTGCAGGAAGAAGTGTCATGTTAAAGCAAAGGAGGAAGAGCATATCCTGTTTTCTCTTGCTAAAAGGCAATTAAATGCACCTCAGTCCCGTTTCCTTTTCAGAATTTAATGAGTCAGCTACCAGTTGCAAGGACTTAGGTCTGCCTAAGACTAAAGTCCTGTCTGTTTCCTCCAGGAACGGTGTTTTTGCAGCTACCGTATTCCAAGCGGAAATTCTCTTGTGGGCAGCAGCGACGCCGACGCAATTCCACAAGCTCCACCAACCAGAACATGTTTTGTGAAGAGCGCATTGGCTACAACTGGGCCTACAACACCATGCTGACCAAAACCTGGCGCTCCAGTGCCACCGGCGACGAGAAGTTTGCTGACCGGTTGCTGAAAGACTTCACAGACTTTTGCTGGAACAAGGATAGCCGGCTCGTTTTGTTTTGGACTGACTGTCTAGATAAGATGCACGCCAGCGCTCCATGACATGGGTTGTATCTCTTAGGGAGACAGGGAGAAGCTTCACCCCGTGGCAGGGGTGTAGAGGTGAGGGATGACTGGGAAAAGAGCCTTTCTGGATTCATCCCGAGGCTCCGAGAGGGCCTGATCAATATCGCTGTTGATATTCAACGGAATTTGATTAAGCCCTTGGAAAAGGAATCTGAGCTCTTGGCTTGCCAATATCTATCACCTGACCTCAGCTTGGTTTCAAGTAGCTGCAGTCCTTGATTGCCAAAACTTCAGTTGGAGCAGAGGTAAAGGAGGGAGAGTGCAAGTGGTTCTCAAGGGCACTTAGACTCAGCACAGAGCGTGACGGTGGTCGTTTACTGTTGTTGGAAGTGACGGGTGCCGTTTGCATCCGTCTGCCTGACAGCAGCCAGCCTCCTTCCCTCTTGAGGTGTGCCTGGCTGTGTGAATATGTAAGATAAGTTGTCAGACACTTGTTAAATTTCATACATGTAAATAAGTAAAAATGCAGAAACTCAAGTGAATTGGTGTGGTTTGTGACTCTGGACAGTACAGAACTGGTGAGCAAAGGGCAACAACTGCCAAAAGGAAATACTGCGACGTGTGTCCAGCATGATAATGTAGTGCTCAGAGTTCAGTGGTGGGGCCTTGTCCTTCAGGCATCCGGGACTTGGTCTGCAGCTCTGGATCTAGAACAGTGTCAGCAGCGGTAGCAAGGAGCTGGTACAGTGCTCTGCAGCCTGAGGAGAAATCAAGGGCAGCTGAGCTGGAGATGCTGCGGGCTGGTGGAATAAGGATTATCAGCAGGTTTTTAGGATGCATCAGTGTGCAGCAAAACGTATGTAAACGTTGTCTTTGCAGAGACCCCTGGCCCGTGGCCCTGGCAAGGGCGGGTTCAGGACCTGCGCTCCCTCCTGCCGTGTGGGGCGGCCTTGACTCCTGCCATGAGATCGTTACTGTTGTTACCTGCCCTCGCTAGAGTCAGCAGAGGGCTGACCCCCTGACCCGAGCGGGGTGCCTCGTTTTGTTATGAGACGGGACCCCCCTGGGAGAGGGGATGTACCAGCCGTGTGCCTCTGCACTCACCTCACCTGTTGGCCACCATTCCCCGGGCACGTCTGGTCCCCGTTCACCCGCTCCTCTGAAAGCAGCTGCCTGCGCCTGGTCCGTGCCCCTTGGCCCGGGCAGTGGCGGGGCCAGGAGCAGGTGCTGTGGCGAAGCAGGGGATGGGGCGGGGGCGGGTGGGGTTCAGAGGCCGCCCCCCAACCCCCCGCCTGTTACCAGNGGGGGTCGGCGCCTCGCCGCAGGGGGGACGGGTGGGCGCGGGGGGCTGTGCGACCCAGGCTGCGGTCCCGCCGCTCCGGGAGAGGACGGGGCTGCCGGGGTGTCCCTGCGCCTCAACCTCGCAGGTATTTAACAACCTTCTCCCTTCCGTCCCGCGGGGCCGAGGCTGTCCCTGCCCCGGGGGGACCTGCCGGGCACAGGGGCATCGCTCTGGCCGCCTTTCCCCAGGGACACGGGTGGAAACCAGCCCCGAAGGTGATTTGCGTTACACTTTGCTGTAGCCTCCCTTCGCCCCGGGCTGGCCCACCGCGTCTGGGGGAAAATTTCCGTTAACTTCGCCGGAGCCATCCCTGGGCCGAGTGCTTCGTGCTCCGGCCGCGGGGGGACACACGGAGCAGGAGCAGGTGTGTGTGCGGGGGTGCCGCGGAGCTGCCAGCACCCCCGGTGCCCCCACCGGCAACACGGGAGCGATGGGGAGCAGCCCGGGGAGCGGTCCCCCAGAGCAGCCCTGCTGCTTCGGTCCCCTCCTCTGCGGCTTGGGGCAAGGCTAAGGCGCCTTTCAGAGCTCCGATTTCTCAGCCGGGTTGGAGCCTTTCAGGGCTGCTTTAGCTTTCGCTGTAAGTGTTTTGAGGGCCTCCGGCTGCTTTTAACAGCACTGTGAATTTAAAAGCATACTATAGGAGCTAAAAATAGGAGATAATAGTTTATCTAACCACAGCTTTGTGCATTGCATCGAAAAGGCTTCCAACAGGACGTTAAGGATGAAGCGGTTCATGGCCATGTTAAACAGGAGTCAAAACAAGGATCCTCCACCCACCCAGCTGCTGGATCTAGCAGGACAGCTTTGCCAGGACCTCCAGAGCTCCTCTCCTAGTCTGGAGAAGCTGATTGAGGCGATGATGGGATGCAAACACAAGATGTATTTTCTCACTAACATCCACGTTGTCCGAGCTTGTGTGTTGGTTCATGTGCGGAACAGGCAGCATGACACAGCCTGCAGGCTCCTGGAGGTAGGGTGTGGTCTTTGTTTCATCATGGAGAGCTTAACGGAGACAAAAGGCAGCATTAGAAAAACAGTAGTTAAAGCTGTTAGTGCAGAGGTGCTCAAACTGCAGCGTGGAGCGTTTCCAGCTGGCGTGTAGCAGTGGAAGGTGATACGTGTGTGTTGGTTGACCCAAAATGCGGCATAAAGCCTTGGCTAAAGGCAGTTACCATTAATCAGTCAAGGGGAAGAAGGTAATTAACGGATTATGGGGTTGATTGTAGTTTTTGAAAGAAGGATTTTTGTTCTCTAGTGTGGTGGTTCTTGGAGCTTGTAGCAAACCTGGGGCTCGGGATACAAAAGCCTTGTGGAGGCCAAGCCCAGAGGGCTTGCCAGGGTGGGAAGATGTGAGGAAGGCTGGATGGCCCCACTCGGGCTGAGGGATTTTGGCCTCTAGATCTGGTACTTCAGCCCCTTCCACCAGGGCAGGAGAGGGAATTGGGCAACCCCCTCTGCCATACAGAGGAGGTACAATGAGTCATGTAGATGGGTAATGCTAACAGCTTCACCAAACGGGTAGGAATCTCTGAGGAAGTTTCTAGTTGTGGAGGGCTTTCTCCTTTACAGGCCTGACTGGCTATGGAAAGTGTTTGCTTACCCGTGTTTTGTTTTAGCATTGCAAGGCAGAGGAGAAGGAGGAGCTGGTGCAACTTTGGCACGAGATTCATTACCGGAGGTTTATGGAGAAACACCACATGGATTTTCTGACTCCACTGCAGAAATTCCGCTGCAGGAAGAGGTACCACGATGTGGGGAACTGATTTTTTTTTCCCCTGCTGTAGTTAGCAGATGCAGGGGCAGAGGTGCAGAAGTGGGTTTTGCAGCTTAAAATGGCCGCCTCTTGGAGCTAGGTTTTTCTTAGTGTTCTGACCACCTGTAACAACATGAGGAAAAATTCCTATGAGCGTGAATGACTCCTTTTTGGTCCTTTTTAATCCTGTTTTCTCCTGCATACAGGAATCCTCCACCTCTTTCCCTTTGTCCTGAAGGTTTGAAGAATCGAAACTATTCGTATGAAGTACGCCAGGAGCTGCACAGGTTTGCTGCAGAGGTGACAACAAATCCCAACAAGAAACAGCGGGTAGGGTTATGGTTATGCTCCTTCCAATCAGGTCTCCTTGTCACAGAAAAGTCAAACTGCAGTCAGGGGTCTGTAGCTGTTTTCATCCCATGTTTTCTGAAGCCCCAGTGAGATTCCTGATATTTGATCTTTCCCTAAAGGTTTCCTTAAAAAATCATCAAGTTCATGCTGAGTAATTTCACTTGATTTGGACAAAAGGGTCAGGGGAAAGAAGTTCTTCACTTGGCTTTTACAGTTCTAATTTTGTACTGATTGAGCATAGGCTGCAAATCAGCCATCTCCATTACAGTGACGAATGGTCTGACTGAGCTACAGCCTGGCTAGAACCACACTTTGCTTACCAGGATGTATTTTGTACTGACTTATCACATGAAATTAACAGAATGTGAAAACACAACGGCCTGTACTGAGGTATGAATGTGTCTGCCTTATTAGGACAGGGGAAAATTTGTTATGAGAGTGATATCTGAATTAATTCTGTGATCCTTGTTGATTACTGCCTTGCAAGGTGAAGGCTTCAGACTTTAAAGTCTGCCTCTGTGGTGCTGAGTTTTTCCAACACCCTTCTCATATGAGGCGAGATGGCCTGGTGAATAGTTCTGCACGGTGAAGATGGTTTGTTGCCTACCCTTTTCACAAAGTACCAACACATAAATATAGCAATATTAAATAGCAGTGTATGGTTTCCTTCAGCAAATTGTCTGGTGGAGAAGGGTGGAATGTGGGTTTTCCTGCAGCTCTTGAGTTTATAAATCAGTCTCCTGAATGAGAGCCACACAGACTTATCAGGGACCTAGTAAAAAATGCCTCTGGGTTTGAAATCTCCTTTTCTGGGCTGCTTTTGGAACTGAAGGAGTAAGACTGATTATTTGGATGAAATTTGTTCTGTTTCTCCTGATCTGTCCCTACACCTGGATTTGCAGGAGGGGTTGGCTCGGGACATGAACCTGCAGCCAACTCAGATCTATAACTGGTTTGCAAATTATCGTCGGCGTAAGAAGTCATCCTTTACTCGTATGAAGCAGCTCAGCAACTCCTGTCCTGAGAGGGCTTTGCCTTACCACACAAAGGAGCAGGAGGATAAAGGATCCAGCACTCCACAGACTGCAGGTTTGTCTTTTCCTAACGAGCTTGGGATGTGGTCCAGAAAGCTGAAAAACCATTTCAAATTCCCTCGGGAAGGGACGGCTGTTCCTTCTCCAGAACAGTGTGTATATGCCAACGGATCAAACTGACACTGGAGGAATCTGCTTCAGGGGAATGCCTCATTGTCTGGCTGGAGGCTGGCACTCACAGACAGAGCAGGTGTTGATCAGGCCTGTGCAAGGACAGGTGAAGGGATACACCTGTCTCAGGGGCATCCAATGAAAGCAAATACATAGGAGGCAGCAGATTTTAGCTCAGATACTGGGATCGGGGCTGTACTCCAGTAAAGCCCAGTATTTCCATGCCCCTTCACAGAATCTTGACCAAACTCATGGGAAGAAAGAGGGTCCTGCTGCATTTGTCAAATCAGACTTGTTACATTGCTTTTTGGAGTAGCTGTTAGTGTTCCTTCACCTGCCTGGCCTGCACCTTTCAGATGGATCTTGTGTAGGCATCGGCTCTGAGCAAATGGAGATAACCCTCATGCCCTGTGACCCAGGGTGGGAGCAGTCAGCTGCAGATCTGGATAAGCCTCCTGAAGGAACTTATTTACAGATGCTGGAATCCAGGTGATGTATGAAAAAGTCTTTACAGTGATAGTTCAGAGATGAAGCAACATTTAAACTTGTTGATGGAACTGACTTTTGTGTCTGTTCCCATGGGACATCACTTAGGAGTCCTGTCTGTAGACAGTAATGGTCCCTGCCTTGCATCAGGCAGTCAGAACATCTAGCAGTTAATCTCCAAGCTGTCAGGGGCAGGATTCAGAGATTTAGCTGGGATTTTCCCCTCTTTGCAAAGCAACATGTCTGTCTGATTTACTTTCTCCACCATTACAGCTTTCTGCAGGGCAGTGAGCTGCATGAAGCAAGGACAAGCAAGACTTTAACCACTTACAGCACTGAACAACCTGTAGCCTTTGGCACTGAGGCTGTGCTGGAACCAGGAACCTGCTTTAACTCTGCTGTCCTGCAGCCCAGGGAGGTGGCAAGCGGTACTGATGCCAACCCTCAGGTGGAAAACTGCATCCTCTGCTCTTGTGGGTGCCTCCCCTTCCCAGATGAGCAGCTGGCCATGTGGCAGGCCCCTTCCAGCACCAGCGGAGTCCCTGGCTCCATGTGGACCATGGGTATAGAAGGTTAGTACAACTGCACCCAGATCTTTGACCTTAAGAGTTTTCAAGCTTCTCTTTCCTTGTTGCTCACTTACATGATTTTCCCATGCCATGGAAAATGGGAGAGAGGCTTATCCTGAGCTCTGGAATTCTCCTCCCTTAGCTGCTCAGCGAGAAAACCTGTTGATATGAGATGTTGGAAACAGACTCTGACCTACTATTTTTCTTAAACTGTATCTGTTTCCTAAAGGTTGTCCTTTTCAGCAAGGTGGATTCCTTTAGCATTTCCATTTGAAGAGTCCCTTCACGTGTTGTCTGCTCACTTTGTAAGCTTCTGGGTTTCTAAATGCCTGCCATTCCTAAGAGATTACCTGAGCAGAGGCTGGGAACTTCTGTGCTGTGACATGGTGCTTGTCTTAGAGCACATTCTCACTTTCTCCTTCCTGCTATTCTTTTTCTCTCCCTTGTTTCCTTCCTGTCCCGTCTTGTTCAGCATTCCCACCACCTCTTTTCTCTTTCCTGTTCTTTAGAAGAGCCTTAATAGGATACATGAGTGATGTCTGCTGGCTTTTGCTGTAGATCTACAGAACAGAAAGGGCTGCAAGTGCCATTCACTCAGCCTCTGGTGAATGTGGAGCAGGGAGGGGAGGAGTAGCTGGGTCAGAGGTTGGGGCATTGTCTGTAATCATCTTTAATACAAGCATTTATTTCAGCAGGTATCACAAGTCCCTTGAGCAGTGTCCCCCAAGGTGGCTGTATTGAGGCCAGTTCAGGAAGAATCGTTCAGCAGTCAGATTTAGAGGCTGAAAGCTTCACCCTTAGAGAAGGACAGCTAGGGACCCTGGAACCTATTCTTCCCCACAGGTAAAGGGAGCTGAAAGCACAGGGCTTTATAAAAGCAGGAGTAACAATGCTGCTGTGGGTCTGGCTCTGTCCTGATCCCCACACCCCTCTTGAAGAGAGCTGCAGAAAGATTGTGGCGATGCATCTTGCTCCAGGGGCCTGACTCTCTCCTCATATCCACCACATCTGGGGGTACTTGTACCTGAGCACTGGAAATGGGAAATGCTGTGTAAGTGCATATGTGTTTTACACTGGATCACAAAGAACAGGCAGGACCAGCCTCATCAGAAAAGCTATGAACTCCTCTCCTTAAAGCAGGTTTAGCTTATAAACCATTTGCTTGTTTTTCTTTTTTGGCAGCAAATGACAACCTATAGAGATCCAGTGTGAGCTGCTCTGTGGGCTGGGTTGGTAGGGCCCGTACTTGATCCTAAAATAGGTTTTGTAGCTTCATAACCTCATGACAAGATTATTCCATAGCACAAGCTTTCCAAATTGGAAGACAGAAAGACAGGGACTGTTCTGTCCTGTTTTCCACCTGCAACAAATGTTTCAGGCTGCAGGTTTTCTCTGGGAGTTGAGATAAATTCACAGAATGCAAAACAACAAAAATCCCTGCCATCTTCCATATGTTACACAACTTCCATAATGTTACATAAAAATAAACACTGCCAAACAGACATTATGAGCTTCCTTTAATGTACTGATCTGCAAGACAGAGCAGGAGCAACAGCCCCACTTCATAACCCTTCTGCTTGACACTGCCCAGCATTTGTGCTAGCATGAGACTGTCAATAATACATCAAAGAGGTGCAGGAGAAGCAGTTTTATTCCCACTTCAGGAAGCAGGGGCACAGAGAGACTTTGTGGCTTGTCAAGCAAGAAGTGGAGGCAGTGATTCACTGGAGATAAAGATTTTGCCTCCCAGTTCCCTGCTAAACACATCTCTGCCCGTTTCCCAGTTGGCTTGGTGCCTGCAGTTGTTCACGTTCATGTCAGATTCCTCACCCTGAATTGCCAGGGAGAACCCAGGTTATGGGCATTGTAACCCCACCTCAGTCTGTGGTTTAGGATTCACAATTTTAAACAGTGGCTAAAGATCATGACAGATCAGTGAGACTCACTGGTGATATTTTGGCTGGATTTAAAATTGCATGTTCTGACTCTAGAGTGAGCTCATGTTTATTTTTAAAATATGTTCCACCAGTAGAAGAAATCTATGGTGAATGTCTCCTTGTTGGGTATGTCAGTTGTGCCAAGAATCCACACACCCTTTATCGTATTCCTGGCAGAGGCAGGACTTGCTGCTTCGTTGACACCTTCTGGTGAAGATACAGTTATTTGAGCTCTATTTGTAAGTTCTCTTTAGGGGCCCAGCTCCTCCCAAAACCTTGAACTCCCCAAAATGCCATGGATGCCCTGGAACAGCAATCTCTCAGAAATGAGTGGTGCTTGGGCTGCAACTTCATCCTGGCCTTTTTGCAACTTCTCCCTAGGAAGGCAGGAGACCTCACATGGGTAGTCTTGGGTAAGATCTCTACTCAGTGAATGGGGTTGAATGAGTATCTCCTTATAGAAGATACTGGTACTCTGCCTGGTAAACCAGTTACTGCATGAGGGAGATTTGTGAGGCCAGAGTCATCTTCAGCAATAATGTTGCAACAAGCATCACTCATCTTGGGGCTCATGAAGGGAGTAAGGCAAGTGAGTCTTGCTCTCCTGGAAAGACAGGGCAGTGAAGATCACCCTGCTTTACAAATAAGAGGAAAGCACAGATCAGCAAATTATTTATCCAAGATCATCACCCACCTGGAGTGGACATAGTGTTGTGCTCTCACTGCCTTGCCAGCACCTGTGGCTCCCTGCTTCCGAAGCGCAGGGGTAGAGCTGCAAGTCAGCCAACAGCCCATTGTCTCGTTGCTAAAAGCACTCACCTGGAAAGGACTTGGCCCAGAACCCTATTAGAACAATCCTGTTGATTTCTTTCATGGGCTTTTTACAGTCGGTCCTACGCACTTGGGCTGCATCCAAACCTCTTATGATCTACAGGGCTGTGAGGTGGGAGTGTGAGGGGGAACCAGGGTGGAAGCTGACTGTCTCCATCTGCTCCTGCTGCTGACAGGAGAGTTTGATCCAGCTAGCGAACTGGAAGTCCCCGTGGGACACCAAACAGATGCTCGCCTGTACAGATAGTGGTGGTGTATCCTCTTCAGCTGGGACAGGTGTAGGCCAGCTAATGGTTCATGCTGGGAATAGAATCGAACTCTCTCATCACCCATTTCAAACAGAAAAGCACACAGAACTCTGTGGAGCAAGACAGACTGCATTTATGAGCCAGCATATTGATTTTGAAAATTTCACTGCTGAGATGTTCACTGCAGCTTACCGCTTCTGCCTGCATTTTTAGGGTTCCACCTTGGAGTGTTAAGAATCCTCCTGCTGTTGGGCTCTCTCTCTGGATAACCAGCACCCCAACACGGGCAGGCAGCGAGTTCAAAATGCCCACAAGGAGGCTGCGTTGTGGCATGTTGCATAATTAAACGGTGGAGTTTGTTGCTAAGGGCACTGCGCCTGTCACTCTGAGAGGGCTGTGGAGGAAGGTGGGATTCTTGGGGGAGGGAGGGTCGAGCCCTGTTGTCGTAAGTAAATGCAATTGCCTGAGTGCAGCTTCCAGCAAAGGAGACCGAAGACTGGATGCTGGAATGTGTTGGCCTTCTGAGGAAGGTCTGGCTATTCCTGGGAATGTACCAGCAGGGTTGTTTGAGTACAGATACTTCTGACTTGGTGATGAAGGGAGGGAACATCTCACCGTCAAGTACCCAGTGTCTCCTACTTGACCCAGTGCCCGCAGACTGTGACCGCTCTGGAGAGCTTGGCAGAGCCCCCAAGGGAGGTGTGGATGGAACAGCCATGTCCCTAGACTGCCAGCCTGAAAAGCTGTATTAGGGTCACAGCCAATGTTGTGGCTATGTCTAAAGCCACATGTTCATGTGTTTTGACTCGTAAGATGTGTGTTTTTAAAGTATGTTCTAGGAAAAAGACATCTTGGTAGACCATCTCCTTGTTTATGGAGAGTGTTCTGGGGACATAGTTGCAAAGTTAGATGTCATTCCTGTAGCTGCTCCTGTTTAAGGCTAGTCCTCCCAGTGCAGAATCCATATTTTCAGGCCAAAACAATCTGGGGAAATGGGGCAGGTCTGTAGACAGGAGAACTGTGTTGGATGAAAACTCTTGCCAGCAGCCCCTCCTGTTCTGCTGCAAAACATCACAGTAAGTGGGGAGTGGAGCATAAATGTAAGTTCATTTCTATATCGTATTTTCTTCCAGTCCCTGTCAGATGGTGTTTGTCAAGCCTCAGTGCCCACCTGTTCCTGCACCCTCCATGGAAGAAAGCCAAGCCCTGGGACAAAGGCAGGTAAGAGGACACACCTGATGTTCAGGGAAATGAGCTTAGCCCTGTGCACACTATCCAGCTGTACCTCTCACACAGGAGGTGTGAAATCTCACATCATATTTCATGTGAAACACATTTGATCCAAGCATACCTTCTGGAATCCAGAGCAAGCTGGGCATTCCCTGGGTAGCATCCAGAAGATGCTAGGAGAGGTGGTTTTTGTTGGGTTTTCTCCCACTTGGATTGTTTATCAGACCCTAATTTTGGCAGGTGTGTCATTGACATGGTGGACAAAGCAACCTGTTTCAAAGTGTCATTTAAATTCTGAGCTCACCTAGTGCTGTGGTAGGAATTTGAGAGAGCAATGGCTGCTTGAAGGTTCCTCCTCTTTGGGGGCTTCTGCAGAATGTGACTTTGCTCTCTCAGACCTCTTAAAATTTGTCATGTAATTTTCATTTCCAAGTCTATGTTACTGATGAGGAAAACAGATTTTTCACTGCTCAGTGATGGCTGGTAGCAGCATACTGAGTAGTATTATTATACAAAATGATAAAAGAAGTTACTTCCTTGATCTAGATGCAGTCTGCATGCCTTCTTATGGAGATTTTTAGGCAGTAGAGAAGATAAATTAGAAATCTGGTGCTTTCAGGGGGATGGGAATGCATCTCCAAATTAAATATTACCTAAAAATAGGACCCAAGAAAGCCCTATCTAAATTCTACCTTAAGCTGTTTTTCAGCTTCACACGTGTTGGTCTCCCAGTCAGTTAGCATCCATTTCTCTTTCTCTTGCAGCACAAGCTGCTGGAGAAAACCTTTTTAAAAGAGATTTTGAAAAGCAAGAGACCATATCTGCTGGCCTCATTATAGGAAGCGGCTGCAGCTCTGAGGGCAGTAACAGAACCTCTTCTGAGCCTTTGAAAGCATCAATATAAAGATCTGTATCTTGGAAAGTGGCCTTTTTACCAGCCATAATGTGAGCCAGATGAGTAGGAAAGCTTTGAGCATTAATAATGAATGAGCCTTTTCTAAGATTTCCAGAGCATGCAGTCTCTGTAGCTAGTTTTCATCTTGCCATTTTGCATTCTTGCACTGATTTTGCAACGGTACAGAAACATGACACTCAGTGCGACGTGGGCTGGGGACCAAGAGACGGCGTGTTGCCTGCAGATGTCAGAAGGGTACATCTTCAAATCTTTACAATAATTATTTGGTTCAGGAATTCAGAGAAGCAATTTTTAATGTATTTTAATGTATGAAAAGTAAGAGCTTGAATGGGTAAATGATTTTACAGCATTCTACAGATTTCCTGGGCACTCTGTTTCTTGCTGAACCAACTCACCCTAGGCTTGTTGCAGGAATATGCAGACGTTTGGTTCCTACATCTGAACCACAGGGGTGCAGCTTGCACTTCCTCTTGTCCATACATGACTTCCTATATGCTTTGTGTAGGTCATGCATCCTGTCAGAGCCCAAATGAGACTAAAACAAAACAAGCAAACAAAGTTTAATTAATTTTGGAGATATTTATTTCGCTCCATGAACAGAGTTCCCTTGTTCCAGGTGATCACTCTCTTAATTTTTTTATACTGGAATTACCCTCTGTTGTTTATTTGCTTTTATCAGAGCCAATGTCTTGGACAAAGGGAAGGAAATTGCTTTTCTCTGAATTACTAGGATTTGAATTGTGCACTGATCGTGCTTGTCATTTTTACACCCACATTCTGTACGGATGGATCACTCTACCTGAACTTAGAGGGGAACAAGGGTTTTATCCCTTCAGTCACATAACCACTGACATTTCCTCCCACTGCAACCTCTTGTGCTGCTCTGCCCTTCCATTATGAGCAATGCATCATTAAAGACTGTGTAAGGTGAAGCTCTGATTCCTTCCCGTGTCTTTCAGGTCCTGGAGGATCCAGTTAGTGACCCATTAACTGACACGTTCTGGGCAGCATGGCTACTCTTTGAATTCTCAGCCGGCAGACGAATGTGACCTGCCTGTGAAGGTGCTCAGTATGCTCTGCACTTCCCCAGGAAACATCCCATCCTTTCCTGCTTTTTCCTCCTTTTACAATGAATGAGAGGTTTGACATGGAGGCAAGTAGATTAAGTGGGGTAGAAGGATGAAGGCTTTTTCTGATAGTTGTGGAGTTTGTTTTGGTTACAGTTACGGTTTTAATAAGAATTTTGCAAAGGATAGAAATACAAAGGTATGTTGTGGACTGCAGATTTTTACTGGACCGGTGGGAAGCTGCACTGTAGATGCTAAAAATATTGAGTCACTGGTTCTGTGGCAGTTATATATTTCTCCCACATAGCACCGGTCACATCTGAGTCCTTTGTTACATCATGAAGGTAAATGAAGCTCCTGTACTTAAAAAGAGTAAAATTTAGTTACGTTACCTAGCAGTGGATATTGGGTAACTTTTTCTCAGGCCTGTAAAATAAGGTCTTATCTAAGTGCTGGTAAAATCTGCTGTGGCTCATCCCTGAATTTCTGTTGTACTGCTAGTTGTAATTTCTGGAGTGTTCCATACTCTGTAGTGCCACAGATGACGCAAACTGGAGCATGGCAGAACTTTCAGTGCTAAAGTCAATGCCTCAGAGAGTGTTGTCTGTATTCAATATTACCTGTAACTCAGACTGGCCAGGAACGAAGGATAAATGGAGGAGGTGGAAGCTGCCGAACCCTCTTGATCTGTTTTCAGTTCCCAGATCTGGGTGGACTGAAACTGCCAAGGCAATTGTGTCACTCTTCAGGTGGTCTGCGGCAGTCTGACACCAGGCAGCAGTGAGAGAGCACATCCTATTCAGGCAAGTGCCCTGCAAAGCAGCGTGAGTTGTGCAGACTCCATTTTGTACGCACCATACTAAGTGCAGTGTTAACACTAACACTGTATTTGGCTGAAGGTTGATTACTCTGTGGGGGTAAGCTGTTCCACTGGGGGTCTCTGGGGAGCCTGCGCAACCCTGTTCCTTTTGCCTGGTACTTTTCCTTATTTAACCCAGCCTCAAGTCCCCCTGTTATGCTCCTCCATCTCACGCTGCTCATGGATGGGGAGCCCTTTTCCTTTCTCTTGGAAATGAAAAAGCAGAATTGTGTATGAGAGCACTAGGGCATGAGTAGCAAAGCAGACCCTTGATGCAGGTTTTACACTAATGCTGCAAGTCATTGGGCAGGCTTTTGCGTGTTTTCCTGAAGTATTACTATTGGGACTTAGATCTGTATTGCAAAAGGGGTAATCCTTGCCAAAATTCCTGCCCTGAGATACATAAGTCGATGCCTCCAGTGCCTTTTGTAATAAAGTTAGCAAATAAAGGTTATGAATTACCCTTTCTCTGGGGTTCACTTTTCAAGGTAAGGGTGTGAAGTGATTATTCACCCACGACATTTAATTGCCCATGAATACGCTGGCACCAGCTGCCCCAGGCTGACTTATGCGTGGTGAGAACCCCGCTGCTTCCTTTATTGTAGTGGATCTCACTGGCAAGGCCATTTTCTTGGCGCCAGAGGTTTTGTGTTCTCAACGGCGGTGGCTGGGAGGGTTACGCAAACGTTCACCCCCGAGGTGACCCCGCTCCCGCCAACC
>VXBZ01009313.1:601854-637755 GCA_013399135.1 Heliornis fulica | reverse complement strand
CCCCAATCCGGCGCGCAGTGCCGCAGTTTGAATCCTGCCCGCCTCTCTCCTCGTAGCGGCGGGAACTTAGTGGGTTCTTTCTCTGCCCCCTGCTCGAGATGGGGTCCATGGCGCACAGCACGCACACCACACCCCGTGGGGACGGCGGGTTTGACCTTGGGGTGCGTCTCCCTTTCTAGGGGAGTCTGGGATACGCGAGCGGGTGGGGTGGCCGCTGGGGCGGGGGTCTGGAGAAACCGTGCACAGCAAGGGGAGCCCCTTCCTTTTCTAGACGTTTCTTTTGCCTCGCAATAAAAGGCACAAGTAGAGGCCTCACCCGCAAGCATCAGCGCTCTGGCTCAGAGATGGTGTAGTGGTGGCATCCGGGTAAAAAAGCTGGCCAGTGCCCTGAGAGCGCCTCACAAGCTTCAACGCTGCCTTTTGCCTCCTCTCTGCAGTGTAACTAATTTGCAGTGCGTTCCCTACCCAGGTGAATACTAACCTGTTTAAACACTGAGTTACAGTTGCAACTCTGCTCCTTTTGGAACCAAGCAATGAAATTTACTTGTACTGACCTGTCTGTATTGATACATAATAAAATTGAAGAATGATCAAACTTCTTACGTCTAGTCTCTTTCTTAAAAACGAAGTGTTTGTGTCATCTGAATTTTAAGGGTAATTTTAATGCCAGTAAATGTTTAGCAGTGTCTTTGCTGTATCTGATAACAATAGGTTCTTGCTCATCTGTCTGTCCTTTGTGACTACTGAAGGCCTCAAGAGTGAGTTTCCCTTGAGTATTGCTGTTCTAAGATGCAAGATGATTTTAGTTTGAAAGCACAGCTTCAAATGGAGTTCACATTTTGTTGTAAGAATCAGTCCTGCTGGTGTCGTTCCAGGGCTGCGATGTATGTCATGTCCCTTAAATAAGGGTGGTAAAAAGACACTTAGTATTTTGCTGCTCTCATCCACGTTTAGGTATGGTGCTCTGAACATATGTGAAACAATCAGAATACAGTTACTGTGCTTCAGGAAATATTTAAATAAAGTACCTATAACTAGTGTGTATGCCCAATTGTCTTTTTAAACTGTCCTAATTACAATTTTCATTCATCTTGAGTTCTCAGTATTTTCTTCTGTAATGCTACTTTTGCTCTCAAGTGAATTGTGTAAGAAGGAGCTGCTGTAATTGGGAGCTTGAGAGCTCACATACAAAGTATTATCTTGAGCTCTTTTGAAATGTTCATTATAGATACTTTAAAATTGCAAAAAGTAAAGCTGAATTTAAAAGGCAACAGTTTATTTAAGCTGTTCATACTCTGTTGCATGACTATAATACAGCTTGGTTACTTGGCTTTCACAGGTGTATGCTCTGACAGGGTAATTTCCAGAATGCTCTTCTGTGTTTGACATTGATTTTGTATGTCTGAGCATCTCCTATGGAGTGTTACATGGTCTGTTAGTTCTCACACAACTAATATTCCCTTCTATAACAGCTACTAAAATACATTTTTATCCATATAGAATAATACTCAAATAATCTTATGCTCTATAGATGATAGACTGTTGATGTCTCAATAGAAAATCAGCGTTCAAACACAGATGTATATATTCTGAATACAGGATATCTTGATTTAGAAAGTTCCGCTTAAAAAAAGAAAAGGAATCTATAACATCTGGTGGTTAGTTAAAGGTGCTATGTGTAAGCAGTGTGCTTTCAGAGTGAAGAGATTGGAATGGTTAATTTCAGTTCTAGATATTTGTCACCACACATGTACAATACACACTACAGCAAACAACTCGATAGTTATTCCTAAAATATAATGAAGACTAACCTAGTGAAAGCATATTTGCATGATATCTCAGCCTGCTGCCCAAGGAAGAACAAGTATGACAAGACTGCCATTCCAGCTGTCAGTGCAAAGCTGGAGAAACACTTATTTTTCAGTCCCATCAATTCCTTCTTTTAAAGAAAAGCCAGATAAGTAGTAGGTATAGCTTAAGTCAGGAAGCAATAATATGGTTTTGGGGTTTTTTTGTTGCTTTTGATCTTTTATTGGAAGAATTCTAATATTTTGGCTTATAAGGTGTAGGCAGGAAAGGAAAATAAAACTTAATTCAATGTTATAAAGGAATGAGCAAAATTATTTTAAAATGCAATAATATGTAAATGTACCTCTACTGGATGGTATTTTTTCAAGGGGTGTGGAATTCTCATTGCATTAAATGCTGCTTCAGCTTTCCAACTATTTAAAATAACCCTACATGGTAGGTAAAAAATCACTTCTCAGCGTGCTGGGTAAAGACGTGCTTTTAGTGTAAGTGTTCTCACTTGATGGAAGAAATACTCCAGCATCTTAAGAATACAGCAGAGTGCCTTTTGGTTTAGATCATTCCAGAAATAGTTAAGCATTTCAGCTGCATAAACCCTTAGTATTTCAGACAGTATTAACCCTAACATGTAGTGCTTTAATTGATGTTGCTTTTCTAGTATAGCTATATAGCAGGTAGAGGGTAATTTTCTTAAAATTGGTAAAATTATTCTGAGTTATGTGAGATGTGTAATTTTAAAATTAGTCATGTATGAAATGCTATTCAGGGTGAAATAAATTTAAGTTTTGGAATGATCTGAAGTTTTTTTTAAGCAAAGTAGCTTGAGGGTCTAGTTTAATTTGAAGGCTTTTATCTGTGTACATAAATGGTCTCGGAAGTTTTGGATGTTCCATATTCTTAGTGCTGTATTGCTGAGTTATCCATATCAGAATCTACTTTTGGGTTAATGATGTGTGTGTGTAGGAGAGAGGAAAGAAACTTTTAATGTAAGCAATATCCTCCCCTGCTGTGAGATGGCTTACTGTGGCTTTGTACAGTAAATCTAGCTGTAGAACTTCCAATGCTTGATACAAAACACCGAAGCCGCATAATGCAAGAAACTGATGTGGCTTAAATTCGTTAGTCTGGTTTCTATTTGCTTGAGAAATTGTGGACTGTTTAGCTTCATATCAGGAGAGTTTTAATATTGAAACCTCATTTTATACTGGCTCAAGTACAGTCATCTTTGCAGCAGCTTGCTAAGAATTGGCTCTAGCTGTGACTTAAATGCTCTGGCTAACGAGACAGAAACATTCAACAATCACAAACATTCAACTGACCTGTGTCAGATTCTACTGGGTAATCTGACAGTGCATCATAAATCTGCTGTCAACTGTGGAAATGTTAACTTTGGTGTGTTTTCCACGTGAAAGTAACTTTGCTTCGCTTACTATAGCCTGTGTGGAATCACACATATGGAAGTCATTTCAGAGCTGGAACAGTACTGCCATGCTCATCACCACGTGTAGTTAGGAATTCCAGGGCTTTACTCTGGATTCCTTTTATAAACTTCCATTTTTTCCCAGTGAACTGTGAAAGAACTTTGTGGGCATAAAGCAGAGGAGGAGATACCTGTAAGTATTACAGAGATAAATGATTGAGATTGTATTCTTGTTCTGTAAAGGAGATTGTCAGTCTGAATGCCAGCTACTAGCGGAGTGTAACTTCTGTGTTCAGCTCCATCATCTGGCTTGGGACTGAAAATAATGCCAAATTTAAGTGAGAGAGGGATGTGTTTGCATAAGGAAAATACAGAGTAACAAGTAAGTAAATATGGCTTTGAAGTCATATTAAAATTGCTTTCATCTTTTCAGAACTTCTGTTTTTCTTAATCATTTCAAGAAAGCTATGTCTAAAATGTAAAAATAAATTATTTTAGTCCAAGATATTTTCTAATAAGGAAATTCTATACAGGTAGAATGCAGAATTGGAAGGAGTAAGTTTCCTGCATTTCAAATTTTCTTTTTTCTCTACGTCATTCCCACATGTGAAGAAACATGTCTGGTTTTACCTGCTTTGCTAGTGTATCAGAAATAGATAAAACAGTAGACAGCTTCATAATTTCACTTGCTTTCCTTTGAGCCTATTTTCCTGTAATACAGGTGTTAGACTAGGGAAGTAAATGTGATTTTTTTAGATATCTCTACATAGAGTTTCAGCATCTTTTAGCTAGGATGGGGAAAACTTTGCCGTGGACTTGAGGTGATGGTAGTTCCCAATTCTCTGAGATATATCAGCAATATCTGATATATCTAAAAGGTAGTAAACATCCAAGCATTGTGAATTACCTTCTCTGTAAGTTTTTCCTTCTTTAAGGAATGGTTTCAAGGTGATATTCAGTCAGTTTTGGGAATTAAATTATAGTAGTCTAGCGGTGACCTGGAATAGTCTCTTTAAATGTTTTAATCTTATCTCAGATATCTTCCTGTTTTGATCAAGAAGTTAACATTCTTTTTCCATGCATGAACAACTATTCTGAGGACAGTTAGTCCCCAGAGTTCCTGTTGTGCTTTTACATCAATATATATTTAGTATTCCCTGCTACTTTTCAATCTTGCTGTGTCAGGATAAATTCTGTTAGCAGTTAACTGGGTGTCAGGAACAGAGGTGGTAAGCAAAGGATGAGGTGAAAAATTGAGGTGATGGTGTATCAAGGGAAGAATTAGAATATCTGTTGCTTGCAGTCATCTTCTAGCTTTAATTTCTATTGTTGGAGTCTAGACTGCAAAACCAGGAGGTAACATCTCTGTTTCTATTGCCCTGTCCCACCAAATCTCATCCTAACTTGAAAGCAGGCTGCCTTACTGTAACTGCAATAATTGAATTACTTTTTAGAGTTGGAAAGATGCACATTTATTGGATGGTTCACTGACTACACCAGTCTTGAATAGTGTAAATATGGGTGACTTGATTATTTGTAGAACTTGGTTGCAAACATTATGATACTTGTCAAGCAGTGTAAGTATGCACATTTTTACAGAAATAATTCATGATTTTAGCAGTGTTTGAGCAAGATGAGTTTACTTTCACCCCAAAGTATATCCTTAGAATTCTACTGACAACTTTTAATGCAGCAAATTTGATATATCTAAAGCAGTGGAGTTGCATTTTGCATCCTAATTCCCGAGAGTTTCATTTCATATTTGTAAGTTTGCAAAAATAGAACTAACACATCAAATTAAATAATCTTAAATACAGTATTTGAAGTATTCACCTTCCTCTGTCTCTGCTTTCTGCAGTAGAATTTGAAGCTGATCATGGCTTTTTTCCTCCATTCAATTTCTATGCATCTTTCATGTCCTACCCCTAAAATCTGCCTGCAGTCACCAGCTAGCAGAAATTGGGGTAAGGTTTGTATAATATTGTATAATTGCTCAGTGACTGGAAGATACTATGAAACAGTAATTCCATTTGTACTATGTAGAGCTTAGTCATAATGACTGCAGCGCTTCCGTCTCTGCTGTTGAATGGGAGAAAGCAGCAGGGGAAAGAACTGCACCAGTTTCCAGTGCCCGTGCTGTGTTCCAGATTCATAAAACTGGTATTCTAGGTACATTTAAATTCGTCACTAAGTGTGTGTAGTCTGCATAATTATAGCAGACTTCCTAAAAAACCTGAGCCTTCCTGCTGAGAGAGCGTCTCCATTACACAAGCCTGACTCACTTATGCAGTGAATGTGCTTTGCAATGGTTTCCAAATACCCATTCTATTACAACAGAACTCTGGGGGCTTCACTCTTTTAAGTGTTGACTGTAGAAACCGTCTTAGACTTTTAATGTTACAGATTGATTCCTGTCTAGATGAGATTCTGGGATCTAAAAAGTATTTTGAATCTTGAATTTCGTGATGGAAGTTTGCATGCTCATCTTAAAGGCAAACCCTTTTAAATTTGATCTTTGTATGTATTTTCAGGTAACTGAGTTGAATGAGCCTCTCTCAAATGAGGATAGAAACCTGCTGTCTGTGGCCTACAAGAATGTAGTTGGAGCTAGACGGTCTTCCTGGCGTGTCATCAGCAGCATAGAGCAGAAGACTATGGCAGATGGGAATGAGAAGAAGCTGGAGAAGGTTAAAGCCTATAGGGAGAAGATAGAAAAGGAGCTCGAGACAGTCTGTAACGATGTTTTGGCTCTCCTAGATAAATACTTGATCAAGAACTGCAATGACTTCCAGTATGAGAGCAAGGTCTTTTATCTGAAAATGAAAGGGGATTACTACCGCTATTTGGCAGAAGTTGCTGCTGGGGAGAAGAAAAACAGTGTTGTGGAAGCTTCAGAAGCTGCCTATAAAGAGGCTTTCGAAATCAGCAAAGAGCACATGCAGCCCACTCACCCAATTAGGCTTGGGCTGGCACTCAATTTCTCAGTGTTCTACTACGAAATCCAGAATGCTCCGGAGCAGGCCTGCCTTTTAGCCAAACAAGCCTTTGATGATGCCATAGCAGAGCTGGACACACTAAATGAGGATTCCTACAAGGACTCCACTCTAATCATGCAGTTACTTCGAGATAACCTCACTCTGTGGACGAGTGATCAGCAAGATGAAGAAGCAGGAGAGGGAAACAATTAAAAAGCTTTCCTCTGATCCCTCTTTCATCCACTTCACCATCCTCATTGTCACCAATATTTCCTTGCCACAGTCACACTAAATATCTAGTGCTAAGCATATCTGTATTGTACAGCTGTTCAGATCTGCTGTCCACTTTACTGAGAAGCAGTTACAGATGAGTCTTCATGGGCATTGGTGGGTTGATTGGTTTATTTGCCCTATTTATCATAGTTGCACTTAAGCAGTGCAGAAAGATGCATAGTAAAAGAGGCATTTTTAGCTTGCCTGCTGATTGGAAAATATGGGAAGGAAGAATGGAAAGTGATTGAAGATAATTAGATTCCAGTTAAATTTTTTCCATTTGAAATGAGCTGACAGTTCTGTTAAGCAGTACATTTTGTGCATGCAAAGTAAATTAGCCACCTCAATTTTTTTTCTGTCAAGGAAAGCAGTTAGGCTGATGTGAAATGACCACCCTGTTCATCAGTTTACAATAAACTGTTTGAAATGTGAGGTTTCAGTAGCAATTTGGGTTTTTTGCCTCTAACTTATGTGCACAATTTATTTTAATGCAGTGCATCGACCTAAGAGTTTTGATACTTGTAACCTTTTGCAGTTGTTTTGAAGAATCATGGAATTTATTTTTTGTAAACTCTTTGGCTGTTTAGTTGTCTGTGTATTCTGACAACACTATATCAATATTGGCCCATGTTAAGATGGATGACTGAGATGCCAGACTTCTAAATTAAATGTTTTGGAATTAAATGAATAAAATAAAACGCTGCTTCAGGGATGTTATCTCTACATAAGCTGTCCTGTCTTTTGTTCAGAACATGTTTTGAGTTGCCTAATACATCACTACTGGGTTAAAACATATTTAATCAAAAGTATAATGAGAGTTGTCACATGCTAAACAAACAAGCAAACAAAAAACACCAGTACTCTGAGAACAAGGAAAAAAAACCCAACCCAAAATCCAAACCAACTCCACAAAACCCAAACACACCCACAGTCATGAAGAACCATGCTATGACTAACCTGTGTGTAAGTGGAACTTCCAAAGACAGTACATTTAGTTATTTGTTCAGTAGAGCAGTTGTCATGCAATTCTGGTCAGGACCTGAAAAGTTGTAAAGAACATTACTTCTTTTTCCAATGTAGAGACTTGTATTTGCTCCTGTCTACTGTGCCCTCAGCTTTCTTTACTGAAGTGCTTAACCACCAAAGCACCTTTACTTACACATGAAATTCCCAGTAGCTTTTATTTCATACTTGCCTGCTTCAAATAAAGCCAGTATTCATTCTTAAAGAATGTCTGTTTTAGCTAACTTAGGTCTAATTCTCCCAAGTTTATGTTTGGTGCTTTTTTTTTTCCGTTTTGGTTTGGTTTTTTTTTGTTTTGTTTTTGCTTGTTTATTTTTGTTGGGGTTTGGTTGTTTTGTTTGTTTGTTTTGGGTTGTTTTTTCCCCAACAGTTAATGTATATGTGTATGTACTGGTTTCATGCATACTTCAGTAATGGTACGTGACAGGAGGAAAATTTAGCAGTTATGTGACGCTGTATCCGGATTGCTCCGAGCATCTGAGCTAGCTCAAAGGTCCTGTAAGTTCTGGTTTATCTAAATTTCTTTTTCTTTGGTTTGTGTAATAAATATTACTGGTCTGAATACCCACAACAACCACTCATACTTTTTAAAAGCAGGACGCTGATTATTTGTAAGTATCTGGAGGATTAGAATTTTTAATGGTAGATTTGTGAATATTCATATATCGTCCTCTAGATAATTCTAGCTTTATTACAACAGCAAAGTTGGTGACAATTGAAAGACAAGTGCAACATTGGAAGAAGATGAAAGTACAGATCCTGGATGTTGTGCTATTTTATAATCCTGAGGTGCTTTGCCTCCTAATGTAGTTTGATAATTACTTAATGTAAATGACTACTGACTGCCAGGGCCTATCCTGGAAGTCACTTTTCCTTAGTTGCTCCTGTTTTGTCAAGCAGTGTACGAGTCCCTCCCTGTTTTTCACTTCCCCTTTTTGCAAGGAACCCTTGCAGGAGTCTTTTGGCCAGAAATACCCATTTGGGCTTTACATGTCTAGATTCTCAGTTTCTCTTCCTTTCCTTTCTCAAATCTGCAAAGCTTGGCAATAAGACTGCTTTTTATGTTGAAACACTCTAGCTAGTTAATATTATTGGTAATTGCTGATTTATTTTCTTTCTACTGATAGAAACACTATTGTCTTTTTGTTAGTTCAAAAGCTATGGAGTCCTTTCTAATTTTAGTTACTGTCTTGTGCAGATCCTTTGTCACCAAGCTGAGCGTTATGTAGCCTGCAAGAGAGCCAACAAGTCTCCGACATCTCTGGACTAGGCAGATGAAGATTAGTTATTGACCTGGTGTGTAAGATCCAAAGCAAGACACCAAAGGGGTTCTGTAGAACACTGCTGTTTCTGGGTACTCTAATAATTTCTGGTAGGGACATTTATAAAGTAGACCAGTCAGCTTGTTGTGGTTATCTGTATTGCCATTAATCTGAGCAAATCTTTACCAGGTATCAAAGTATTCTGTTTTGCAGTAGCTTAGTGATTATTCTGCTGGAAGGGCAGGTTCCCTCCTCCCAAGCAGTGTAAAATTTCAGTGGATATTTCAATCTGTTATATCTGTAAGTATCAACAGATAGGAAGATAGTTGCATATTAAGAAGCCACGTGAAAAGTTGCAGTTCCTTCATTGTCTTTTGAATCCCTGTCATGTCACACATTCTGTCTGGCTGACTGAACGCGTTCTGAGAACTCATGAATGTAGAGGCCCTCAATGCTCCTGAAGGGGATGGAAAATGAGGACTGCTGACTGTGGGGTATCGTGTGCTGGGTTTTGTATGCTTGCTGCATGTAAAGGTCCTTCAAAAGGTTCTGATCCTTCAAAATTATCTAGGCTTTGTATCGGGATCTGTTGGCCTAAGTAGAGACAGTTGGAAAGTAGCAATGGCCTAAGAATTTCATACCTTGTGCCAGGATCTTCAGAGGAACTATCCCAAAGAATTAGGAATATTGAGAGCTTCCTAACTGAATGTCACCAAAACGGTACAAAGTTTGTCAGTGAGCTATCAAATGCAGGCAGCTTATACTCAAGTGCTCCTAGCAAAGTAAAATTTGGTGAACAGGAAGAGACTGTCATGTTACAGACCAGCTCCCTCACAAACATGGAAGGTTATGTTTTCCTGCAAATGGTGGCATGTCTTTATGTTGGGCACTTGTGGGTTGAAAATCACTCAAGGTACAATCTCAGCATAGCTGAGTGATGACCAAGTTCTTTTGGGGGTGATGAACTCAAAGGTGGAGTGAAACTGGGGTGTGTATTCAAGTAATGTGCACAAGGTCACAATCTCAGAAGTAGTGCTGGATTTGTTAATCTTGTGGTAAGACTGTGTGTACTCGTGTACTCTTAGTTTGTGAGACCTACCTTTCTAGCTTTGTAGCAGTGCATGCTTCCCTGAGGACAAAAACATAATTTTAAAATAATCTGTACTTTTCCCCAGCGATTTCATAAAATATAAATGTCTTATTGCCCTGGGTGCTCCACAGCATAAAAAGCATTTCTGTCTTTGTTAGGGCTTCATCAACCAAGTGTTTGCAGACACACTTACACTGAATAAGATGATGATCACTCATCTAATGAGATTCAGGAAGTCTGATAAGTAAAATTCTTTCAGCTGGTTCTGCTACTAGCAGGGTATTAGAGTCTCAGTAGGAGAGAAGGTACTTATCCCATGTCCTCCAGTTGTTACTGAATGTTTCAGTGGCACAGAGAGAATGTTTTTGTGATTGCTTTTTGCTAGGAGTCAGTAGAGAGTGTTCTATAGAGTGAGAAAGAGAAATGCTCCAATGCAACCCATGTTCTTGCTTCTACATCAGAAGCTTTTTCATTTTCTAGGCCCTGAGATTGCTGTATGCTTCTCTGTAATCCTTATTGTACTAATAACCTGGAGTAAGTTAAAGCAGATGAATAGCACATGTTGTTTATTGCAATAGATTCAGAAATTTTGGAATTGGTGTTTCTTTTAGGTGCTCCCCCCGTCATGTCTTCTGCCTCTGAGTTTCTAAAATAAATGAAATCCTAAGCTACACCCAATTTATTTGAAGACATGAGATGTGTTGACAACATTTTTTGAAGCAGGAGTAATTCCAATGGAAGGCTTAAGATTGAGTGACTCCTCTTGGAGCTTTCTTTGCATTGCCTTAATTCAGGCATAACAGGGCATTTGATAATCTCCATGTGGTGAGGGTTATGTTGGCTACAGAAGTGTCCACCTGAGCATTATTCTCAGTCAGGACCAATCTTTACCATGCCTGCACAGGCAAACCTTGTTGAAAGGTTAAGTTGCTCTGAGGGTGTTGATAGAATGTTAGCAAGGTATATGGGTATCCTTGAATTTTAGCAGCTACAAATAAAGGAATGTTTTATGTGGTACTATAGGAGCTTGAAAGCTAAGGGATAGTCAGAGTTGAAGAGAATAGCGTGGCCTTTATAGGGACAGAGATGCTTTCAGTCTATGTCCTGATCTGCTTGGATATGTTCAAATTTTATATAAGCAATTGCAGCCGTGTCTTGGAGTGCACACACACATGCACCCATCTGAACCTGGCACTAGGAAACATGCTGATGCTATGGGAAACTAAACCTTAGCTGTATGTAATAAGGGGCTTATTACACAATGGAAGTGGTAACAGCGAGAAGGCTGACTTCAGGCAAACAGGTACCTTCAGAAGAAGAATGAGATTAAGATCTGTGTGGATAGCACACATCAAAGAAACACGCTTTCTCTGGTAAGTAACCACTTATTCTAGCAACTCCTTTGGTACAACTATAGTTTTGAAATCCTCTGTATATAATTTCTGCTTTTAGCTTTCCTAAACCTGTATGTTGGGGTGGGCTGACTCCTAGAGCCAAATATATTTCTAAAGAGCACGAGGGTACTTCCTGACGTACTCCCTTGGCTTCTCTCAGCAGCTGCAACAGGCTGAGATACAGTAAGCAAGGAAAAAAAAGCATGCTAGGACACTTCAGATTGTTGTACACGAGAATGACTTTGGATGACTTTCAGAAGGGTGAAAAACCAAAGTCAGTATTCAAATATTCTCTGTCAGTATAAGATCCTGACATCTTTCAACAAACCAGTTTGACTTTAAAGACACAGAAAACAGGAACACTATTTCAAAGCTTTGGATTCTTGGGTTTTTTATTCTGTCCACACTGTGTGTTGGAGCTAATATAACATATCTGCTGAAGAAAAAATAACTAAAAACAGGGCAACAACATGAACAGAATTTTGTTGACCGTGGTTTTGGTTCATCGAAGAAGCTCGTTGAAATCAGTGGCCTTTTTAAAGAGCATGAAGTTAGAAGCATAATTTACAGAGTGTGTTTAGATCTTATTCTGAACAAACCCACAGTACTTGAAGTTTCACATAGATGCAGATAGTTTAGTTTCTGAGTCTTAACGATTTCTGAGATCAATGAAGTATCCCAAATACTGAGATCAGGCCAGGTAGATTTTTAATTTGTGTCAGAAACTGAGCTAGCTTCCAACTCCCTGCATGCCCCCAAGTGGGCAAGTAATTTATTGATACAATTGCTTTCCCAAATTAGTCCCAGGTAACTACTTCCACCCAGTTCTTAACAAAGTTGTGTCTGTAAGAAAATAATTTATAGGTACAATTATTCAGGATCCTCATTTGATATTTATGTTTGTGCCTTTGTAGTATGAAGATGATAGATAAGTGCTAAATATTTCCAGAAAAATTGCAGGTAGCAAGAGACCTTAGGAGTTGAGGACATCTGTCTTCTGCTTGTGAGAGAGCAAGAATAAGCACTGGAATATCATAAAATGCCTTCAGAAAAGAGCTATTTCAAAAGCAGATATGACAAAAAAAGCTCGAGGAGAGTATGATAAATTCAGAATAAGGTTTCCATGAAAGCATATACTACAATGGAAAACTTTAGAAAGTCCTTTTGTAATCTAATTATGTATTTTATTCTATATAATAATAAAATGTCAAACATGAACCGGGAATGTATCCTGTTTCAAGACTATAAACTGATTTGGAATATGCAGGCATCTGAATTATCATTACTGTTACTGCAATAGTCCTCTGCTAGCTAAACCTACATAGGAAATATATATGAAAAATATTAGACTTTTGCTATTACTCTTCTTGATAAAAAACAAAAAAACCCAGAAAAACTCAACACAGAAAAAATAGTTCAGTCAACAGCTGCATAACAACAGGAGCAATAAAAAACGGAAAGTGAACTGTTTTCTCTTTTTTTTTCATCTTTGGTAATATTTTGATAATTTTACTTTCTACAGTTAGAGATGCTTGGTAGGCTCTGGCCTTAAAACTGTAATATTATTTCCAGGAGAACTGATCTCTTCAACTATATAGTGATTCCTTTAGTCTGCTCGGATTATATAGGCATTCCTTTCAGCAAAATTAGTTCCAGAGTTGAAATTAACAGCTTTTTGTTTATTGCTTTAGATTGAGTTTCAATATATTATATTCTCTATCAAATACTAATTTAATGTCCCATTGAAATTTTTATTTGTGAATACTTGAATATAAGGATATTTTAAAATACATATAGCATGCAAAATCTGCCCAGTATCTATTCTGAGAGATTTAGCAAGAGGTGAGTTCATGACTGGAAGAACTGAAGTGGGATTTTCTTAAAAGGTGATCTTTGCTATACTTACAAAGAAAGATTTAACTGCTTTTGTGGTTGGCTTTTTTATTATTTAAAAATTACTATATCACACCATTGTTTCTTAATTGCAGAACTAATGTTCAACAATTTTTAAGTCTGTTTATATAATAGAGCACTCTCATTTTGTGTCCTTGAGCTTACATTTGACACTGCTTTTCTTCAAATTATATAGGGCAATTTTTCAGTGTCTGCTCATTCAGAATTGGTCACATATTCAGAAATAGAGCATTGTCAGCATCAGATTTCTTCATATTCTCATAATAGATAAGAATACAGAATAGATTTCTATGCATTCTGAAAATAAATTTGATCTTCTTAAAAATTGTGGGACCTGTGGTCGAAGGCTAACTTTGAAAAGCTGTTGTATCAGATTCCACTTCTCAGTACGTAAGCCCCTTTTTAAGCTAATTGTTGATACCTTAAAAGCATTAACTAGAGCCTACTGAGCCCCTAAACCCTCAAAGCTTATGCAGTGTTACAGTATAATACTCTGTGATTTTACATTGGAAACTACTTGTCCCTTTGAAATAAATTCTGTGGACAAATAAAAGATTCAAATGGAATAAATTCCATCGAATTTCAGTGGCAAAGAGGTGCAGTCCTAAGGGAAAAGCTGAAGTGTGTGCCTACTTCTCCTAAACAATACAAAATCCACAGAGGAGCTTCATTCCCTACCTGCAGATTCCCTGTACTCTGGGTTTAAGTAAATATGCACTTACTGTGTATTATGAACTTCCACTAAATGATTTAATTTGTTTGTTTAAAAATGATTCAGTGAATTCTATCAATTTTAATGACCTGATTTGTCTTTGAAACTGGCAATAGGTAATTCACCTGATGTATGGGGACCTGTGTGAAGTATCTACAGGTTTTAAGTCCTAGGTGTAAGGCCTGGTATGTAAGGAGCCAATAATAAAGGGTAATTGTACTCATTGCATACTCACAAAATGAAAATAAAATAGTGTTCAGCTACTTGAAAAAATACAGGGAAGGCTTTGTGCACAGGGATATCGAATGTTTCATACAAATAGATTTTGTACAGATTGATTTCACTGTAGCAGAGTATGAATTAATTCCATTAGCCAATTATGCAGACTAATTCATCAGCTTTAAATTTTCATGAATATTTAAGATTTATTTTTAGAATAGTTTAATTAGATGCTTAAACATTTCCTAGAAATATGAAAGCTGCATACTGAAAGCAATAGAATTAACATACAGCATGGTTATTATAACACATTTTACCAGTTGGAGGAAACAGTCTAATGCAGTATTGTCTCTCTGCCATGGTAAGTGCAATCAAGTGAGAAAATATTTAATATCAATGCTTTGCTATAAGGTACAGTTAGAGTGGGCAGATTTTTAAACTATAAATACACTGTAAAGCACTCTGCCCTAAAGAGTTTATAGCCTGAGGAATTGAAGAACTGGTTTTATATATATATTGTATATGTGTTTTCTCATTATGTGTTCTGGTTCTTTCCCCAGTTGCTCCACACTTTGCTTATAATCTGTCAGATTTTTTTCTTATGTCACAGCTAACTTTGAGCATTGAGAAGAATTTAGGGGACAGTAGCTGTATGGATTAGTTGAGAAAGAGAGAGATGTGGAGTGAAAGGAATTAAAGATTAAGAAAAACAGGTAGAAATTTTAGGAACAAAACTGCAGGGAAAAGTAATGATTTTTCACTGTTCTTGTGAAGGTGCTTGGGGATGGAGGATATGTGAATAGTGAAGGAATGCCTTCCTCCCTAAAAATGTAGGATAAATGGGTATCAGTACTTTTTGGCTGTTGGTGGAAATATGCTGCTTTCCCCTCCCTGCCCCAGTTGTGAATTGGAGGCAGTGAAGGCACTGTATAGCTTCGTGAGGGAGCTGTGTAGCTTTCCCTGTATTGCAGTTACAAGTACCTTTTCCATTTTGCCATTAATCATAAAGTTAAATATGTTGATTATAATTCTTTCTCACATGCCAATTGTGACCTAATCTTATATAATTATATAGTTATAAATTTATTGTATATTATATATAAATAATTCAAACTTACATAATTTTTTCCTGAATCTTCAGTGTTACATGCTGTCTCATATTTTAATCTAAATGATTTTAACTAATGATTACAAGTTAATTTAGTCTGTCCTAACTCTGACATTATAGCCAGATGAATTCTTTTCATTTGGATAGGTATTTGTCTGTAAACTCCAGAGTGCATTAGGACAAAGCACGGTGAGTATTCCAGAAGTAAAAGCATTTTTATGGAGGTAATCATTAAGAAATCACTTATGTACAATTGTGTACTTAAATTAGTCTGAGCTATTTTCACATAATTTGATAATGTGATTGATTCCACTTTAGGATTTAATCTATTAGCAGTTGAACTCTTCCATCTCTGAAGAATTATCTGATTTAACAATATCTTTCAGGGAAGAAATGGATCAAAGCACACTGTCCGCATGACTTACAGTTGTATTTGCAGTGATTATATATAAAAGCTGTGGCATTTTGAGAACTGTTTGTTTGAACATATGAGGAATGACCTTTATTCAGATTTTTTTCAAGCAGAGGCTACTGAAAGAGAAGGGCTCTCTGTAAAGCATTGATTTCTCTCCCAGGCATGCAACACACACGTGGGAAGGAAGCAGAGGTTGTAGGGTGTTGGTAAGGGAAGCATTTTGCTAACAGGATTCTGACTTGCTGCCCCCTCAGCATCACAAAAGAATGTCAGTCTTGCAGAAGGCAGAGGCGAGTTAGATGTGTGTGGTGACAGTAATAGAAGAACTATTCTCCCTGCTGAGTAAAACAGAGAATGTTCTCCCTCTGCAATGAGCCCCTTGGGTTTGTCCCTTGTTTACTTTGGTTTAAATCCCAGAAAAGAGCCAAAATCTCAGGTGGTTAGTTTTTATTGAAGTACAGTCCTTGTCTCCCTAGTGATGCTAGGACTTGAAAACATCACAGAGATAACTCCAATTTTTGGTGTGTGTGCCATGCCGGACAATCCAGCAGTCTGGGGACCTAGTGACTTCCTGTCTCCATGGTAACCTGAGCCATACCAGAGCAACCCTCTCTTCCTATCTCTGCATCCCAAATCCTGAAAAGGGAGCAGAAGGCCTCAGCCCATATTTGGCTGGAAGCAGCACTGCCTTATCCAAGTGTCTGTTGGCTGGCCAGTACGGGTGCTCAGTGCATTTTAGCATGTCCCTGAAGGGCTGGAACATCTCTTGTTCACTTGTGCTACCATAAGCTTTTTAAGGACTGCTGTTTGCCTCTTCTGAAACAAGTCCTGTTAAGCCTCTCTGGGTTATCAAATGGTGTGGAAGGATCAGGAAGTGGAGACATTTGCTCTCATCAGTATCACCGGAGTCCAACACTGTTAATAGATGAGAATCCTTTGGTACTAGTACTGATTTGTTTGCCTGGTTTTCACAGCTGAGACTTCCTTGACTTGATAGTGACCCTGTACTTCTTTTTTGTTAATAACTTTTGGTTTTGTACACCATAAAGTGTGCAACACCGCAGTAAACATAATTGATTATGGATGTTTAAAATTGTTTAATAATAACAAATACATGGAAATACCTCATGTTGCAACTCGTGTGAGTGATTGGGATAGAAGGCAATCTGTAAAAGCTCACGTGTAAAATTTCTAGTAATTCATAAGGCTGATTCAGAAAATATCATTGGGGAAAACATTTCACTGTATCAGCAAATTATAAGATTTCTGGTTTTAGTATAGCTACCTGTTACAGTACGAGATCTATTTTGACTTAATGTTCGATATAGCTAAGAAAAAAAAGAGTTCCATAAACTTCTCATCTAAATTTCATTTTGAAGGGTTATTTATTGTGCACTGACAGGTGAACATTATTTTGTAGAAGAGGAATATTGTAATCCCAATGGTGGGACTAGTTCTTTCTGTTAAGTATTTATGCATTCTTCCAATCATGTGTTAAGTAGCTTGTTTGCCCTTCTGGATCTTCATTCATGTCAGTGATGAACTGTTTAAAAACTAACTGAAGGTTCCACAAAACTAAGTTAAGAAATAGTTATTTTAATCTTCTCTGAATTTGTAAAAGCTGCTTCTTCCCCTCCCCAACAAAATATTGCAGTATTATGCTAAACCTGACCTGATCAGGACTTAAGAAGGGACCTATGACAATGAGAGAAACTAAGTAGTCAAGTTCTTCCTGTCTGAAGGAGGTAAAAAAACTAAGCTAATAAAATGGATTATGAAGTTAATTTAGTTTTTAATGTGCTACATTTAACACTGTTAAATCACAGAGTCTGAATTGCAGGGAAACATCTTTACTGTTGCTCTTTTCTTTGAATTGCAAAAAAATGGTACATTAAAACCAGCTCTGACAGTGAATGCAGCCAGCCCATACTAAGAAAACATTTTTATACTTGAAATTTATGACAGATATACCAGGTTATTTAATCTAGAATAATGTGGCTCAGTTGACCTTTTGATTGGAATAATCAATTGTTCTAAAGCAGGCATTTTGGTAAAATTATCTTTACAGATAAACTCTAATGTCCTGTAAGTAAAGCTAGCATTTCATCAATAGATGATTTGTCCTAAAAGCTTCTACTGCACTGCCTTGTCCACAGAAGAGGTGTTGGGATTTTGGGATTTACAGTAAACAGTCCACTGACATGTTACTAGAAGCAACACACTCAACAGTTAAGGGATATGACACAATATTAGTGCCATTATGTTTCACTTTTGACTAATCTAGGAGTCAACAGGATAAACTATTAGTAAAGCCCAGGTTTATCTGAGCTTAGTAGCCCACTGCTACTTGTGTTTAACACAATTGTTTACAATTTTTACTAAGTGTATGTGTATGTATGTTAATTTTGCCATAAGGGTTACGCTGAATCCTTGGGTTGGGAACTGATTAAGAACCACTGAGGTGCCAGATCTCTGGGTAAGGTGTTATAAATTATTCATCCTGTTATCCTGATGCAATCACAGTAATGTCTTGGTGCTAATGAGCAGGTGGATGGGCTGACACAAAGTCAAGAATACACAGGAGATACCTTGTTCAACACTTACTCCAATTCCTGCTGAGAAATTTCTGCTCTTGTAATTTATTTTTATCTAACAGAGGTAAGCCTTACTTTGGGGTCCTTTCTATTATATACACTTTTTTTTTTTTAAATCTATTACTTTTTTAGCATTGGGCTGAACTGAGAGCTGAAGCAGTTGACAGCTCTTGGGAAAGCTGTCTGCAAGATTTTGTTACATCCCATTATATTGTCCATATTGCTGAGCTGCATTTTGCCCTTTCTGTGAGCTTTATTGTCTTGTATTAATCAGAGTGGAATTTGTCTTATTTTAATGAATGCAGAACACCTGTATGTGCAATTGTGAAGCATAGCACTTACTGTGGTAATGAAATAATTAGATATTTGTACGTACTGTTCTTTATGACTTATGGGAACACAGTTCAAAAGAGCTAATAGATTTTTTTCCTTTTTTTCACTTGGCCATTAGTCATTACCCTGTTTTTTTCCTTTTCTTTTAAGTCAGCTGTCAGCATTTCATTTTGTTTGACTTAATGGTGGCATGTATCATTGTTCATTAAAGGGATTTATCAGAAGTGAAACTGACGGGCATTATCAATTCCCCTTGTACTTTGCCACTGGTTTTGAAATAAGACTGCAGCCTGGAACTTTCATTAATACAGATGTTTGCCTCAGAGCTCAGCCTGAAAAAACCCTGCAAAACGTTCCTCTCCCCCTGGTTCTCACTTGTATTCTCTTCTAGCAGTTTTTTCCCCTTTATTTTGTGCTGACCCTGCCAGCATTTCCTTTCTCCCTGGCTCTCCCTGAAGAAATACATTTTGGCAATTACATGAAGATGTAACTGGTGGGTAGGAGCTCTTGACTGTAAGAGAATGCCCAGCTTAGCATGGCTGTTGTGTGAGATGTGCAGAGTTAGCTGTCCTGTGAATATCTTTTGATTTAGGGAGGAAGAGTATGAGAACAAAAGAGTAACTCTGGGGAACTGTCTGCCTGACTTTATGTGCGTCTCTCTCTCTGGTGGTTATTTCTTTCTGCTCATTAACAGCATGAGACATTTTTTCTCCCTTTCCTCTCCTCCTCCCCTTTTCCTGTTTCCCTCCCTCAGCCACCACATCCTTCCTAGTGTTGCTTATCGCCGAGATTTTTCTTCTCCCTCTCTCCCTGTTCTCACACTGCTGCATATGATTAAGCACCTGGAACGCTTCCAGCCTGATGACTGCAGAGTTTTGCAATGAAACTCCTCTGAGATTTGCTGCAGTAAGGCTGCCTCTTGAAATGCACTGCTCTGGAGGAGTCAGATGTTATGTCTGTCTTTGTATAGATTTTTAAAGTGCTTGGCATGTTAAATGCATTGTTGCTGTCTGAATAGCAGCAACAATCTGCATGAGGTCTTGTAGTAGAAAAATGTTTCCATGTTATAAACTGTACAGAATCCTTCATCCACAGAATTGCTGTCATTATGGTGAAATACAGAGAAAGCTGAACTATGGACACTCTGCTGCCCTTGACCTTTGAGCTTCTGTCTTTTGTGGGTTAGCCTGATAGAAATGTTCCATCTACTGCTATGCTCAAAATAAGCAGGTTTCTAAACTACTTATTACTTGAAATTTGGCTCTGAATAGACCAACTGAGGTTCATCTTGGCTTCACCTGTAAAAAAACAAGTAATTTGTGGTAGATGTCACAGCTACAGCATTGTATTGCTTAATTACTGTGTTACAATCATAATTGCTACATGTGATTGTACCTTAATGTCTTCTGAAATGAGTGGTGGGAGGCAATTATTGTGCTAAATAAACTAAATTAAAGATTTGCTTAAGTACAAATACTTGTCGATGCCTTGCTGGATAAAGTACCGTGTGATAGGTAGACTTGGAAGCTTCCTCAAGACCATTGTCCTAAGCTTTTAGACTGCAAACCAAAGCACTAATCTTTCTTTTCTTTTCACTTATCTTTCACTCAAGGCAGTGTACACTGATAAAAGCTCTGTATCAATAATGCCAGCGTTTCGTTGCCAAGAAGCTTTTTCCCAGGGGATTTAGAGCCATTTAATATAAAACTGGTGGTAATGTTGTCTGCTGGCTGAGACTGCCTGGAATTAGAAGGCAGTTTATTCAGAAAGGATATTTATCTTCAGCAAATTCAAACATTTGAAAGCATAATGGAAATGGACGATCTGGAAAATGGAAAAGGAGGGACACTCTTGACTTCCATCTTGGTCAAGAAGCTTTCAGTCCATGGAAAACTGATTTTTATTTGTTAGTTGTCCAGGTTCTTGTTCTTTTGATTTCAAATACAAAGAGGAGAAGGAATAGAGCAAAGAAATCTTCTTCTCAGGGCCTGTACAGGAACATCTGGTTATTGTCATTGCTGTGACAGAGCCCCTGAATTATTTGTCAATCAAATGGAGAATGGAAATATATTAGAAAATGTACCTTGTATGAAAAAAGTGTCTAGTATATTCTACGTCGTGTGATTTCACATAGTGCCTCTGGAGGTTTCTGACAGTTATAGATTGCCAAAAATGTCTCCCCTAAATCAGCATTAAAGCCCTGCCTAAGCTTCATGTGGCCATGCATATTGTGTTTCAGCAAGTCTGACTTGAATAATGTCTCATTAAAGTAGATAATAGAATTAAGATACTTATTTTTTACAAATAGTAGTTTAAATTTCTCAAAATTTCTTTTATCCCCTCTTCTACCTGTCCTTACATGCTGTCCATCTATGCCTTCTCCTTGCATCTCACAAGGCTCATATTTTTATTTCCATTACCTTTTTTCCTGCTCTTCCCTGAATCCTCTTTTCTCCTTCCTGACCTATCTTCCCACTTAAAGTACTTTTCTTCCTGTTCTCATGGAGCATCACCATGGTGACCACATGATGTCATTGCACTGGGAACCGTTGCCTAGGGAACCGTATGATGTCATTGCACTGGAGACAGTTGCCATGGTTACTGAATTGGCTGAGGTAACTTGGAAAATGGGGTTTGTCATCTGACCAGCGCCAGGAAATGTTCCCATTAATGGAATAAAGAAGAGGCTTTTATTTATATTTTTCTGTTCCTGGGAGGTCTGCCTGTGATTCAAAGACCCCGTTTCTCTTTCTGATATCCTGTGCTCCATCTGGGCTGCTTTCCCTTGCTCTGTGTGATCTTGCTCACCTGCTTCCACTGTTGAATATTACTGTGAACGTCAAGCCACAATAAAATGGGAGAGATTCATTGTCCTGTGCTGTTCTGTAAAATGGATTTCCACCTTGTACTGCTCTTTTATTTTTTCCGTTTGGTTCCTTTTGTTTCTGTGATGAATAGCCCAGCCCAGTTATTATCTGAGCTGATGCCAGACACAGTAGCAGTGGATGTCACATGTCTGAGCTTGCTTCACCTACACCAGGCTCTGTCTGCCTATAATTAATTTTCTACTTCTTCCCTACTTTTCCCACATTCTCTTTCACCCCTGCTAAAATGTACCTGTCTCGTTTTAATAATTCCAGGTGTTCCAAGAAGTGTCCAGTTTGAAAGTGAAATAGATGTTAAATAAAAAGTAGGAGGCAGCTATTAAAGATGAAGAAAGATATGCAAGAACAAGTTTGTTACCCATTATTGAGTCCATAGCACAATGCAGAATTATGTGTGTGAGGCTGGTCGTGATTCATGCGGGAGCATAAATAGTGGTTGGAACCACGTGCTTAAGAAGTCTGTGTCTCTGGCATCTGATCAGTAGGTTTGTCAGAGTGTTATGTGAGTACATAAACATACATATTATTTGCCCTATGGATAAATAATTTTTTATGAAAATGTCTTTTCTTGACTTCCTGCAGTTTGAGTGACTTACATGTCTAAGGAACTTTAGTCAAATTATGCACGTGCAAGAGTGACTATCCCCACATACAGCATAGTTGAAAATCATTTGGGTTAAAAACATTGCAGTCACTGTAGAGCTGAAAACAAGACAACTGTCAAAGAAGATATAGAGACTGCTGGTGGCCGGCCACATATCTGAGGACTTTGAGTACCTGAACTATTGATTGAAACTTAGTGCTCCTGAAATGTTGGGAGGATGCTGGAATGGGTGTAGCATCTCAGTTTTGGTAGAACTAGGTGAAAAGTTGGAGAGAAATTAACTTCATTGGGTGGGAACAGAATTTCCAGATGTAGTTATGGGGTTAAACAAAGGTGTAAGGGTTTGTGGTGATGTAGTAAAAACCTTTTATTAGAGTTTCATTTTTTATTCCCTTCCCTGGACTTTAAAAATACTATTTGCTTAACTGTTTATTTGTTCAGTGTACTGTACAAAGTGATCTCAGCCTCTGTGCCAAAGTAACTGTAAAATAAAGTTGTTTCACATCTGTAATAGGTAGGGCTGCAGGAAACAAGGGGATCCAATGGCAATGAGACAGAACAGCTAATGGAGGCAGAAAGCATCAGACAGTCAGTGTTGAGGGGTTCCTAACAGGTGAGAGATGTGAATAATCACTGGCCTGTGTTTCAGACCTGTGTGTAAACTCTTAAATCTAGCTTGATAACAGTGTTTAGTTAATCAATGTGGTAATTGCAAATCAGGCTGCTTTGTTCATTTTGAATATCACTGTGAAATATGGGTCAGTAATCATCCAACTTCCCTGGGCTCTAATGGACTGGAATAATCTTATGGTTACTGGTATGGGATATTTTGAATCAACAATTGAAGGGATATTTGATCCCACTACTACTAATGACCACTTCTGTTGCTTTCCCTGTTAGCTGAGCTTCAAAATGACCCCTGAGCTTGGGTTTGGTTTATCTCAGCACTATACCTGGCAACTTGAGTTTATTGTAATTAAGTACATTATAAACATTTGGATTACATTTATTGCTAAAATATGAAAAAGAAAGAAACAAACAAACAAGCTAGACTGTATTTAATTGTCAGTGAGTTGCTAGAGCTAGAGTTTATGGGATTATTTGTAGATTTTACCTGGAATCCACAGTTAGGTTTCTGATTCATATTCCAGCTACCTGCCTCTGAATGTCAGGTTTTTGTAAATACTTAAAAAAAATAACGTATGATGTGATATAGCATTACCAGAGATGATCTCCTGATAGAGAAGGACAGATTTGTTTTCCACCAGTACCAACAACTTTGGGTACCTCCACGGTGAAACCCCGGAGGACGCTGCAGAACAGAGTCCTGTGAGCTGGGAGCTCGGCTTGCGCTGACTAATGCTTCCATCTGCTGGAGAGCTTTGTGCTCACAGCGTTCACTGCACTGGACTCCCAGAGCCAGTCTGGGTAATTATAACCCCAAAGATTTATTAATTATGAATTCTTACAGTAAAGAGTTCCTCTGTGATAATAAGTAGCTAACAGAAAATGTTTTTGCGTGCCCCACAGCTTTACATTTGAAGGTGTGTAATTGTACACACAATTACACCTTACTTCTCTGCTTACCTGCAATCAATACTCTGTTCTAACATTCGGTATCTAGGACAGTAGTAGTATAAATTTAAAGCAGAGAATCTACAGGTATCTTTCTAGTGGGCATTTTTGTGACTTTTGACACAAAGTAGTGTTTCCAGAAAGAGACTGGAAGGCTGTACAGCTGCCCCTTCACACTTTATGACCAGTCTGGGGACAGGTATCTATTGGGACGTGATGTATGTTAGTGCTGGGACTGGGAAAGTACACTTAGTATTACTGGTCCTGCTGCAGAACACCAGGGTCTCTGCTCCCTAAGATGGATGCAGTCAGTACTGGTTTGACATTTACTGAAGTGAAAGACTCTTCTACTGGTGGCTGGGAAGAGACTGAACAAACAGTTGCCCCTGTTTTTCTTGTTAGCTAATCTTTGAGCACTTTGAAGTGCCAGGTTAGAGTGTTTTGGAGTAAACTAACTTGTTTCTAGAGACTGTGGCCCAGCTAATAGTACTTCCCAATCTGCCTTTCTGTCTTTAAAGAGTGATTATTCTCATTCTTTTCTGCTAATCCTTTAATTTGTAGAAATGACAGCATAGCATGCTTGCTCTATCCTTTTTTTATACTTATGTAGGTTTGGTGGGAAAAGTGTACAAATTAACGCCCCTCCCAACCCATAATATTTACAGAGAATCAATGGGGTTTATTCTGTGTTACTGTTATTTATGACAGTTTTGTTAAAAGTAGTAATATCAGAGAACCTGTGGACCTGGTACAGTAGTGTTGCAAATAAAAACAATGTGCTTATATTAGATATAAATTGTAAATTTATATATAAATTTAAGTATAAAGTATATATAAAGTTTATAAGCTTATTTGTAAGACTAGATATACTGGTTAAAGTAGTAATTTCAGAGGATTTTATAGAAATTGTATAATTTTCTGTATATAATCTAATCCTACATAAAGTAAACATACAAAGCTAAACTTATTTATTCACATGTAAATAGATTTAATATATTTATATCTTAATTAAAAAAATAGTACAGTTCCTTTATAAAAAGGACACAATGTCAGAGCACCTTGACCCTGCCTACCTTCAACCTATGCAATTCTGTGCCCTTTGGGATCATTATTACACTGTGATAAGTATCTTCAGTTGTTCACGTGAAAGCTTGACGTGCTCTCCATGTTGGCCTTCAATAACTACCTCTCGAACACAAGCTTTTGAATTTTATGTTACCGTTAAGCCTCTTGAAATACCTGTGCTTGATAAGGTGCTATGTTCTTTGAGTGTTTAACTTAATTATGTAGTAACCATGCCAAGTGCTCTTTGGTTTAATGCAGGGAGTTGGAGCGATGTTTAGAAACCAAAGCACAGGAGTGGATTTTAAGGGTTTAATGTTTTTTAAATGACAAGAATGGGCAGAAGTATCAACTTCAGATTTTCATTGTTTTTTCTGCTATGGTTAAAGAAAAATAGTTCAAGGTATCTTCCATTGGTGATACTATATAAGTAAATTGATCTAGGGTGTGTGTCTGTGATTTTGTCCTTTTTTTGAAGATAAACAGCTCGGTACTTCTAGACAACACATAGTCTATCCCGAGTGTTGAGAGTGTAGGGAAATGAATCTGTGAATGGTAGGAACAATTCAGTCTACATCCAGAATTCTTAATTTGTCTGGACAAATAACTACCATTTACTTTAGCAGCTGTCAGAAGCTACCTGTGAGTAGGATTAGCTGAGCTGGATGTGCAGCATAAGAAATTATGTGGAACCAAGAGGCATAACCTCAGACATCTATTGTTTCCCTTGCGGTGTTTGCAGGTGCAGTGATATCTGCAGTTATCTCCTGAAGTCATTTAATAGAAACGATTTTCTTGGAGTCAAAAAAAAAAGAAGTACTTTTCTCTGAGTGACCATGCAGGAGCACATTCCGCCGCTGATGTGCGTCCTTTCATCCTCGAGTGTTTAGGCTGTCGATATCTTTACAGCTTACATACCATCTAAAGCCTTAGCAGACTGTAACTTGCACTTGCAAGTCTGCCCATTATGGGCTTTAATTATTTTTTACTACCTTTGAACTGAAATGGAGATACTTACTGTCATTGTTAACAGGCACACGTGCTCTTGCTGCTTCAAATAATTTTCTCCGAAAATTATTGATTATTCAGGGTTTGGACAATTGGTAACTTTTAATTTTCACTAGGAAGATTTTAGTTTTCTACTTGGAGTGGCCTCAGTTGTCTGTTACGTGATGTTGCTGTAACTTGGGACAGTGTCATATTCAAGGAAATAATATTTTTGTATGTCCTGCACCTTCTAGGATTATGAACACAGGGATGCTGTGATGTTGTGTTGATAGATGTCATTCAATTTGTAAATTGGCATCAATTTTTAGAACTGATTCCCTAGCAGATGAAGAACATAAATATGGAATTGTCACACCACAATTGTCTTTGACCAGGTGCACAAAAACTGATGACAGATTTTTCATTGTATAAAGAGTCAGAAAATGCTTCAGGGCAGTTTTCCCTGGAAAAAAATACGTTTAAACAGTATTAGGACATAGTGTGATGCTCCTTAAGTTTGGAGGTAATCTTGGTATTTTAAAGGAAGAAAAACATCTGTATATGTACAGGAGGAATGGAGGGTAGGGATTGAGCACTTGAGTCATATGGAAATCAATTTGTTTTTCATTTTGTGGAGATGAGCATTTGAGCTGGTTATTTACTACTGCTTCATACCTTCTATCCTTGTGTCATTGCCTTGCAGCTTTCTGTCTCAGAACAGAGTTGCTCACTGCTGCATTGCTTGCTTTGTTAAACAGGGAATAATGGTGCCTTTCCAGTGGTTGAATGATGCAATGATGGCAACCTTTGCTGGTGACACTGGCAGATGTACTAGTTTGCAAGCTCTATAGAAGTTACCTTGTGTACACCTTTGTGATGCTCTGTGGTACAGTCCCGATGTTGATTTTGCATATACATCTTGTGAAGCAGCAATCAGAAACATTTGCATTTAGCATTTCTAACATCCAGTTATGCTCAGCTTGGTGCAGGAGCAGTTGGAGAGTCCTGCTTAAGCTGATCTAGTCTGATGTGATGAGACTGAACAAGGAAGAGAAATCAGATTGGGTTTTGTACACAAGCTTGCCTTGCACAAAGGCAGGTTTGCTATTCTGTTTTCTTCCCTATGCCACCTGTAGTGGTTCAGTGCACAGCTATTTACTCATTTCAAGTCTGTTCAATATGATTTGTAGAGATGTCTCACACTGATTGTTCTATTGTATGTTGTGGTGCTACTTCCACCTTCTTTTTCCTCCCTATATATTAGATCTTGTTTCCGTGTATTTAATAGTGTTTTCATTGTGTTTCTCGGCTCAGACAGAACAATGGAGCACTCTTTGTCTGAAGTTTCTGATTGCTTTAGATAAACAAGCCAGACAAATGCCACTTGTGACAATGGGAAGGGGTGAGTTTTCCTGAAATCATAAGAGATAAGGTGTGAAGGGGAAAGAAGGGACCCGTGGTGTCCTCTCTGAGTAGAATTCCGAGACCATCCATGAGATGGGGTCAGCATAATCAAGAGAACCTCTCTTTCTCTTTGCAGTAAAGCAACTTCCAAACCAGAAAGGTCTCTTTCTGTTCTACTGATTCTCTCCATGTTGTGTGAGTGGATGTCTCTAGAGCTGAATCAGTGCCCCTCATGTTGTAGATTTTGGAGCACCTCTTAGCGCTTAAAATTTTGTATGTTTGGTTTCCATAGGAGCTTTAGAGACACCACCTGTAGAATCAGCCTGACTCTTATGTCACTGTGCAGCAGATCATTAGCTGCCATCTGTGTCATTGTACTCTATACTGGTTACATCAGATACTATGCGAACAGCAGTTGAAGAATATAAACAAGTTAATTATCCAGCACTTCTTGTTAGAGGTTCAGTATTCCACTCCCTATTGCCTATTGGTGTTTTCATAATGTTATCAAGAGTTAGCCAAGATATATATGGTGTTAATTACATATTTCCAGGGATATGACCAAAAAAAGAGTAACCTTTTCAATATCATTTCTCACCTCCAGTCCCTGCTGAAAAGCAGTGCTGGCACAAGGTTTATTTGCTGCCTTTTCCATCTTGATAATCACCAGTTTAGTTTTCCAGGCAGGTGGAGAGTTCTTCCATGCTTCTTTCTTTCTGAATGTGTGTCTTGTTCCACAGAGAGACTTTCCCATATCCTCTTGATAAAACCCCTCCATTTTATGTGGTGACAGTGATTGCATGAAAACCAAGACGTGGTGTGCATGTCTGCAAGTGAAGCGAAGCGTTGGCAGAGTGCTGCTTTTCTGGAAGACAAAACAAAACCAGAAGGCACTGCATTGTGTATGGTAGTGGAGTTGAACTCTCCACCTTTCACTTTCACTGGAATTAAGATTAAAGTACTAGAAAGATATAAAGTCATTGCCTAATCGGTGAAGTCACTGGTTTATCAGTATTTTGTAAACAATACATTCAATGGTCAGTACATTTCTGGTCAGTGCCTGTTAAAGAGGTAGGCATCACATCCTTCTGTGACCAATCGCCTTCATCTCCTGTCAATAAAACTATCCCAGTCCATCTCACTGGAATTGGAATGTTCTGCAACTGGAGTCATCTTCTTTCTGCCAGGATTGGTAGGTACCAAATTTTGGTAGGTTTGAACCAATTAATGGAGTAGGAGGAGAAAGCAGTAGTTGCTTATATATTACTACAGATGTCCAACATAAATCTGTAAGCTTTTTAGAACGAAGAGGTGACTCCCTTTCCCAGTGTTTAATACACAAGAAAGCTATGAAAAATAACATTATGGGACAATACAAAAGTTGACCTGTAATTATAATTTTCTGACAAACTCCTAGTTGTTTTTTTCTTTTCACACAAAGAGCTTTTATGTTTGTTGTGAAACAGAATGTTAGAGGCACTTAGGAGTGGCACTTCAATGATCTCTATTGACTTCAGTCATAAGAGTTATTGTGCCCGTGCATAGTCAGCAGATGTCTGTGTTTTCAGCAGCAGTTTATCTAGTCTAAGATTTGTGGATGTGGGATACCCTCTTGTGATGTTCAGAACATTTGACAAAGCATGTTGAAGTTCTGAAAAAGGTTGTAGCCTATTTCCTGTAAAAAGTTGTTCTGTAGAAAAATCTGAAACAAAATAAGCAGCTTGGTTTCTTATCCCATATTTCTTCAGGATAAACCACAGTGCAGCCTTACTGGCCACATTTAATTCCTGGGATATCATCCTGTTGTTTTTCATTGTAAAATATTTAAGTGGATAAGCAAGCAGGAAGTTAATGAAATTATACTGATGGAAAATAAGTGAGTATAGTACTGCCACATTGCCTTTTGCTTGAATAAGGACTTATCACTGACTTAGGTGTAGTATATATAGACACTAAAAGCAGGAAACTGCAGCTTGATCAATTTTGTAAAGACTAGGGAAGGCTCTTGCTTTTCTACCAGATCACCAGTGTGGTCCTCACTTTGTCAGAAGGTAGATCCACTCTTCTGAATTCATAATGTTTTAGAAACCTTGTCAGCTGGGATCTCTGGCATGGTCCTGTACACAGCTCATATGCAAACCTTATTAAAAAGCACATGATGTGTTTGTTGCCAAGGAAACATAAGCCATTAAGCCCTAGAAGCATAATTCATAAGAAACAAATATTGGCTATTAACATCTACTTTCTCCACCAGTGCCATGAAACCTACATGAAATAGCCTTGCAGTCTCCTAGCTAATGGAAATGACATAACTAGAGAATAAAAAAGTGAAATGAGGAATTACAATTCACTGAGCTCTAAGTATGGCCAGAGCAATGACAGTGCAGGCCTGAGTATGTTTTCTTCTCTTGTGTTGATAATCCACTGAACACCTGTTTATCCTACTTGTGTTACAGTGTATTATGAATCATATTAAAGGCAAGACTTTGCAATGCAAAACAAGATCAGGCCTACGTTTTCCAAGAGAATTTGGAAATAAGATTTTTGGAATAAGAAAAAAAAAATTAGGAGTGGAAAAAGGGAATGGTAAAGCACTTTCTACTGGTTTACGTTTTAATATATTTATAATTTAAATTTGACTTATCTGAATTAAATGTATATATTCCATTGTAATTACTTTATTCACAATGAGGTTAACACAAAATGTGGGTTTAATTTTAATTTTTTTCTGATTTGGTCAATCTTAATTTGTTCTTAAAATCTAGAATCTTCTTCCTCTTCATCCTTCTGTTTCTAGTCATTACATTGGACTCGTTACTTTATTCATACTAGTACTGCACAGCACCTGGAAACATCTTGTGAAGAGTTCATGGCAGATACAGATGCCACTCTGTGCCACACCTCTACTGCGCTTGTCTTCTAGGAAATATTTTAGCAAAATATGTGGAGGGAAGCGAATCTGGCTCAACTTCTGACTGGACTTAACAGTTGCCACTCCTAAGCACCATCCAGGACCACAGTCAGAATGCTGAAGCTGGCTTATTTGTTAATGTCTTGTGGTCACCCTTGGTCAGCTTTGGGAACAAGAAGTCAAAGGCAAGTCCAAGTCATTATTGTCCTTTATTCTCAGCTGTGCCACTGATATTGAACTATCCTTTCTCTAGCTGAGAGAGGAATTAATGCTGTCTGGAAAAAAAATGTGCTGATTTTACTGTGGTGGGGTAAGGCTAATGAAATACTGGGATATGTGTAGCCTCAGGCTCCAAGTCATCCACTGACAGTTTAGTCTAACAAATCAGGTGTAGTCAATTGGTGAAGTCCATTGTCAGCTTTATTCAGGCACCATACCTGTAACTCCAATGAGAAGTCTATGTAAGGACTGAACAAATAGTGATTAGGAGCTTCCAGACTTTGTCCCCTCAGCCCTAATGTGGTTTCAGCTAGCTCACAGGCAGTTTCTGTTCTGATAACTCACAATGAAGTAGTGGCACCCAGGTATACCCCTGTTTTCTCCAGGGAGTTTGCCTGATATTAACTCCAAGTTTGGAAGTGAGTACTGACTGTTTTAGTGGTGTGACTGTGAGAATGTGTGTCAAAACTCTGGTCTGTGAGCCTATGACACCAGTGCACCTCAATGCAGAGGTGAGCTTGCCAAACAGCCTTGTGTAGGTGGCCTCTGGAGGACAGGAAACGTGTCAGAGATCACCAGATAACATAATTTAGTCGAAATAGGCCTCAAGAGTCCATAAAGGGGAAGGTTAACTTCAAAGTTAGATCAGATTGCTCAAGGCTTTGTCCAATCTAGTTTTGAATATCTCCAAGAGCACAGATTTCTCAGTCTTTATGGGCAACCTATTTCAGGGCTTTATCACTTACCCTGAATTCTTTCCCTCCCACTATCCAGTCACCATTTCTCCTGCTGCAATCTGTGACCCTTGCTTCTGGTCCTTGCACTGTGTACCTCTGAGAAGAGTGTCTGTCTTCCACTGAAGTGCCCTTTAGATATCTGATGACGTCAGTTGTTTGAGGTGCTACCTCACAAGTATAAAGCAAGGTTCCCTTCCCAGCCTGCTAGCTGTGCTCTTAGGCCTCATCACTGCGAAGCAGCACGGCCACTGCTGACTGATGTTGAGTTTGCTTTTCATCAGTATCCTCTAGACTGTTTTAGGGATTTATTCTGTCCCACGTGTAGAACTTGTGTTGTTCTGAATTTCTCAGTGTTGACCCATTCTTGTAGCTTGTTGAGGTCTCTCTGAATAGCAGCCCTGACCTCCAGTGCATGAATTAGTTTCTTGCATTTGATGTCATCTGTGAACTTAATGAAAATGCATTCCATGCTATTGTCAAGGTCCAGGTCGTTGATGAAGATATTAAACAGTATTAAACCTGATATATAACTTGTAACCAGCTTTCAGTTGGACTTTGAACTGTTGACCTTTGAGCCTCATGGTACAGCCACCTTTTAAGCTCATGCATCCAGACCTTGCCAGTTTGGCTGCAATGATGCTGTGGGAGACCATGTCAAGAGCCTGCTACTCCATGTCTGTGGAACCAATTGTTTTATTGTTGAAGGCAGACAGCTTCATCGGGCAAAATTTTACCTTAGTAAATCTGCAACACCTGTTTCCACTCACCTGTGTACCTGGAGGACTTTTTCCTCTTCAAATAAGGAAAATTCCTGTTTTACCATGTGCTCCTAGCCAATTTCAGTAGCAGAAATTAAAGCTACAGCAGCAAGTTGGTCAAAGACTTGTAAAATTCTGCCTTGGTAGCCTAAGAAAGAATTACCCCTCTTGTTAAGTTTGAGCTGTGGGAAGGCTAAATCACCAGCAGCTTTTGCTTCCTGAGTGCCTGAGTACTGTGCCATTTTTGATCTACCATTTAAACACAAATTGCCAGGTTGTAGTGAAGAGCAGCCTGGAACTGCCTAGCAGCTTCACTACAAGCTGCTCTTTTCCTTTGGAAGCTGGCAGCAGAGATGCATGCAGACTCACTCTGCTGAGAATGCAAATTCCTGCTCATCGTGGAATACATCTAGTGAGAAAAAGCAGAAGGGGAGGTGCAGCAGATGAAAAAGGTGCAATGATAGAACTTTTATTTTCAGATGCTGACAAGACATGCAACTCAAGCCTGAAGGGCTTCAATTTGCCAATCTAAACATTGTTGGCCTGATAGGAGCATCTAGAGTACAGGATCATTTGGCAAGTGTACAGAAAATACAGGTAGATGCAGGATTTTGGAATGGGAGAGACAGCATTTATGTTATTGGGTGGGGAGCCCAGTGCTTATTTGGCAAAACAGCAGCCAGAATGGAACAGGCACTGAGCAGTGAGAAGGGAAACCTTGGGCCTGAGACAGCCTTCACTCTGTTTTCAGGCAGTCTGGCACTTAAAACCTGGGACTTGAAATTCCTAAAAGAATTTGGGAAGTGACACTGGCCATGTGGAAATTTCTCGACCATACTTATGGATGCACAAGTAGCAGTAGCAGGTTTCCTTTGTGTAGCTTCAGGGACTTAGCTTTCCTGCTGTAAACTTGTCCCCTCCTATTCTCAAAATGTCGATCAAGTATGTCTTGGGGAATTTTTTTTAACAGTGATTGCTCATAAGGGTCACCTCAGTTCTGACTTAGTCTGAAGCACCCTATGTTCAGATTCACTGAAGCATCTGATCATGATGAAAAGAGTCTTCCATGGTAAATGAGTCTCCTTTCTATTATTGCCAATTGTTCTGGGCTCTTAAGGAATCATTAACAAGTAGTAAAATAATAGCCACTCTTAATCAGCTTGGTGTCCTGTGATTGTACAAGAATGATTAGTATTCTCTACCCCTTGTGATCTCTAAGAGGAAGGGTACATTATAAGTACTATTTCAGTCAAGTGAGGTTCATTTCTAATGAATGAACATGTAAAAATAAGGGTTTTTTATGTATTTCCTAGTTTGGAGGTTCAGCTTTCCTACAGAAACTCCTGTTACTGATATGAAGTATCGTAGAAATTTTCTAAGTGACAGTATAGTGTAAAAATGAATGTTGTTGGAAAGAGTTCCAACAGATTACAAATCTACAGTTTTCCAGAAAACACATGTGTTTATTTACACACGTGCTATTTCTCCTGACAATCAAAGGGCCCAATTTATTTATCTAGTATTCAATTTTTAATATATATATTTTATTTTTTTTTTATAAATGGTGCTTTGCTTTCTCTCCAAAGTATTCAGAACAAATTTTATCTGTGAGCATGAATGGAAACTCAAACTCTAATTGTCCCTCTGGGCTATTAACAGAGTGTCCTGGAATGCAAATCTCTCATTCTATCAATGATCTTTGCATGATGTTCCCAAAACATTTGCACTTCTTTTGCATAACATTAAAGGTGGATTGCTGACATTTGAGGAATTAGAAGAGATTTTTGCTATTCTGAGACTAATCTCTGAGAATAAATGGTGAATTTGTATTCAAGTGTTATGTAGTCCCTCTGGACACGATCTGTTTGGAGGGCAATGGAAGCTACATTCTTGTCTGGGGTGACTTCAGTACCCAACTTGATCTACACAGGAAAGTCTTGCAGTCCTCATGGAGTTTCCAGTAAGCAATGTCCTGATGCTATGAAACTTCTTAACTAAAACATACCTTCCAAATTTTACACGCCCCTGTTAAACACAGTGCACTACACTTTGCAACTGCACCTGAATCACCAAAGTTCCACACCTGAAGTATTGTGAAAGTAAAGGGTAATTTAAAGCTAACCACCTTCTCTTGCTGTAAGCATGTACAGAGAACCTGTCATCAGTGACTTCCTTGCCCAGTTACCACCCAGTTCACATAACAATATGTAGTTTGTGCTGGGCTATCCAAAGCCTTGTTCAATGGTCCTCCTCTGACAGATTACCATGTAGGGTTTTAAATACTGTGAATGTGGGGAAAAAGCAGAGAAATTATCACAAGTGTAACTAACAGAGTAAGTATAGCTGCCAAACAGGTTGGATGTAGTTATGATCTATTCTACGTAGCCATTACAGATCATGCTGGGCTTTGGCAGGTAAATGGGCTGTCAAAAGCTATCACAGCCAATAAGAGTTTTTTCTTTTTAGCAGCATTACCTGCAAAATAGGAGAAGCTGAAGTCTTGCAGCTAAAAGCATTCTTTATTAGACTTTTTTAAATTTTATTTTTCACTCCTCTAATTGCTACTAGTTTCCTTCTCTGTCTTTAGAGAAAACTGGAGATGTTGAATCCCCATGCAACAAATATGACAACATTCATGGGGTTTTTTTGGAGGGGATGGGGAGAAAGGAAAAGCATTCCAGGAGTTTTCTCCCTTCATGTACATGGATGTGTTTCCTTTTAACCCCATTAAACTGAATAATTTTGTATGTGATACTAAATGTGTATTTTAGATTTCAGCTACAGATTGTGCAGTGGATTGGGTGGATGAAAAATATTACTCTAGTGACTGTTTTTCCGAGAAATGTTTTTTATCAAATCTTGGGGCAAGAGCCTGATATCATTGAAGAGAAATAAAGAAGGACACAGTGCTGAGTTTTCAGTTGCATTATGCTAATCCTTGGATGGCTGTTTCAGGAATGCACAGAACAGCTTCAGGAGGTTTTCTCCCTGAAAAGTTCTTCTGATGGAGAACACCCAAAACTGAGCATCACTGTGCTCTTTACATTCTGTAGCGGTTTGGGGAATACCTGCTCATCCAGTTAGTCGGGCTTTCTGCTCTTGGAGTTGTCAGATAACAGAAAAGATATGGCTTTTGAAACCAGTCTGTTCTTAATTTTATTCCTTCTTGTGTCTGAGTAGTGCATTCTTTGGTGGTAATCAGCCTCTGCGTTCCCTTTAACAAAGGAGAAGGTAAAAGGAGTGTCGATAACATTGAGAGTACCAATGACTTCTTGACTGTTGCCTCTAAGCACTGCTTGAAATGAAAATCGAGCTCAGCACAGTTTTAAACGTGATGTCTAAAACATCGGCAACCTGCCTACCTGTGGGACTTACCAGTGTCACACTGGGAGAGCTCATTTGTTTCCAGGAAGAACCATAAGCATCCTGGAGAGTTTCAGTACTGTAAAGGGATTATTACATTTAATTATCAATTTATCTTACTAGTTTAGCACCTTACATCACAACGTGAGGAAACAAACTTCACAGCATCTGTAAAGATCAAGGTGTTGTGTTTTTTTTAATGTGCTGGTGTCATCACACACTCATCTAAAAATATAAGTGACCGGCTTACCCACACCCATCAATACGTCACCTTTTCATCATGCACTGACGTTCTGATACACCTGGGAAAATCCTCACATAAATGCACACATTAGGTGTTCTGGTAAATGCATATACCACAGACCAAAATAATGTAGGTCTAATGTATAAAACTATTAATCTGTGAGGTCCATGAACTAAAATTCTTTTTAGAAACATTCAACCTTCTACAAAATAACAACTGTAACATCTCCGAAGACTGCATCACACTGCATTTAAACAATGAATGTCTATTACTGATTTCATTCTATAAATCCTCACATCTAATTTGGCAGTGCCAATAAAATTACAAAATTTGTGTATATTGAGGTTTCAGTTGTAGAAGTCACAAGGGTTTGCTGTAGCTGTACTTAGCACAGTGTCAGAAGGCTCCATGAAGGGCTTTAAACAGAATGTATGTAGCTACTTGACTTTGGTTGTACAGCAGACTAGCTTGAAACTCATGACCAGATGTAGCTTTAATCAGGTGTGTGCAGTCATTAGAATTATGATTGGAGTAACAAGAATATGGTAGTGAAAATGTATACTGTGAAGCAATATACTGTCTTAGGAGTTGAGTTAGATGATTCAAGGGGT
>VXBZ01009313.1:505905-601842 GCA_013399135.1 Heliornis fulica | reverse complement strand
GTTCAAGGCCAGGTTGGATGAGGTCCTGAGCAACCTGATCTAGTTGGGGGTGTCCCTGCTTCTTGCAGGGGGGTTGGACTGGATGACCTCTGGGAGTCGCTTCTAACCCTAATCATTCTAGGATTCTAGGATTCTATTCTATGATTCCTGTGATCATAGTGCTTTATGAAGGTTTCAAGTTCTGTCTGTGTCTTGCCCTCAATGATTACTAAAGTGAAAAAAGATGTCATTAGTTTGTATCATGTGTTCTTTTAGTTCAGGGTACTTGGCTCATGACTAGACTACTTTTCATATCTGTTGGGAAAGGGTACAGAACCTTTAGGTACTGGACTGGGACAGCCTTTCCCCTGGCTCCTGCCTTAACGTCAGAAGTAGTAGTTCTGTTATAACTACTACCATTAGTGTTAAGTTTATTAGAAAGATTGAAGACAGAGACCAAATATTTTTTGGTTTTGATATTCTGAAAGTTGACAGATCGATAAGATCTCACTTCTGAAGGACCTCCATCTAATGTAATACTTGTGTCCTTTGATCGGTTCTGGATCCTGGCAGAACTCCAAGTCTGACCAGAAAACACTGCTGCACAAATGCCTCTGGCAATTTATCCACACTTTCTGGTTTCAGAGCAGAGTAAATATGTGGTGTGTTATATAGACTGTAAGAGAATAAGCATAATTCCATTTTAAGGAGAACACTTCTCAGTTAAGGAGTTGCTTGTGGGAGACAATCTGCCTCTCTGAGAGGTGGCTTAATCTGGTGACCCTGGATGGGTTTGGGGAGGGTAAAGGAGTGCCATTAAACTTCATTAGTCTGAAATGGAAATTTCAAACATATCACTTCCCATTAATCCTCTCCCATCAATCTCCTGAATTAGAAGTTTTAACCAAACATTAATAAAACAAAAGTATATTCAAGTTACCCTATTTGCTGTCTTAGCCTATCTTGTAGGAAGAGCAGAGTCCTTGGACTGTGGTTATTATAACATTGGGAATGCCTAAGCACGCTGCAGGGCTGGGCATACTTCATGATCACACAGATAATTTAATCAGATGCTGAGGAACCAAAGATATTTACTTGCTTCAGTTCTGTTGATCTGCATATAAACCTATTTTATATCTCATGATATTTCTCTCTGGGAGAGATACCAATTAGAAAATTAGACTAGAAGTAGTGTTTATTTTATTTTTATCTTTTTTGTGTTTTTTTTTTCCTGTTTCTCGATTTGATCCACTAAGTGTGTAAGAATAAAATAGCCTTGCTTTCTTTCTGATCACCTTCTAGGAAGTTGTTTTTTTCCTACTTTTTTTTTTCCTATCTGCATCATACCTACTAAAGTTTGGATCTTTTTTCTAGTTATTAATTCCTCTTCTATGGATCTTACTCTTTCGTTTCCAACATATTTGTGATCCTTCTGTGACTCATTCTTTCAATTAGATCCTTTGTGCTAGATGCACAATGAGAGAAAGGACTTGTGGCATCAAACAAAAAGTGCTAAATAATGCTCCTGCCTGCAATTCTAACCACTATCCTCTGTTATTAGGACCATTTTAGGAAAACTTCGTTGAGAGCCTTGGAACTTCTGTTTTGTCTACTTGCACATATGATCTCTTCTCCCACTAAGTTCAAACTATGTGGATAGGAAACTGGCAAAGGAGTGGAGGGGCTTTACTAATGTAGTATATAGCCCTCTGTGAGTAAAGTAACTGCAAATTTTTGTCTGTTCGTCCTTTATTAATTGTACAAAGGATCCTGTGTATAAATTAACATTTCTGAAGAGCATCCCCAAAATAAATCTGCTTGTTTTATAAGGAAATTTGGATGAATGTCAGAAAAAAAAGATTAAAGGAGTTCCTCAGTGGGAGGTAGTTTGCATACTAATGTAACTTTCTCTTTGTAGTTTGTTTGGTTTACTATTTGTTTTATCATTTGCTATCTTCAGAAGTAAGACTTATACATAAGCTTTTAAGACAGTAGGCTAAGTGGCACCAAGAGCTCTGTTTCTCAAACTGTCTATGCTACAACCCCGGTTTTTGACGACAACAGAGCATTTGCTACTTCTGTGTAGTTTCTGTATCCACCCATGAGACAGCAGCTCCTCTGTCAGCCCTTGCAGTTTTATAGCTGGGTATACAAATCCAACTCTTTGGTCTCCATCAGCAACCTGGTGTGTGATTTTGATCGAGCTGCCACACCATTCCGTAGCTCTTCGTGCTCCCGTCCATTGTCTGTTTTGTCTATTCAAGTATGAACAGACATACACATGATAAGCTAAATGTCATCAGACATGATGCAGAGGAGAGCAACCATTAGAGACAAGGAGCACAGTCACTGTGTTATGCTACTTAGACTACTTTAGTAATTAAAGTCTTACTTCAATGAGTTGGCCTGGCTCACAGGAAGGAGTAGAGAAATGTCCCAAATATTTCAAATTATTTGTCATTTTCTCCAGTATTGGAGCCCTATACTTGCTTGACCTGACACTTCAGTGTGATGAGAGCACCTGCTGAAGCACATTGCTGGCTCAGTGTGAGAAAAAGAGATTATCATTGTCTTCTGATGCGAAGTTCACTCTTCACATCAGGAGGTTTGCTCATGCTTATCTTTGAAAGCTTAATACAAAGGTAGGTTCAGCCTTTTTCAAATCTAGAAACTTGGCTGACCTTTCAGAGACCATTTATATGCGTTCAATTCATTAAGTGATTCATTTAGTGCCCAACAATCTGCTGAGTATAATGCTTCTAGGTTTCTCCTTGGACTGCAGAGGAGATACCAAGATATTAAGAGCCTTGACAAAGCTGCCTCCCTTTTTTGACAGTCCTGTAAAGAACGTTGGGTTTGGGTTTGTGACATTCATTGAGAAAAAAGATTTGTTTCCACTGTACATAAAGCTAAGAATTGCAGGATTATTATTTTTTTTTATCAGTTTAGAAAACGATTCCCCTTTACTGTTTCAAACCTTGGAGTCTTGATGTGGTCATGCTAAGAGCTGTGGACAGGAGGCTGCAGTGTCTGTCAGCCTCTGAGCTCTTTGCAGAGGTCTGGATGAGAATACAGGATACTTTATAGTAGATAAGTTCCTATCCAGTGTTCGGGTTTGTTTTATTGTTTGTTTTGGTTTTTTATCTACCTCTGTAGATGATGCAGAAAATGAATTCAAGAAAACCAGACTTTTTGGTAGTTGCAAGGACCCATATGAATCTATGTCATGTTTTGTAAAGAAGTGCCATCTGCAGCCTATCTTAGGCAAACTGCTTCCTGATAATTAAGGTTAGTAAACAAGTCTTTTATTTTCCTCTGAAAATACACAGCAGGGAAGGTTGCAGCTAATGGGAATTTTGGATGCTCAGCAACTTCCAGGGTTAATTTGTTTCTTATTGGATTTAAAGCTAATGTTTCCCAGTCCTGTAGGACAAATGGTAGAAAAAAGTTTTGGGAGAGATGCCTGAACTATCAGAGGATGGGACTGTTTTATAAGAGTTTTATAAGGTTCTCAAACAATAGTGAGCTTTTTGTTTTATTCTTGTAGGTAATCATACTTTATTATAGCTTCTTAGACTTTGATGCTTTTAATTGGCCACAATTACCAACGAGTAGTTTACCTAAGACAAATTTCTTGCCAATGACCAGAGTGCTGGACCTCAATTTCAAATCTCAAAGAAATAACCACTGCAGGATCAGTCACTTTCTGTCACAGTGCTTTCGGGGTCCTGTACTGCTTGTTCCGCTCAGTGTAACTTTGGGTGACATTTTACTCCCAAAAGGCAACCTAGTCAGCTGTAAATGAATAATGATTCTCTGGTATCATGCAGAGAGTAGGACTTTCAGATATCCTCAGAGCCCAGAAATGTGCCAGACACCTGTGTCTCTTGCTCTAAATATTCCAGATTTTTCTGACCTCTTCTAGCTCAAGCAGAGGATATCAGGCATGGTTTGGGAGAGCTTCCTTGTTAAAACCTGTGCAGGTCTGTCTATGATCAGTGCATTCCATATTGTTGTGACCAGTTATTTTGCTTAGCTTGATTCCAAAGGCAGAGGAACAAATAAAGGGAGAGCAGACCCAAGCTCTGATGAACTTTGAACATATTTGAGTGTGAAGCTGATTAGCTACAATAGAGAGAACCAGCACCACTGTCTGAAACACCCTGAAATTCAGCACAGCAAGCTCCTGGAACTGAGTCTTGTGCTTCACATGCATCTTCACCTGTACTCATGTGAGAGCATGTAAGCAGCTTCAGGTTGTCTCCTTCCCAGAAATACAGGGCTGTTTCTCTATTGAGTAATGCTGCTGAGTTCAGAGATGACACAGAGGGTGTCCCAGCTCCTGGACCCCTGGGTTTTCCCCAGGTGTCAGGTCACTCTTGACAGATAATTGCTTACCATCATCATCTAAAAGAACTGCATCTTCCTTGACTAGATTTACAGGTACAACCACTTAAAAAAAAAAAAAAAAAAGGTATTCACACACGGTGAGGTAAATATGCAGGTTTATTGCAGCCAAGCCACTCCTTTCCATGCTCATTCCTTCTCAGACATCTGCTCGTGGATGTTAAAACCCTGAGCGACTCTGGCAGGGGGACTGGCCTCTGAAACCTGCAACACCTGTAGCAGAGGAGCAACATTTGGGAAGGAATCATTGAGGAAAAGCAGCAGCTTCAGCTTGTGTCCCTTGGGAGACAAGTGAATCTGGAGTTAGATATTGTATAAGACGTAGGGGATGACAGCAGTTTATCATTAACCTGAACTCTGCAAGAAGCATATAAGGAGAGAAAGAAGAAGAAAGCCAGAGAAGCAGCCAGGATGGAATCCATCATAAGGATCAACAATCCTGCGGACATCTCTGTTATTGTCATCTATTTTTTGGTAGTCCTGGCAGTGGGACTATGGGTAGGTTGGGATTTTATTTTATTTTATGTAATAAGCAGGTAGTTTTGGGGTCCTGGAAAACTGACTCAGTAAATGAAAATGTATAATTGGATAAAGATTTTTGTGCCTAATTGAGATAGTTACTAAGTGCGTGGTGAGAGAAACGTTGTTACTTGCTGGAGAGGGATGGTGACCTGGGGAGGTGGATGAATGGAATGGGGGGAGTTGGGGCGATGTGGTTTGTGTGGGGAAGGATCAGTGAAGGTCAGACCAGCGAGAGTCCCTGTTAAAGGCTGCTCGAGGTGAACACTTAAAGTCCAGCGCTGCGGGGCACAGGGGCTACAGTGAGATTCGGGGTGAGGTGATGCCGGAGGAAACAGTGAGAAAAAAAGGGTTTGACAGAGAAGAACGGAGGCGAAGTCCCTGTGCGGGGGGGCACTGTGGTGCTGTAACAGCAGGACTGCGGCTGTGGCTGGGTGGCAGCCCAAGGGCTGTGGAGCCCACCGCAGAGCGAGGTGATGTCCAGTGCCGTTTGAGGGCAGCATTACCTCTGCCAGCAGGACCCGCACCACAGGGGGCAGAGCCATTGAGACTATGAGGAAGGAGCGGTTTCAGGGGTGACAAGTGATGGCAATAACTTTCTGTTCCTGCTCTAAGCACGGTGGTGCCTCCTGTCCCCACCTGGGCAGTGCTGGGAGTGCTGAGCGCTGCAGGGAAGGCTCGGTGCCTGATCCGCAGACAGAGCCCTGGGCTTTCACGGCTGATGGAGAGAGGCAGAAGCGATCCCATCGGTGCAACCTCAGTGCTGAAGTGTTTGAAGATAATGGGCCGATGCTGTGAGCTACAAAGCTGTAAACAGCGGAATGTCACTGAATTTCGGTCTCCTCGGGGCAAGCTCTCCTGGTCACCTGAACACCCCAGCATTAACAAGCGGAGAGCAGGCATTGTCCTTCAGTAATCCGGTGCTTGCGAGCATCCCTGGGGCCAGCTGCAAAACAAACCTCCCTCAGGAGCAGCCTGACAAGGGTTTGAAGAGCACCAGAAATTTGGGACATACACAAAATGGACACAACCTTTTCTTTACCTCTTGTCATGGTAGTAGATGCCAAAAACATAGGAAAAAAAAATTAAAAAAAAATCTGAAGCCCCCGGTATACACCAGAACACTTCGCTGTCCTGCAGGAGGGAGCTAGGTCTTTGCCATGCAAGTCTGGCTGTTGCTGTAGGTGAACTTTGTATTAAAAGTCTGACAAAAAAGAGCTCATCTGTGATTTGTCAAGCAACTGCGTGCAGAATAATTCCTAGAACTATTTATTTCCAGCAACAATGTTCTCTTTATTGGGCACGTACTTATGAAGTTGCTGTGTAGTTAAATGTAAAACTTTTGTATTTACTTCCTGATTAATTTTCCCAAGTCTTCTTTCTTTATCTGCCTGTTCAAAGTCTACCAGAGGAGACAATGTGAATCCAATATTTGGATCAGGTTCATTAACAAAAACTGGACGAAGCTTTCCTCTGAAACCCATCCCTTGACAAATACAAAATGAATGTGTGAGAAGGAAATTTAAGTTGGCTTCTCTTTTTTTTTTTTTTTTGACTGTCAGAGAAGCATGTTTAGTGCTGATATCACACAAGAAAATAGATTTTTGGAACTATCTGCTGGGTCTGGGTAGTATTGAGTAAAAAAGTTGCATATGTTTTCTAAATAAATTTGCAACTTATAGTCTTTTTTCATGCCTGGATCAATAACATTACACCCCTGATTACGGTTTCATATAAGTTTTTATTTGAGAGATAATTTTTTGGTTAAATTTAATTTTATTGTAATAAAACTGATTAAAGGTGATGTAATCAAGCTTGACTGGAGACCTGGCTACAAAAATCATTGCTCAGTCATATTTTCTTCACGATAAGCTTGTTCTTTTTAGCTCCTCTTTATTTCTTCCAGTTTACTCTCCCCATGTATTTTATCCCTCCATTCTAGCTGTTTATTCTTAGGTTGTGTATAGCAAGTGTACCTATTATGCTAAAAATATGATTTAATTTTTTTTTTCCCAGGCTATGTACTCAACCAACCGAGGGACAGTAGGTGGATTCTTCTTGGCTGGGCGAAGCATGGTTTGGTGGCCAGTGAGTGCTATGTATTGTTTATTTATACAAACTCTGTGTGTGTGTGTGCAGCCACTTTCCTATGACTGTGTCTACCCCTTAAGTAGCTCTACAATACTCTTGAGACTTCGGTGGTTCTGTCATGTAGATGCACTTCAAACTCTTTCTCTAGGCACAGCGATACAGGGCAAACTGCACAACAAAAGACTCCTGATAGGCAGGGAAAAGTGTTGGGCCCTGAGCTCTCTTGATTATGCAACCAACTTGTTTCAACCTAGATTGGTAATGTCAGTTTAGACAAAATCCAATGATTTGCCTTTCAGACCACTTGAAAGTTTTTTTTTAAGTTACTTTCACTGCACCCAAGTGGGCTTATTTTGAGATTATCACAGAGAAGATATAATTTACTGAATTTTTTCCTTGTATTGTTATCGTTTCCATTTTTGTTGACAAGTTCTGGTCTGTGCAAGGAGAAAATCCTGGAAATATGGTAAATTACTGGTCTATTTAAAGATTATATGTGACTTAGATTGTTTGTCATCTTCTCTTCCAAAGTGGAGAAAAGGAGTCACAGGCACACAATATGTTCACAGCCACGCAGCAGGCCTCTGGAGGAAATGATATTAGAACAATTATCTCTTTCTTCTAGAACAGACAGTCTGTTTATTGTGATTTCTTGGAAAAGGAGAAGTCTTAAACAAACCTGCTTTATTTGTATTACTTGTACCTGCTTCCATGTGCTTGAATGGAAAGCCTCAGCATCTTCACTTGTCTCCAAAAATGTTTTTGCATTGCATTAAAACTTCTGATCCAACATTCCACCTAAATGGATTTGGGGATCGGATCAGGGAAGTGAGAGCAAATATTTATTGTCTAAAAGTTTAGGAAGTTTCCTAAAGTAGACTGTGGAAATACCTACACATCTTTCAGCTTTATTGTGCTTCAGGAAGCTGCTGTCTGCCTTTAGAAAGGACTGAGACTACCTCTTCAATCACATAAAAAGGATTAAAGGCTAGACAGTAAGAATTTTCCTCATTTGGTATAGTAGATATAATAAAATTCAGACTCCACTGGAAGATCGAGGAAAAAGAAATTTTCCATTTTTTTTTTTTAAGATAAATCCCATCACTGGGGGAGGGGAAGCCAACCAACCAGATTAGTCTGTTTGGTTGTCATTTTTATTAGTGTTCTTGTTTTAACCTTCTGTGATTCTGTGTGCCTGTCAAGGGTGAATATGAATACCCTTTTGTGCCAATGTAAATGAAGGTGGAAGAAGAAAGGCAGGAAAAACTCGCCTTTAAAAACTTAGGTCTTGCTGCAGCGGCACTGAGAACTCCTCACGAATCCCCCAAGATCCAGGGAAGCTTATCTAACCTAGATTTCTCCAACACAAACCCAACAGATTCAGCAAGCTCCCTTGCTCCAGTGGGGAGAGGAGCGGGGTGATCCCCCCAGTGCAGCGCTTGCTGCTTAGCATCATCTCTCTCCTTCCCAAAGTCTGCGAGATCTGCATGGATGAAATGCTGTTCCTCAGTGGAGACCTAGACCACCCCTTCCCTTTGGAATGCCAGGAGTGTCTTTTTGCACCGTAAAAACAACCCCTTCTTGCTGTTCTTCCTGGTATCACTCAAAATAAACAAATGGCAAGCACTCAAACCACAAACTAAATACCATGTCAGCAGCACCACCTCGGAAAGTTTGCCTTGGATAAAAAGAGATTCCAAAACACCTATTCCCACAGTTTAGCATGTAGATAGGATGTCCATCACCTGGTGCAAACAAGGCTGAAATGACTGGGAAACCAATGAAAGTATAGAAAGTTCAGCCAAAGCTGTGGTCTCGGTTCTGCAAGAGCTGAAGAGGTGTGTGTTGTTTTACTTCTGTGCTTTGATGTTTCTTGTGTGCCAAGTCAGGACCGTGTCATCGCTCCAGATGCATTTCCAAAGACTAGATGAGAGGCAGGGTGGGGGAAGGTGTTTTGTAAGTGGACTCTTTATTTATCAGATTTCAAGGATAATGACCCTTGCCTTGTAATTACTTTCTGGAACAGAGAAAAATGAGAAAAAAAAAAATCCTTCCACAGACTTGTTATGAACTTAATTCCCCTGAACAGATTGTATTTTTCAGCAGTTGTGCTGTGTTCTGTGCTCCACAGGGCACGCACCCATCAGAAGAGCCCACGGGGACAGAGGCTCATCAGGGGTGTGTTAGGATCTCTGATGGACAAGCCTGGGAAAGGGATTCCAGCCACTTAAATGATATGATAGCTGTGTCTTAGTAAATTAGAGGAGACTCTGGCCACTGAGGGATGGCAGTTAGACCCACAGACTTTGCATGTTAGTTACTTTTCCTGACTGTGATTCAATTACTAAATGTATAAAATTGGAGAAAGACAGTTATCCTGGGCTGAATCTGTGCAGTTTTGGCTCTGAATGTTGGCTCCAGCAGAACCCCTGACAGTTGCTTGGTATTTTGCAGAACCTTGCCCATGGTTAGTCTTTTCTGACTCTTCTAGAGGGTAATAGGTTAATTCTGTGTCAGCTCACTGAAATCATTGGCCTTGTGCAGTGGATGAGCCAACTCAGTAGTTCCAATAGTTAATTAGGGATGAAGTTATATAATTACATTCCAACTGATTGCCAGAAACTTTTATCTGTCATTGGTTAGTGTAATGGTGGGAAGTGCTGTGCCCTTTCCACACTCTTTTTACAGAAACCAAGAGAAGAATCTTCTCTGGTTTTGGTCTCGGGCTTTGAGGGAAATGTCTTCAGAAAAGACACATGTAACTCTTCAAACACTCGCAACCAGATTTTTCCAATACAACTCCACAGAGAAGCTCAAGTAAAGTGACATCTTTCTAACTGACCTCAAACTGACTATAGCTTCTTCTGTTAGGTGGAGGAATTGGGTTCAGCCCAATACTTTCTTCTACCATGAGAGGAAACAAAATATCTGTCTCTAGGGTTCCATACACAATTAAAAAAAAATAATCAAAAACCCCTACTTCAGTTTTGAAATTTTCCTGCTTTGGAATTTTGTTCTTCAGGTTCTGTAGTTTTGCAGACAGAGCGATTGGCACAAAATTATGGGTTACCTTACATATCTCAGTTCCTGAGGCATAAGTGTGGACAGAGTGTCTGCTGAACTTCTGAAGTCCAGCTTTGGTTAGATAGATTTATTGAATAGTAACTAGGAAAAATCCAGAGTCAGGGACCTACTACACTTGAAACAGAAACGTAACTCAGCTCGTTTGTTGTCACTTATGTTTTGATCTTTGTGAGACAGGTAAGAACTGAGGAAGAGAAATCCAACACCAAACAGATTTCTGCTTCAGTTCTGCATAGTTTATTTTCATGGCCATCAGAACTGAGCACTGGCACAATTTCTCTGATCTCTGTATCCAGCTAAGTGTTACATATTTTCAGACTTCTGCCTGCTTGCGGAATCTGACACTACTGTGAAGAGCCAGGAAAGACAAATCTGGTATGAATAAGATTTGTATTTTCTTTCTTAGGTGAAATGAAATAAAAAATAATGCAAAAAAGAATGTGAAATAAATATTTTTCTGAATAAAAAGAATAACAAAGTAATCAAAACAAAAGCAGTGGTAGGAAAGGAAAAGTTCAGTGAACCAGATTTCCACAGAATCCATCAGAATTTTCCAGCTGGCTGGGAGGTGTTGTTTCTGTCTCAGAGGACAAAGGTGGAAAGATATTGGATCAACCTGCCTGTAACTGACTGTGTTGCTCCAAGAGCCATCAGGCTGGTCAGAAGACAGAGACAAGTTTGATGTGTATTTATATCCATCTCTCTCAATTAGTGTATTGGGAAGTTTATCAACATGGTTTATATTGGCAATAGTCCAATATATCAGATTTGTTGAGTACTTGCAGAAGAATAACAACCTACATTTCTTTGTGTCTCCGAGCCTTGAAAGGGTGACATTAATATTTCATTGTAAGCAGTGCTGATTTTTCCAGAGTGAGTAAGGGTGATCCAAAAAATATCCTGAAGGATGGACATAATTTTTCCTTCCTGGGTTAAGTCACACGTTGTAGGGAGGAATTTGAGTTACAGAAAAGCATCAGCAGTGTCAAGGAGTAGTTCTCAAAAAGGGAATGAGAAAATTGTCCAGGAAAGGGGATTGAGAAGCAGCTTCTGCAGTGACCCATGGGAGGAGAGGTGCCTCCGTGCAAGGCTCTTGACCTCATGCTGATGTCAGGGAGCCTCTGCTCTTCTCTGTAAAGGGCTAAAGGCCACAGGCAAGGTGTGCTTGGGGTTGGGGAGGAGTGTGACACCGAGCTGACACTTTCAAGCAGGAAAACAGACATTAGGGCACAGAGAACATATTAGCAGCTCCTGGGAGGGGGGAAGCCATAAACTCTGAGGTGCACGGGGTTGCTGCAGTGGTCACTGGTTTGCAAAGTACATGGTATATGATTTGGAACTTCAAGCACCAGGATGCCAACGCATCCTCGAGTTAATGAAAAGAGCAAGGTGAAACAGTTAATGAATAACATGGAAAAAACATAGAGATCATCATCTATCTGCTCTGTGGTGCTGCTTTTCCTGAACAGAGCGCTCTTGTTAAAACCTGACCTCTTAAAAGTTTTTAGAAGAGTTAATGTTCCACACTGGCCTCAGGTTAGTTCAGTTTTCTGTCCTCTCTTTCCCCCTTGACAGCTTTGGTTCCTTTCAGTCAACTTCACTTTTCCTCCCAGGTGTGTTTTTGAAATCAATTCACGAACACATTCACTGAGAACAGTTAACACTTCTAGAAAATTGTTTCCCTCTGTTGTTGTCCTCTTTCAGCCTGGTGTTCTTTAAGTCATGCAGAGGTGTATGGCAGCACCTACCAAATCAAGTAACTCCAGTAAACAGCCCTTTCAGTACAGAGGTCCTGCAGGAGCGAGTTCTTTGGCAAGCCAGCCTGTGCCCAGAGCCCCTAAGCCTTCTTCCCTCGCCCCTGAAAGCATCGCCATGGTGGATTGGAAATCTCTTTCCCATGTGGCGTCAGCAGGGTGCAGGTGTATTTGGTAAACACACCTCTTGCTTTAACCACGCTGCAGTTTGGAGGGTAACATGCATTTTTCCAGCCATGAAGCCATGTTCTGCCTTTCCACTCAGAGGTAACAATAGTAGACATTCTTAAAAATCGCATCTGCTGACCTTACAATTCTGCTGCACCCGGTGATCCCTTACTCAGAGAAGAACATTTAGACAGTGAAGGTGGTATCTGCCTTCCCATTGTTCTGTCCTTGCACTGGCCTGAAATACATCAGTATCTTTGCACTGTTGTGGTTTGGTGTTGTATTTCCCTTTCATTAGAGTTGTACTCTGGGTAAAGTTGGGAACACAGCAGTGACTGGGACTGCTGTGGCACAGCCCAGGGCTTTGGGCACTGAGCTGAAGCTTACTACAGCTGTCAGTTCTTGAAGTTCTTCATCAGCTGCTTTTGCTACTTGGATCTGCTTGAAGTACCTTTTAAGCTCTTGAAACAGGAGAGGGAACACATTAAATAAAACCAGAGATTAATGTGGTTAATCTTTTCTGGTGATTGCCTTTCTAGTAACCTAGTTTGAGGTCTAATTATTCATCTCCAGGGAAAGCACTGGACAGCGGTGCTAATGCTTGGTGTAAATGGTATTTACTTCTTAACAGTCATTGCTGGGAAAACACTGTTGTCGTCACAAAGAGGTTAGAAGAAAAAAATATGTTATTGCCAGAGATCTGTCTGGTTTATTTGCTAATGTTTGTTGCAACACTTTTCATTCCAGTAGAAGTATCTGTTGTATGACAAACTGGTTATGTTTCTGTAGGGCACAACAGACTTCTAGAAATGTGTCTAAAAAAAAAAGAGTAGAACTGAGTGAACTTAGAAACAAAGTTTCTGTCACAGCAAACAAACAGTTTGTCTGCAAAAAACTGAAGAAACCAGATTAAACCAAGGAAAAGAGGAAAAAATGAGCTCGGAGAAGAAAGAATTAAATCCTCTAGATTTTATTATTATGTTGCATATAAGAAATGGTGGGGGAAAATCTGTTTTGTGATTAGAGATCAGGATTGTGAGCTGAAAAGCATGGTTGCTCTTTTTGTCTTGGAACTACTAGAGTTCACGTGTCTTCTGCCTACCATACTCAATCCAACTTTTTTTTTTATGCTCAAGATCTTACCCCTTATCCTTCAATGACTGACCTTGTGAATTATCAGCTGTCTTTAATGGTTTCTTTTGGAGGAAATGAAGCTCATACCTTTTCTCTTAATCTTTTCTATTATCTGAGCTATTTGATGAAGAATTATATCTTTTGGCACAGTCTCTCTTTTGTGACTGTCTCCTGCCTGTCTGTAATCCAACATAAGCCTTTAACTTTTTAAATATCTCCCTGTTCATCAGTTCCTCTGTTCTCCCCACTCTTCTTTTTGTATGATCAGTGCATTATTTGGGGGTCTTGCAGATCCAGCCTCACTTAAATATAACTCCTTGACTTGCTATTGTTTGTGTCTTCTAGAAGCACTTTCTCAGCAGATATTTCTGCCATGCAGCTTTCCGAATCTAATTCAGTAATTGAGTATCTTTTGACTAAAAGTGAACCAAGTACAAAGTCTGTACAACTCTCACTGATGGTACATTTAGTTCCACAGACCATGGAATATGAAATAGGGAGTGCTGGTTTGACAAGTGCAGAGGCACTTACCGTTCCCTCCTTGAGCATGGCAAATCACACTCATCTTCCCCAGTTGTTTGAATACCACCCAAATGTCAGTCAAGTTTTGCTAGTATTTTAAAATCTGTATTGGCATAATAAACTCTTTGACTCAACTGGAAGAAGATCTTCTATGGAATATCTTACTCTTTCTTGTAGATATGATGACCAGAGTCTTGGGTTCATGAGGGGGAACAATAAAAGGGACTCTTGAAGGTTGTCAATGATTCGCGTCACCACCCTCTGATGGGCCTGGGTTTCAAGTGCCAAGCATACATGATTTTTTCAAGTTACCACAAACAGGATGTAAGAGCCAAATGTTTCTTTCTGTCTCCAGATTGGTGCTTCTCTCTTTGCCAGTAACATTGGCAGTGGGCATTTTGTGGGGATCGCAGGAACAGCAGCAGCTGGAGGAATTGCCATTGGAGGGTACGAATGGAATGTAAGTGTCATATTTAAATGATTATATTTGACATCAAGATTTTCTGCAAAGGCTAATAAAATTAACATTGCCTTATAGTTTAAGACTAAGTTAATGCTCAGCAACAGCTGTTTTGTGTACAGATCAGTAAGTGTTGATGTACTCTACTGTTTAGCTCATCCTCTTTGATCCTTGCCCAAGCCACCAGAAGAGGTCCCTTTTCTGTCGAATGAGGCTTTTCGGAGAGCATTTGAACCAAATAAACTGGCAGATTCTTTTCTCTATGCATATCTCTTGATTACTTTTAAAGTGTTTACAAAGAGTGCTTTCAGACTGCAGGATGTTGGGAAGCATTTCTTGGTTTTGTAATCTCTAGTATTTTTTACAACATTTGTACAGGAATTGTTAAAGGCTTTGATTTCTTCACAGGCTGTAAGAAATTCTGGGCATCCTTCACAAACACCTGCACTCCAAAAATGTTTTCCTTTTTGTTGCTCCTTCCTCTTATTATGTGTGTGGTTTGCTTATGGTTGCAGTATAGGATAGAGATATCCAAACTGAATTTAAATGAATTAGTTGGGCTACCAGGAGTGGGGTTAACTGCACAGCATTCAGCCCATTTCCTTGTATTCTTAGGCTCTGTGGGTGTGGATAATAATGTCCTTGTTCTGCTTAATTCACCTTTATGGAAGGGATTATGCCCTGACACAAAGGTTTTAATGAGTGTACATAGGTTGGTACTCCTTTCCTTGCATTTAATTCTGCACAGTGTAACCAGCATACCACCCTGAGGGACTATACCACCCTGAGGGATTTGGCTTGCTTTCTTAGCAAGCAGATGTTTGCTGCAAGTAGTCAGACACTCATATGATATACATACTAAAGGAGAAGGGCAAGGTTAAAATGAATGCTGTGAGACATGCACAGTTAATCTGTCATGATTCCCTATTACACTGGTCCTGTAATGAATACAATTCCACTTCTCTTTGTACCAGAACTAAGCAAAACAAACCAGAACAAGCATTGCTTGAAATTTCATGGTATTCAAACCCCTAGGACCTTATTTAAATGTATCCACCTCTAACACTTCATCTCCTGGGAGATTCTCTGTGGACTAATATCGACACACAGTGTACAACAATTGTTTAGGAATAAGCAATGATGAGTGGATATATTTGAGTGGATACACTACATAGCTCATTACTTACAACATAGTGGGACTGGTGTATGGGTTAATAGACCTGGTGGAAACAATGGTTTTGACTGTATAATCTGTTTCTCCTCTTGAAAGAAATACTCAGTTTGACTATTACTGTCCTTGGGTATCACTATTGTTTCACTGAAATTACTCTCAGTTTATATTAGTATGACCCAGTATTTCTGGTCCATCTTATGGTTTGATCTACGAGCAGAACTTAATAGATACAGTTAAAAAACACAGAATAAATGCAGAGTGCAGCTCTGAGAGCAGGATTTTGTTCTATAGTTGTCAATTTAAATATGTACAACTCTACGACAGACAGCATTTGTTAACCATTTAAGTCAGAAAATGGTAAAACTGCAATACACTAAGATCTATACTTGACAAAATTTGCACGGTAACACAAAATACATTTTGAAATCGTAATGTTGAAATACAAAATATGTTCAAAAAGCACGTTATGTGTGAGATTGTTGCAAAACATACAGCCATCTCACAGAGACCCATTGCAGAAGGCAGTTAATAATCAAAATAATAACCAAAGGAAGTGCTACCTTCCCCAGTAGCTCCATCTGCAGATGTCACAACACACCATTGCACCATACCGGGCTCTCGGGGGTAAGTGCCCCGCATGAGTGGCTCTGGGATCAAGATGCTAGCATAGAGTTCTCAGGTATCAGACTTCACTTTTCTCAATATTTCCCAAAAATGATAGTATTATGGGCTGGTCACTTTTAAATATTGTTAAATCAGGCTCCCTGGGCTTGCTCTGAAGGGGGCTGGGGATGGTCTGGTGCTGCTAGGGGAGTGGTGCTATGATACTAGATGGCAATTCTGTGAGCAGAAATCAGCTGTTTTTCTGGACAATGTATTACTAGCAGGTGTCCTTCTCTGGGACACCTAGCATGAAAACCAGGCTGTGTAATACCTGACTAATTTTTGGCCAAGATTTCATTCCCAAATTTTGAACTGTAAATCAAAGGACAGCAGTTCCTCCTCCCCTCACCCCTGCAATACCCAAGTTCATGAGGTTTCTACGTGCTATTTGGTCTGATTATTGGTCTTCAGGAGTGCTGTCTTGAGAGAGGAGTCTAATTCAGCTGATCTTGTCTTGGCTGCAGGCTCTGATATTTGTGGTTATTCTAGGATGGCTGTTTGTACCCATCTACGTCAAAGCTGGGGTAAGTCAAAACAGTTCATTATACTTCTCCTTGCTGCTCGTGTTTGCTGCTCAGGTCTTGAATATTGCAAAGCCATTATGAATGCCATGAGAACTGAACATGCTAGAACAGTGCTATAGTATGGCTGTAGATATTTGAAAAGTGAGGATTCTTTGTTCTGAGACCTGAGCTGAGGAGTACTTGGTACTCTCCTTGGTATCCTTTGATTCCTGGAGTTGCTCTTCCTTGCCAATGCATTTGTAGCTTTCCCCACTCCGCCCCTCCTTTGTCCTCTGCTCTTACAGTATCTGAGTAGCAAAAAGTTCCTCTGATTTGCTTTTAATCTATTTTCTATTATCTGAAACCTTATGTACCCTCTCTGCAGGTGGTGACAATGCCAGAGTATCTGAGGAAGCGTTTTGGCGGGAAGCGGATTCAGGTCTACCTGTCAGTCCTTTCTCTGATCCTGTACATTTTCACAAAGATCTCAGTAAGTAAAGTTTAACAGAATTTCTCCCATTCCACGTTGAGCTAAAGAAAAGAAATACCCATTTACAGTATTGCTCACACAATTGGTCAGCTGTTTCTGACTAGGAGGCCTTGGTTGAATTAAGGGTGTCAAAAATCTGATCTTGTGTTTCCTTTACTCCATCTAGTGAAATAGTGTATCCAAAACTGTGTGGCAATCTGGGTGGTTTTGCCTTCCTCACTGTCTGCTTGTTGTGCTTTCTTTTTTATTTTTAGGTTCACTTCTACTTACACTCTCCTCTGGAACAATTCAGAGTGGAGGGAAACATGTCTTACAGTCTGATATCCTAAGGATCTGTGAAACAGGGAGGAAAAGGTCCCAACCTGTCATTCTGCACCCTTTTGTCTGCTTCTATTCTCTGAGAAATAACAGCTACTGTTTCTTTAATCACAACATTCCAGAACCTTTCTGTATTGCATTGGACACACAACATCCCACTCCAGCCCCCTGGCCCTTCTGCTGGGGGGATGAACAGTTTGTTGCTCCAGAACAGGGTGTGCTGTTGGGTGTTGAGGAATGTTCTGCCTCCAGATTTCATTTTTATCTGTTTTAGTATCCTCTGTTGCCCATGCCATCAGTCAGGCAGATGAGGGAAAAGAGCAAGAGGGCTATGGAGAAGAGTAACAGGAATTAGAAAATAAGGGAGTGGGGAAATGTAAAGGAAGGAAAGGATAACAGCTGAGGTGGAAGGAGGGAAGAGGAGAGATTCTTTTAATGGGCAAGTAGTTGGTATAAAGTTTAAGGTGCTATGAAGTTAATGTTTATTAAGCAAGTGGTTGTGTTGCTGTGAAGTAGTGGAGAGAGCTGGTATTTTCCATATATCTTGAAGCTACCAAGCCTCTGAAGAAGTCCACAGTTCAGGCATACCTCAATCTGTTGTTTTGCAGAAGTTGCCATGGCAGATTACTCTTTGCCCTCTGAATGGGAGCTAAGTGATAATAGTGCAATTTAAGCTAAAAGATTGGCCTTTTGCTCTCATTCTCACATCTTCACGATAACTGATCCTCAGAAAGGTTATAAATTAAACAGGTTGGTACTGTGGAGCTGGCCTCAGAGTTGAATTTTCATATATTTCAAAAGCATTAATTAATTTGCTGTTGTTGTGCTTAACTACCATCATCAGAAATCCCAGGTATGACACAGAGTTCTGCCAGCTCTAGCAGCTGAGAAACTCTTCCAGTCAGATGACTCACAGTCCTATTCTGCAACACGTGTTTGTAATGGCCCATCAAGGTGTTGTGTAGGATCTCAATTTACTATCTATCTTTTATTTCTAGTCTCTGTCATGTGTAATGATCTGGTCATGGGGTTTCACCCCATTTCAGTTGGAGTGTCTTGCTTCCAGGCAAGATGGGTTCTGCATTTAAGCTTCCAGTGTGGTCATGGGGTTGGACACTCTCTCTTGCTTCTGTGGTCCTGTCTTACTTGGAGCAAAGCCATAGTTAAGAGATTCACACAGCAGCAGATTACCTGGGCTCCACTCTACCAGCTTCCCAGGAACCCAGTTATTCCAGATGTGTGTGTGTAATTGCCATGGAACTGGGTCTCTGTGCCATGCAGAGTCAAAATCTGGTTTCTTCTGTTTCTCCTGTCTGCCCAGAGCAACTCTGACAGTGTCTGTCTCATCCACAAACATGCTCTGGTGTCTGTAGTATACAAACATGTCCTCTGCATTTTCTTATCTCACAATATTTCATAGGGCAGGATTTGATGAGCTGATTTATTTGCCTTATCTTATATAGAAAGAGCAGTCAGAGCTCTTGGAGGCTTTTGGTACTGTCAGAGGATGTCAGAGTAGGTTTTTCTTCACTGTGCTGTGTAACACTGCCCAAACCATCTCCAGTTGAACCAGCTCCAGCAGCAGGAAGGTTGTTGCACAGCAGACTGTAGCTAGGTGCTCTGTGCTGTGTAGAGACACACATGCTATGTGGATCTAGCACAGGTCTCTTCCCAGAGACACATTGTATATCCAAACATACCCATGTGTTGACGATCCATGACACAGCTGACTTGGAGATTTGCATTTTACTTCCTTGACTGCTGCCTTTGCAAACACTCCCTTGTGATCTTTGGGGCTTATTGAGCTTTGATATAGAAGGAGGGGTTTCTGCCCTGCCCTTAATAGGCAGTCACACCTATCAGTTTGACTGGCAGTGATCCTTACTGCCTCTTACCCTTGCAGAAGAGTGGCATCGTGTTTCTGAGGCAGTGATTTCATATACTGCTTCCTTGATGTGTTAAAATATTATCTAATGTTCTTAATAATATAATTATTATGGTGCTTTCCAGTGAACAATAAAACACATCAGGTCCTGTAACCCCTGGCATGCTCTTTCTGGCACAGTGCCCACCACCACGTGATGACCAGATTCCCTTTTCCACACCTCTGCACAAGGCCTTTACTGTTGCTCTCCTTTTCTGCACATTTGCTGTGTATTTTTAATTGACTTCTCACCTTGCTTTGTGGCGGGTCAACCTCTTGCCAGACAAGGCCATGCTGCAAGGTGCTGATCTCTGGGATCAGGACATGTGATCTCTGAGGCCAAAGGATTTCTCTTGCACAGGCACCTCGTGTGTACCTAAGCACGCAGCGAGCAGTGCCCAGGACGGCTTTCAGGGGCTCACTAGTCATAATGTTGCTGGTATCAGACATTATGGAAAGAAAATGGCCTAGTAAAAAGAAATCTGGATGGAGAGTAATTAATTATGTTAAGACAGAAGGGAATTAAGATCTGAATGCTTCTGAAAATCAGAAATTGTAAACTAGAATTTATAAATGTGTTGCAGCAGTTTCTTTACATCCATTGTGCATAATTTCTGTTGTGTATATATATGGTCACAGGCTTACAGGGGGGACAGGAGGGAGAAGGACTGTGCAGTGTAGGGGGTAAAGAGTATGTGCCACTGCCCAGAGTCCCAGATTAACCTTGCAGCCAGATTCACTCTATTTGCATGTGTTCTGCCAGTTGTCCCTGCATGGTCTGTGCATGGCTGTGGAGAGATAGCTTGTAATGTAAAGATTTACTCCATTCAAAGATAAGATAAAGATTAAATAGTGTCCATAAAGGAGTATAAATGGAGAAACAAGGAAATATTGGAAGGCAGTAACCTAATTGGGAGGGAGGAGCAGTGAAGTTGGAAGGTAACTCAGCAATTCAAAGAAGCTGACATATATTGCTCAGGATGCTAAATAATTAACTGTGCATTTCTTTCTGGGGGTCATTTTTAAGACCATTAATATTTAATGATATGTAGGCTAGAGTAAAGCCAAGGACAATAAAAGAAAGATCTGTGCCACAAGCTGATCAGCTGTATTGAAAAGATAATATGTAGGGGGAAGGGCCGAAGGATACGTTTGGTCTAACAGCCTCGGGGGACGAGAGCTAAAAGTCCTGGTTCCCAGTTCCAAGCTGAAATCTCTATGAAATCAACTCATCTCCAGCTGCTGCAGAGGCAGCTTTGGGAGTGGGACCTCTGTTGTGATTCACAGCGTTGTTTGCTGTGTATCAGGTCCCTTTGGCTGGAGAACCTCTTGCTGCAGGTCCATACCTCTTCCTTGTTTTCCAGAGTGAGCTAAGGGTGAGGTCATACCCTGCAGTCTCGGTTTCAGTGTCTCTGGAATGAAGAGGGTTTCTTCATCAGGCATCTCCCAGCGAGCCAGGCTGCATAACCGCTTATTAGTGTGTCACCTGCGCTGCCGTACCCCAGCGAGCCGCGGACAGCAGTGGGGCAGCGCCTGTCCTGTGGTCACCGCTCTGGCTGTCCCGCAGCCCGGCCCCTGGAAGCCTCCAGCAAGGTGCCGTGGAGCAGCTGCCCTGCAGTGACTGCGTGGGCAGGCTTTACCCCGGGGCATCTTGGCTGAGGTTGTTTCTCAGTCCCTGCATTTGGGCAGGTCCCGCAGCATTTTGCCCCTCATGAGCTTGCTGAGGCAGGATCCCGGGGTAGAGCCCTGGGATGGGTGGTGTGGGATGTGAGTGCCATGTGGGTGGGATTGGACAGGAGACCAGGAGGTGGATGTTGAGGAGCAAGGGTAGGTACAGATGCAAACCTCTTAATACAAACATAATTTACAGTGGTGCATTACAGTTATGCACTAGTGCATAAGCTACCCCAGAGCACTGGGGTAGGTTATTCTGGCTGTAAACTTGGATAAATAACATGTAAATTATATCTAAATAAGGAACTGATTTAATGTGATTAAAATCCCAGAGTGTTACTCTGAAACATGAACAATTCCTTTCTTATGCAAGAGCTAAAGGTCTCTTCTGTTAGTCAACTGATGTCAAGTATTTTGACAGGATCTTAAAAGCAGAGATAATATAATATGTTTGTCTTTAATCACCATTTGTCCTGAACCAGCAAGACGAGCTATACCACATGTATGCAAGAAGTAAGGAAAAAGTAAGAGCATTGTAGAGTAGCATTAGAGACCCGAACTGCACCTTGGAGGTGTCAGAGTCCAGCCCCACACCAGCAACCTGAATTTGAATTGATTTGTTATCAAGCTGTGTCTCAGTACATAAGCTCAGAGCAGTGAGGTGACAGTGTCTAGATAAAAAGATCCATTGACAAGGACCTGGAAATTCTTTGAGAAGTGTAACATGTACTGAAAGCACCCCAGCACTGAGAGGAGACTGGCAGTTGTACTAAAGTGGCCTCTATTTTCTTTCTGATATTTCTTTTAATGTGTGTGCAGTACTATGAGGGGCAGAATTGTGTATTTCACTGCCATCATAATGAATATGTAATATGCCATAACCATAAATTTAAACACTGCTTAGTCTATTGTCTTTTTTCTTTTATAGGCAGACATATTCTCTGGAGCTGTATTTATTCAGCTGGCCATAGGGCTGAATCTTTATTTGGCCATAATTATCCTGCTTGCTATTACTGCTCTTTACACCATCACAGGTGAGTTTGCAGAACAGTTTGAGAAATTAAAGAACTTAGGGGACCCAGGAAAAAGGGGGAGAAATGAAAATCTGAAGGAGGAGTTATTTACAGTGGTCTGTCCAAGATAGAGGGGGTGAGAAAAGTAAAAAAAACCCTAAGGACTAACCTGTTTGTCCTGACTTCTCTTTGCCATTAGGTGGCCTTGCAGCTGTGATCTACACAGACACCTTACAAACATTTATCATGGTGGTGGGATCCTTCATTCTCATGGGATTTGGTAAGTAAATCAGATGAATTAAACTGGCATTTTCACCCACAAATCCCACAGTGGCTATGGAAATGGATCCTGCAGTGTGGTACACTGTTACCTCAACTAGCAGACTTCAGATCAGTTTATGAGGGGAGAAAGCAGGTGTGTCTTCAGGTCACTTCTTGGCAAGGCACGTGTAAGTGAGAGAGTGGACTCTAAACCAGCATTTGTCAGTGGTACAGAAACCTAAAAAGAAAGGTCACAGCTCTAATTAGATGGTGTGAATACTTAGAAAATATTGTATCCTGTGTTCTGGAAATGCTGATGTATGTTGGCTAGGGTTTTTAACACCCACCTGAAGGAGGGTTTTCTTCTCACATTCTCTAGCTCAATTTGAGATAGCAATATTAAATCCTTTGTCACTGCTTTTACTTTCTGTTTTTCAGCATTTTCTGAAGTGGGAGGGTATGATGCTTTCATGGAGAAGTACATGAAAGCAATTCCATCCAATGTCACCTATGGGAATATTACAATTGATGAAGAATGCTACACCCCTCGGAAGGATTCCTTCCACATCTTCCGAGATGCCGTTACTGGAGATCTGCCATGGCCAGGGCTCATCTTTGGGTTGAGCATCATTGCCCTGTGGTACTGGTGCACGGATCAGGTAATGCCTTGGAAATGCTGAACAACAATCCCTGCAGTCTAGTGTGATCTAGGGATACTCTTCTCCCACAGTAATTCAGAGCTGGACCACAGAAAGAGCAGTTATTTCAAGAGTGGTCAGTGCCTTTTCAGCTTCTGGTTTCTAAACCCTCCGACATGAGAACATGTAATGGATGTTCTTTCAGTTCTTCTTACTCTCGTTTTCCAGCAGATTCTGTGTATAGTTCCTTTCCCATCTTTGTGTGTGACCATGTGTAAAACTGCAGAGAGGTTTTAATGTGAATATTTACTTAAGAAGCCATGTGTCAAATGGTCCTTGTTAGACTGGGTATGATTCCCCATTCAGTAGCACGAGTTTGTTTCTATTTGTGTGGCTTTCATCTTTGCATGCACTGTCTTGGGGGGATGTATGTTATATGTCAGGTCTTTCAGTAAGGAGACTCTTCACAATCCTCCTTCCTTCTCCTTAAAACCTACTGTCCCCTTTCCCAGAGTGCTCAGGCTGACATGAGTAAAGTGTGCTTCTGCAACTGTGACATGGGGTTGTATCCAGTCTCTAGCAAGTGATCTATCTGCTTTCTGAATTGCCCTCACAGTTTGTAAACAAACAACTGAGCCCTGTAATGTAACTGTCTCAGTGTTTGTATTCCTTTTTAGTTTACCTGCTTTAAGAACAACCTTGTGAAAACCAATCTTACCTCTTGTTTAAGATAAGTGATATTTTCATTTATTTGTTTCAACTACATCCATTGATTTTTCTCAGGCAGCTACCTAGTGACAGGACAGTGAATAGGCTCTTTCACTATGGCAGAGGTTAGAAAGTGCTGTGTGTTTGGAATGTGGTACATACATGGCAGTGCTGCTCTCAGGGAGTCATGGCTGCTTGTGTGTCTCACTGACAGGTTATTGTCCAAAGATGTCTCTCTGGCAAGAACATGTCCCACGTGAAGGCTGGGTGTGTCATGTGTGGGTACCTGAAGCTCTTGCCCATGTTTATTATTGTGATGCCTGGAATGATCAGCAGAATTCTGTACACAGGTAGGCTCATTTGTACAAAAATCCTGAGTTCCTTGCTGCCTGTCACTGGCAAACCCCCTGATTTCCCATTCTCTGTCCCTTCCAAGACATTCTTGTCATGTGAACTGTCCAGGCACACATATGCACAACAGCTAAGTGCACTGTAAGAAGCCACAGGTCTTCCTCCCTTTCTCGACCCCGGGTTTCTGCTGACATGACTGCTGTTTTAAGGGAGGGGAATTTCACAGGGTGCTCCCCAGCTGTCTGGTTGTTACAGCCCCACTCTGGCTGGATGAGTGGAAAATGCTGTCCAGGGCGGATACTCCTCTGGCATCAGTGGAAGAGGGTCCTCAGTCCCAGAGAGCATCACTCTGGGCTATGGGGGCATTGCCAATCTCCCTTCTGTCTGCACACCAACATGTTTGGCAGCAGGCAGAGTTTGGTTTGGAGGGAAGGGTCTTTGTGTTCTTCTGCTTGTTTTTCTACTTGCACTCCTTGTGTTGTTCAGTCCTGGTCTGACAAAATCAGACTTGGGGTTGTTTTTTGGTTTATTTTGGATTGGTTTGGGTTGTGGTTTTGTCCTGCAGCACTTCTTTCAGTATTCTTTTGGAGAGGAAGATATTTAGAATCACCTTTCTCCTTGCCAGCAGACCAAGGATGACATCAAGCATGTCAATCCTGTGGTTCAACATGGAGATACATTTGAGAAGCTCTACTAATTTTGGAGCAATCTGTTGTTAATATGACCTTGTCTCATCCTGTCTTGTCCTCTTCTCAGATGTGGTGGCTTGTGTTGTGCCTGAAGTCTGCCAGAAGTACTGTGGGACTGCAGTTGGCTGTACAAATATAGCTTATCCAAAAATGGTAGTGGAGCTTATGCCAAATGGTAAGACCACGGTATTTGTTTGTTTGTTTATTTGTTTGTTTTGCAAATAGTGAGACAGCCAGGCTGTGAAAGCAGGTGATAGAGGGAGCTCAGACCTCAGATTTAGTTAAAAAAACTCTTGTCCTATTAATCAAAGGGGTGGTCTGTGTTAGCTGTAGCTGTAGGTACAGAATAGCTACGTGCTGACAATGTCAGCTCTCAGCTGGCAAATACTGGGTGATGAATTAGTAATAGAGCTCCCTTTCTGTGAAGGTAAAAAATAACCTGCTTTGCCAATGATTTATAAGAGACTGTCTCTGCCAGGGTTGCTGAGTTGGAGACATACACCTGCAGTCCTTCTGCTAAACCCACTGAGGTGGGAGGAGAAAACACTCTGTACATATTACCCCACAGAACACCTGTTCAGTGAGAATAAAGCACTGCTCTGCAGAGGACTGTGTTTACGCTGGAGATAAATTTCTGTGGAAAAGCACAGAGCTGATTCATAAGGCTAGAAAGAAGGATTATGATATCATACAGACCATGGTACTTCCCTGCTCTCTTTAATCCTTCTCCATCATAACTGATGTACACAGTGTTATTAAAATACTACAGTCCTTCCCCTACTGTGCTGACTAGATCATGCCACCTGGAAAATCGCTTTACACTGATTTCCAAACAGTAATGGAAACTATTCTTTTGGGTTTTTTACACCAAACTACTGGTTTACAACTCTGTTGCAAGCAAGTGAGCACTCACCTGCAAACACAAGAAATTACCTTTTAAACTGTTGGGGAAAGTCTGCTTAGCACATTTTTCTTATTCCAGCAATAACCAGACAGCATTCACCAAAGAAGCAGCTGTGTTCTAATGGCTGAAGGGTTGCCCTGTCCCTGCTGTAAGTGGCTTTTCCAGAGCTGAGCAGACACGGCTCTGTGCACTGCAAGAGGATGTCATGCAGGCACCGGCACACAGGGACACCTGACACTCGTGGGCAGCTCTCTTGGAAGGGCAAGAGCAGCACTAGGGGTGGTGCCATGTGCTGAACTCTACCGGTTCTCATCCCAGCTCGCTTATTGCTGTGTTCCAGGTCTGCGGGGTCTGATGCTGTCGGTCATGTTGGCCTCCCTTATGAGCTCCCTGACCTCCATTTTTAACAGTGCCAGTACTCTGTTCACCATGGACATCTACACCAAAATTCGATCGCGGCCGTCTGAGAAAGAGCTTATGCTGGCGGGAAGGTAAGTGCAGCCCAGTGTTCCCCAGCCGTACTAACACGGTGAGCAGCAGGATCATAGGGTGTAGTAGATGTGTTACACACTGCAGCCTCCAAAATCCGCACCGAGTGCCTGGATGAAGCCGGGCAGTGCAGCAGTGGCCTCCTGTGGCCAGACAGGCTGTCCCACTGTACCCTCTTACAGACCTGACTTTCAACTACAGTGACAGTGGTGGATGAAGTAGCTGAACTATTTCTCAGTGCTCCCTACTCCATTCCAAAATCCCACAGAGTAGGGAACTACTCAGAATATCTCCAAAGGCTTCATGACACACCATGCCACAGAATCAATGAGCAAGATCCTCTTCATCTGCTATTGATTTGTCTCTAGACATAACGAACAAAGGAAGAAAGTGAGTTCCTACGTTTTGATTGTCTGTTTAGCTGTGTGCTGACCAATACTTGACAGACACAGTCTCCAACTTGGATTTCTCTTGCTTGTTCAGTAGTAATTGGTCATTATCATTGATTTTCCTGGTTGACATATAAAGTGGACATTTAAATTATTGATTAATTGCTGGTTTTTTTCTTTCTGATAGATGCTTCTAGGCAGGTGGCTAATTGAATATCTGGCTATGTTTACAGGGCGTTTATGTTACTTTTAATTGGCATCAGCATTGCCTGGGTTCCCGTGGTGCAGTCAGCTCAAAGTGGGCAGCTCTTTGATTACATTCAGTCAGTTACCAGCTACCTGGGACCTCCCATTGCTGCTGTCTTCCTGCTTGCTGTCTTCTGCAAGAGGGTCAACGAGCAGGTAAGTACAAATTAGGAAGCAGGAATGCTGCACATTCCTTTAGGCATTGGGAGAACTGTGCCTTTTTTTTTTTTTTGAGTGTCTTTTACTAGCAACCCATTCCTGTTTATTTCAATCCTGCTACAGTCCAGGGATTCTGTCTTTCCATACCCCAGAGGCTGAGAGTTCAGAGAATGAGTTTGAAGGAGTTCTTTGCTAATCTGATAAATGAACAGTCACCTAGAAATTCCCAGAGAGCTCTGAAACGTGGGTTATCTCTCACTTGGCCAACAAGTGTGTCAAACAGATACTTATGGGGACATATTTGAGAGTAATCCTGTAGGATATCACTCACCATACAGCTCTAATAAATGTATCACCCTTCACCCTCCTCTCGAGCACTATGTATTCTCTCAAGGCTGTCAAACCACCACACTGTTGTTTTATGCAGTTTCCCATTGCTTTTAGGCCCCAGCCTGGGAATCGCTGATTCTGACTCGTAGAGCAGTGAACTGAGAATTATTGTACCTGAGCCTTTGTAAGGAACTCAAGGCACGAGGTCGGTCACGTGTGCTGACGGGACCATAGGCCAGTCCTGGGAACTGGGCTCTCAACCAGTCTGAAAACTCAGTGCTTGGGAAGTCTGTTTCTTCTCTAGAACAGTGGGAATAGCAGTGCTCATATTGCTCATGTTTGCTGTGAGGAGGATGGGTTCAGTGAGAGAGCCTGGAGAGAAGGTTTCTGAACATGGCTCAAACCTTTTTCTCACTGTTTTCTCAAGACTGGTTCAGTGGTTATTTGTGTGTATATCCAAGAAAAGCCCGTTTTACACAGAAGGGATGTTCCATTGCCTATTCCAACATGGCTAAATCTCACAAATGTATAAATGTCTGTGCCTTTCATGGAAATCCATCATTGATTTTAGGTGGAATTTTACCAGACTAAAGACCTGAGTATAATCCTTGGGGGTTTTGTATGGTGCACACTATATTTAGGTAAATAGGGGAGACAACCATCAAAGCTTCCTGGAACTGGAGCCTTGCATAAGATAAATTTCAATATTGTAATTATAAGATTTATCAACATTTCTTGCTCAGAATAATTCTTTTTTTTTCTGCTAGAAATGGAATTTATGTCCTACTTAAAAATATTTTTGTGACTTTGACCACTGGCTAATTACAACTGCTTTGTTCTTAAACCAAGCATTAAACCTAGAATATTTTTAATCAGAAATTATAAATTTATGTTATCATCACTAGTTTTTTGACCTCACAATCTTGTGGAATGGTTGAGATTGGAAGGCACCTCTGGACTACCACTCAAAGCAGGATACTCAAGTCCTGTCTAGTTGGGTTTTGAATATCTCCAGGGTTGGAGACTCCACGATGTCTCCAGGTAACCTGTTCCAATCACCCTTACAAGTAAATATATTTAAACAGAATTCCCCATATTTCAATTTTGTGCTCAGACATACTGGCACCTCTCATACTCTGGGCTAGAGTAATATATGCCTACCAGCAAAACATCCACCAAAAGTATNTTCTTTCTGCAGGGTGCCTTCTGGGGCCTGATGATTGGGCTGCTGGCTGGACTCAGTAGGATGATTGCAGAGTTTGCCTACGGAACCGGCAACTGTGTGACCCCCTCCAACTGCCCATTCATCATCTGTGGAATCCATTACCTTTACTTTGCCATGATTCTTTTTGGGGCTTCTGCCATCGTCATCTTGGCAGTCTCCTTCATGACCAAGCCCATTCCTGATGTACATGTGAGTATTACCCCAGTCCTGCTCATCAAGAAATGGAACTCAGCAAAGCCACTAGTTTTAAACACTGGTACTTGGTATATTTACCTCATGGCACTTTGGCCGCCCACATCACATAGTCCTTGTAAGAAAGCAAGTAAGAAACAGTAAGAAATAGTCTTATCAGTCACAAATCTGCAGTGATGCCCAATAATCTTAGACAGTGACCTAACAGACATTTGGGGTGCCATGGTCTTACAGCCTGTTTGTGTGCTGGCCAGGCTTATTTGTCTCTGTGTAGTAAAGCTGTTGATTTATGATCTCATTTTGTTTCGTGGCAGCTTTACCGCTTGTGCTGGTCTTTGCGGAACAGCAAAGAAGAACGTATTGATCTTGATGCAGATGAGGAGCAAGACAAAGCTGATGAAAAAGATGAGGAATCAGGTAACTGCTGAATATCCATAGATTCTATCAATTTATTTGAGTATCCCTATTCCATTCCTGAAGAGATATTAACGTGCTTGATATTATAAGACAAATTCCCCTGCCCCCAACAGAAAAAGCTCAAACCCCACATATTTAAATGGCTGGCAAGCTGCCCTTTACTGATCTGTCAAGCTCACTGTAAATCAGAAATGACAAAAATTCTGTGGTGGCAGTTTTAGGACTAAATCAATGGACATGCTTTAGGTCAGATGTTGTACATTGGCAGAACTGTGTGTGACTTCAGCACTTGGAAGGAAACAACAAGAATTCACTAGGAAATAGTGGGTAGTAGCCAGGGCTGAAGGAGCAAGGATGTGGTGCAAGGCACCATGAAAGCGAATTACCAAGCATCCATCTGGGAAAGACCACCTGCTCTCTTTGCTGGGTTTCTGGTTGTGCTGCCAATTTCCTTTTCATAAGTATCCTCAAATTCATTCATTTGTCTTTTAATTGCAAGTGTGGAAAGTATTTTAAAAATGGAGTTTAAGCTTTGCAGTGTGGTTTGCTTCTCCAACACCAGACCAAGGCTCTAGGCTACAAAACACGTGCCTTCTGCAAGAGGCTCTCTTGCAACTTGTAGAAAATCACTTTTTTCCAGGGGAGCTGTGAAGAGACAATGTTAACTTGATTCTTGCAGTGCCTTGTACTAAAATGCTTCCCTGTAACTATGACCATAAACCAGAACTGCTGTGTGAAATATGGGAATGCCCTAAGCCACAGAGTCCTGCTGGTGCGTGCAGTGGCCCATGACCAGTTTCATGACCAGTGTGTTATTCCTTCCAGTTAATGAGGAAAATGAAGAAGAACCGGGATGCTTTAAGAAAGCCTACAACTGGTTCTGTGGCTTAGATCAACAAAAGGGACCCAAACTGAGCAAGGAGGAAGAGGAAGCATTGAAGAAGAAACTGACTGACACAAGCGAAGTGCCGCTTTGGAGAAATGTTGTGAATATCAATGGCATCATCCTATTGACTGTGGCTGTGTTTTGCCATGCCTTCTTTGCATAAACCTCCTACTACAGTTCTGAAATTGTACTGTATTTTCAAGCAAAAACAATGACTTGTAGATTTACAGTTAGATACATTTAGTATTTTCATTGCCTAAGTTTGTAAAAAATCAGGGTGATTTCCTTGCTGATTCTGTGATCATGTTTTCAACACTCTAAAGATGAAGGCCACTGGGATTTCAAGAGAGAATTTCTGTTCAGATGTTGACTCAAGGGCTAATAGAGGTTCAGAGTTTCCATCCAATATTCTCTCTGCTTCTGAAACATTTCATATTTTAGGTGCAGAACAAGGCTGCATGAGCTGTATTTCATCCTAGGGTTCGTGATCTACCTTTTAGGGTTGATTTTTCAACCTTTCTTCTTCTCCTCATTCCAATTTATTTCCCTTTAGCTATGATAATTTGATAACAAAAACCCCACAACCCCTGAGGGACCATATTACAAATTCAAACTAATAATCAGTTTTGTCCCCTCCAAGCGTGGGGAATCTTAAGGATTTATGTATATACTGATGTATTTGACAGTATATCTACTTTTCCATTATAATGTTTTCCCCCTTTTTCTAAATTTTCATTGTGTTGTGTTTCTTGGTGATCAGTGGAATCGATCACACTCTGAAATTAGGGAAAACATGTCTTGATAATCTTGATAAGAATCCTGCTTACAATAGATTCTCTGTTTACGGCTAACTTCAAAAGGTCCTCTCTTTATATTTTGATATGTATCTATACTTGAATGTGGGACTTTTTTATATAAAATACATATATTATATATACACATGCAATACAATATATATATATGCACTATGTATATTATATATATTTAAAATATATATATGTGTGTGTGTGTATATATATTTATTTCTTATGGGTCAATTCCCATCTCAGTATGCCAAAGTTCATCTCTTCCCACAGTTACTAGGACCTCTTTATCATGGGGTAGGTGCCAATGTACCCCCCTTTTCTATGCACTGTACCACCAAACAATCCCCACACACGGTTAAAAGTCCAGAGCCTCAGAGTGCTGGGTTGGCATGTTTCTTTCAAGTACGTTCAAGGGCTCTGTATTGCTTTTCTGCAAAGCTTTAAGTCCTTCTGAAGATTTCATTAAGAGATGGAATTCATGCTGTATGACAGTGTAAGTTAACATTTCACGAAGGAGAATAGCCACAGCTGTGGGATATCAGCTAAACCACTCTGAGTGTCTCCACGTGGTAAGTTTGATACCAGCTGGAGATACAGGAAAAGATAGATTTAAACACTTCAAAGCAAAAAGCAATAGATCATCTTCTCATCTAATCCAGCTTCCTGTGGAGTCAAGTGTAAAGAGACGACGTCGGTTGTTCTAGTCAAGCTGCACGGCAGTTCCCTTACGGAGAAATGCTGGATTGTCCCGGAGCGTTTCGGTGCCACTCTACAGCAGGACTGGCAAAGGGGCGTCCAAGCAGACGCCAGTGTAAGCTCTGCATGTGTTACACCCCGCTGCTGCTGCTAACCCCTGCAGCTTTAATCGCTCTCACATCGAGATCTGACAGTAGCTTTTCTTCATTTGGATCTAAACCAAAGTGCTCTGGATTCGAGCAGAATTGGTGGTCTTCAGTATAATCCCTGCAGTACGCTGGAAGGTTTTGCATAGGCCAGATCAAATCAAAACCATATAAATACCAGTGCAAACCTTTTTCTTACAGTTAATACAGTGATATTTTAAAGATAATGGAGTTAATTATATTTAATGGATTATGAAGACTTGTATGTATTAAAGTATTTGTATATTTTGAAGTATTTGGTGTCCACAGAATGATGGGATTTTTATACAATGTGGTGGAAGAAAGTAACACGGTTTGGGGTCCAGGTTTGGCTTGGGATAGTACTAACAGATGACAAACCAGAAACCCCTAATGAGGGTTGCTGAGATCCCTCCTTGTGATGTGTTGTTACAAAAAGAAAAGTCTGGTGAAAGCATGCAGCCGTTTGGGAAAAGACAAACACCACCAGTGATTTCCTGGCAGGCTGAGCAGCCTGTACATGACCTCACTGACACTTAGTTTTCTTCCCCGGGATTAAAGAATTGTGGAAAACAAACTCAGCTTCCCAGGGATGTTCACTGTACGTCCTCAGCAGCCTGTTTTCATCTGCTCTGGCAACTGGGTGTTGCAGCGGGCAGAGTTCAAGTGGTTACATCAAGTGTGACTGCTACTTAGAGTGCTTCTCTGATTCTGTGGAGCTTCACAGGAGAATTGCCTGATAGTGTGGACAGCTGATTGAATTGCTATGTTTAGGTTAATACTTAAGTGCCACCTCAGCTTGGTAACTATTGTACTCAAAGACAGCTTCATGATTCTAAAGCTCAAAGTGACTCTTGCTCAGCTCTCAGGGGAACTCTGTCCACATTACAGCTCTTGTTGAGGGACCCTTTCAGACAAAACTCGAGTAGCTGACCCCAAGTTGGCTGCTCTCATGCTTTAGACATGGGATCAGTGGGCATGTGCTTGTTCCCTGTGTTTGACTGTAAATTTGAAATGCTTCTGGTTAGTGGAGAGACTCCAGATATGTGTCTGGTTACAAGCTCAGTATGTGTGCGTGGCATGGACAGTGAAATGCAACTCTAGTTCAGGTGGTCCTGACACATCCCAGCTTATCCTGTCAGGTGCAGTGCAGGGTTACAGCTTTTTTCAGCAGACTTTAGATATACAGAATTATTTTAAATGAACTGCATGGAATAAACATTCCCTGCACAGCACTGTAAGCCAATTACAACACTGAAACATCACAGACACACACTAACCACATCTGATCTTCCATTTCAGAGGTACCTCATGGTTTTCAGGCCAAGTCCTGAAAAAGAGGAACCTCTTCATTTGTTCTCATTTTTCATAATGAATGTATCCAAGCAGCTCACAAATATTGATTATTAATGATCATGATAACACTGTTCTCAGAATTTGGTTTTATTTCCAGTTTGATACTGAGAGAGCTCATGCACTGAGGTGCTGGGGGAGGAAACCTGCAGTTTCATGTGGAATACGCCTGGAGCCATCACAGTGTGGGTGAACCACCACGTCTGTCCAGGTGAATGAGGACACAGCACAAGGGTGAGGCCTCCAGGTGCAAGTGCTTGTTGGGAGCAGGGCTCCAGCAGCAGCTGGGGTCCTCGATGGGCTCAGGGACTGCTCAGGCCCCTTCCTTAACTGGTAAAACAACGGACACCTGTAGGAGGTAAAAGTGGATGCATAAACCAGCAGAGAGTAATGACAAGTGCAGGTGTCACCAGTCTTGACTGGCAGCAGCTCTTTGTTTATTGCCTTTAAGAACTTGCTGGCCTGAGGTGGAGCTGGAGGAGATTTTAAAGTTGATAGTCCTGGGACAGATGGTCCTGTGGCACAGAGAAGGGCTAGTCACTGTGAAGCTCTTCTGAGGAAGGCTGATTGATCCGTTTGTTTTCCCATCTCTTTGATGCTGCTCTGCCCTGGCTGCAGGTCCCTGTGTCTGCACCCACAGTGTTGCTGTGTGGGAGCAAGAGCGGGTGGGACTGGAGCGTCACCGCAGTGTTTCCCTGACGCACTTTCTGCATCGCACGTGCAGTGACAGTGGGTGCTTCCACTTCCACTTGGTGCTTCGTGGTGTTTTTTCAGGGAGTGTGTATTGCAGGCCTGTGCTAGAGAGTGTAAAGATGGAGTAGAACTGCTCTCACTCCAATCTCTAGTAGCTGCTCTGATGAAAAGCAGCATGATGAGGGCCTGGGGTTATTACCCTTGTTATTAACAAAGCAGGTTGCCTTTTTTGTCCTTCCTGAAGAATGCTCCATCTCATCATTTACCAGGGAAGGTGAGGAGAAGAATTCCCTGGAGCTGTTGTGCCTGAGCCAGAGCAGCTGTGCATGTGCCCTACCAGCAGCTCCTCTGCTTTTGTTAAGGTACCTGGAAGAACATCCAGCTGAGGTAAGTGTGAGCTTGTCCTTACTCCGTGACATGTTTTTATTCACAGTAGCTATAGGTACTGTCCATGGCTTTGAAAACTTCAAAGTATCTTAAACTGAATCTTACACTGGTTTTCATTCCTCCAAATTGCCAATTTTGTTTTACTAAAAATAGGTCCCGGATTTGGACTTTTCAGTGCATTAGTTTTGTGTTGAGCCACAGTAAAGATATTCTGCCTTTGTCATTTAATGCCAAATCTGGCTGTCCTGGGCCTTTATTTTGTCTTTAGACAAATCTCTCTCTTGTATACATTTTTAGAGTTGGGGTTTTGTCCCTGCTTTGGAACGTGAGAGGTAGAATTAAAAGCTGCCATTTTCCAGAGCAGGACAGAATATTTTCCAACTCCTGGACTTCTAAAAGTAAATGGGGACAGGGAAATGAGTCTGTAATTCCAAGAACAAGTCATAACAGTCCTAACCCTCTGGAAACTGTTAGGAAACAAACCCTAATATAAACCTTTGTGCATTCAAAATGAGCTCTGCCTGGGTGGGACATGAGGCTTACACAAGAAGGTCTTGTTTCCCACGAGCACATCTGCCTCCTCTTCTCTTGGTACTGCTGAGAACTCTTAGGCAACTGCTTTAAAAACGTGGTCTGTGTAGAGTGTAACTGAATTAATTCTAGTGTTGACCCCTGACCACTTTAATTTTATCTTGACCTTGTTGTTTTTAGCTTCAAGCTAAAAGGACAAATGATTTCTCATTGATTGTAAAAACTTGCCTAGGTGCTGATATCATGGTGCTGTAGAACACAGTGGAGCATATAGCACTAAAAGGAAACTAAAGTTTGGCTTATACACAGCATTTCTTTTGAAACAATGAGTTTAATTACAGTGCATGAGAGTGCCGGATCCTGACACATTAATTTAAGTATTTATAATGTGTATGAAGCAATTCAAAAGGATCTTTAGCATTTTGCAACCAAGACTGTGGCAGCTTTATTATGGAGTGTGCTTGACTGAAAGCTAAGTCAGTCCAACAGGAAGCGTTCATTAGCTGTGTTTCTTTGATCCAGCTAATTGTTTTACTGACACCCAGAGTGCTAATTAATTGCCCAGCCTCACAAATTTGGGACTGTTGTCTCATTTACAGCCACAGACAGCCACAGCCCTCCCCATGTATGGTGTATTTCAGTACTTCCCCTCATGTTGAATCAGTGTCCAACACTGAGACTGCACAAAGCCAGTGAGCACATCTCGGACTAGATCTGTGGCTTGGGTCAGCAAAACACCCTCCTTTGAGAGAGAATGTCCATAGATAACCATTGGTACTGCAGGTGGCCCATTTAGGACCACATAACATCACTGTCATCATCTTGGTGGTGAAGTTCATGGGAAGCATGACCTAAACTGCCCCTGTCCTCGGGCTTGCTAGGACTGGTGACCCTTTCACTTCACCAGAATGCCAGCAGAAGAATTTTAGGATGTATTTTTCATTTTGGGCCCTGTCTCAAGGGCAACACTGTACTTGGCAGTAAAGTAATAACTGACAGAAGTCAAAATACTGCTAGGGCCAAAGGATGTCTTGGGTTAACTCCAGCCCGATTTATAAATCAGTGTTACTGGAACTCGGTACATCTTTGTTTCAAGACTTTGTGCACCTCAGAAAAAAGGAAAATCCTTAACCATGATTTTTTTTTTGATAGGAAGATTTGTTATATGATTATTTGCTAACCTATAGAATCGTAGTTAGTTTAACAGTGAATAAGAGTACTGAGAATTCCAAACCTAAAATTCCAGGCTGATGCCATAGATTTTCTACTCAATTGTTTCCACCCTGTTATTTCTGTTTATGCCACTGGCTTGTGGGATTGTTTTTTTTTGTCTGTCTTCTAAATATATTTTTTTCCAACTTGGATATTTTTTTTTTTCACTATTGGTTTCTCTACTCATGAAAAGCAACTAAAGCACTGGGACAGTTAGTTTTGCCTATCTGCCAAACTTCAATTGCATTTGAGATCTCCAAAATCTTTATGAAGAATGTGAAGGGATATTTCAGGTGTTGAATTGTGGCTGAGAAATTCATTTTGGGAAGGAGATTTAGGAATCAGCATACTGCTATTGGAGAGATTGTGTGTTACATCTTAATATATTCTGGAAAATGATTTTGTAGAATAAAATCTTACCTCTTAGTTCAGGTTCCATAGAGTCAGGATTACAGAGGAAGACAGCATGACATTTCTTTGCTAGATCAGGTAGATCTGTGCATTGCTCCCTTGTCTCCCATGCTGTGATGGGGTTTGTTGCACTGGGTCTGTGCTGTTCACCCTCCTGCACTGGCCTCCTGCAGTGTTACCCAGCATGAGACACCAAACACTTGGACACAGATACAGCTCTAGGAACACCAGAGATTATGAAAAAATGTTCTGCATTAAATGGGATTATTTCTGCATCAGCTCATGTCCTCTGTAGCTTCATGTGGGTTGTTTAACTCTGCCACCATGGTCATGTACGTGCTCTGCTCTGCAAACATTTATCATCCGCAGTCCTTCCAACAAACTGCAGCACGCTGCACCACACTGGAGCATGTGAACTTGAACTATAGTATCTGCAACCTTTTGGTCAGTAAATATAGCTCTATAAATGATAACCCAGTGATTTAATAATGGTTCGTGGCTGTTCTGTGTGCAGACTTTGGATTCTGATGTTTACACAGGCAGCACATGGTCACTATAGCCCAGTGCCATTACTGTTGTGACTGAAATGCCCTCTTTCATGTTGTTATGTGTGCTAGTGCCAAAGAACTCCCGGGACACAAGAAGGACATGGACCAGTTGGAGAGGGTCCAGAGGAGGCCACAAAGATGATAAAGGGGCTGGAGCACCTTTCCTATGAGGACAGGCTGAGTTGGGGTTGTTCAGCCTGGAGAAGAGGAGGCTCCGGGGAGACCTTCTAGCGCTCTGCCAGTACCTCAAGGGGGCCTACGAGAAAGATGGGGAGAGGCTGTTCAGTAGGGCCTGTTGTGACAGGACAAGGGGTGATGGTTTCAAAATAGAGGGAGGGAGATTTAGATTGGATATTAGGAAAAAGTTCTTTCCTGTGAGAGTGGTGGAGCACTGGAACAGGTTGCCCAGGGAGGTGGTGGATGCCCCATCCCTGGAGACGTTCAAGGCCAGGTTGGATGAGGCCCTGAGCAACCTGATCTAGTTGTGGGTGTCCCTGCTTCTTGCAGGGGGGTTGGACTAGATGACCTCTGGGAGTCCCTTCCAACTCTAATCATTCTATGATTCTATGACAGCAGCTGACACACAGAGGGGCAGCACCAGCACCCCTGTGTCCCAGTCCAGTTAAGGCTTTACCATGTTTCTGTGTTGTGTGTGTAAGACGGGAACGTCGATACCCCGCAGAGCCCTGCTGGGAGACACTTCATCTGTAAACCACAGCCAGAAAGCAGCACTTGAGGTCCAAGCCAGGTAAACGTCTTCTAGTCAGAGGGGTTCAGTCAGGGTGGTCTCATGTCTACACCTGAACAAGGTCATTATTTTGCTCACACAAGAAGTGTGATACCTGAGTTATCAGGGAAGGTGCTGACAGCAGTTTGGACCTGAGCTGAAATGGTCACTGTTACTGCATCTTCCTGCAGCGGTTTGTAAGTGTAGAAGAGCCTCCTGTTCTGTGCTGCTCCCCAGCCCTTTGCTGAACATTTTAGCACGTTATGACGCTGCCTGGCTCTCTCTTACTGAACTGGATGCACTCTGGCATCAATATGTATTCCATATGAGTGCCTTATGTATGTAAAGTGTGTTAAAATGCAGAGCTCCTCCAAGATCCTGCCCAGAGGGAACGAATCCAACTGACTCAGTACTTCTAAATCATATCTTTATAGGAGAGGAAATTCACCCTTTGGTTGGGTTATGGGAGAGAGAAATATTTTAACTTAATCACTCCTACAGCATAAGCTTACGCTTTGTCTAAGGATAATGCTCTTTATAGTGACAGTGGGGTTCCACAGCGGGAAAGCAGCCCTGACAAATAACCCCTTTGTACAGGTGATGTAGCTACAACTTGGTATCTTGTAGATATAAAAATACCACGTGAGAGGAAAACCTGAGTGAAGGCAAATGGGACATCTGTGAAGCTGAGTCAGCTGCACTCTCACACCTTTCTTGGCTGCTGAGGATGGCCAGGATTTGTCCTGTTAGTTTGCTTTATTTCTTTGCCCAGGTGTTGTGTTGATGCCTCTTAAATTACACACTTGCAATTGCAGACAAAGAGATTTGCAATAGATCTGCAGCAACCTGCCTTGACTACACAGTGAGTAAAATACAACTGAATTTCCCACCGCTTCAAGGGCCCATCAGCTCTAAACACAGGAACTTGCCTTGTTGAATAGGCTTGCTTCTACAGACTGCTTGAACTATTTTATGCTCAATTCCATGAAGTAAAAGGTTTTTTTTTTTTAAAAAAAGTTGAGTTTTTTAAAGAGACCTTCCCCCTCCCTCACCCCCCTCCAAATTTTCCTAAATAGGGAATTGACATTTTCAGTTCTCTGTTCTCTTTATCTCCTCATCTCTCTATTTAGGTAGCTGTTAATCACAAAATACAGGAGGTTGTAGGGGAACTCTGGGGATTGTCTTATTCAGCTCCTGTTGGACCAGACTGTAGCATATCAGGTGGGTTCAGAGGCAGAGGGGTCTGTACCCAGCAGAGATGCAACTCAAGCTCTCCTCAAGAATTAATTGAGGACTCATCTAATGAGATGAATGTTGCAGGGACTCATTGTAGGCTGAGGCCCATCTACTCCAGATTCAGTGCTGACAAGTCTTGTCAGCAACTCCATTTGTTAGAAGGGTGCTGATAAGTATTTGGCTGGGAAAGTCTCATCGCTCCCTAGGGGGAGGCCTTCGTTACATTGCCTTTGCTTTTTCTGTGGTGATGATCTCAATGGATCTAATCCCATGATCAACAAAGAAAAAACAGAATATTATGAAGAAAACAAAAAGGATCTATTTCCTGTATCACAGGAAATTTTTGACAGCTTGGGAAATAACTATTAGGATATAGAATTAGTATAGAGTTATTAGACTGTTATATATATCCTATTAGTGTAGAATTCTAGACTTCCTAACTTTTCTTTTTTTCCCATTATTCTGCTCCTGACCTACAGTATATGTTTGAAACTGTTGACAAATCATTTTTCAGGAGGAATTTATTCACAGTAGCTGAAGAAGAGATTTTTGGAGGTCTCACATAGTCATGGAACTTTTACAGCCAGACAACAACAGAGGGCAATAGATTTCTATGAAACATCACGTCTTCAGAAAGGTTTCCATTTGATGACACTGATGGCAATTTTGGCAGCTCTTTTCACTGCCTCACAGGGATCATTGAGACACTGCTGAAAGGTATCTATGTGATCTAGGAGTGTCTTGCGGCCCTCTGGAAGCTCAGCCAGCATGGTGAGGGTTTTGATTGCACTCAGACGGGCTTTGCTGGTTTCCTCAGCAACCAACTTCAGTAAAGGTGGAATGGCTGCAGCACCTAGGGCTGAGAATCTCCCTGTAGACAAATAAACTGGCCTTAAAATGTATAATTGCATATAATCAACATGCTATTGAATTGCTTTCTACTCCCTGCCCAGCTACAGCTCTGAACACCCCAGAGGTACAGCATGAAGAGCTAGGACAGGCTTTGCTTTTGAAGACCAAGACTAGCTGCCAGCTGTTTATTTTTAAGAAAAAAAAATATCTCAGTTAACTTAATCTGCCCTGCACATTATTATTGCATTTGCAACAAATTATATGAGAATAGATAAGGCACTAAATGATAGGACAAACAGTTTGGGGGGTGCCCTTAAGAGCATACTCTATTCTTCTATTTTTCAAGACACTTCAAACACTGAGATCCATGCTATGTTGTCTTTGGAAGCCAGGGGGCCAGTGGCAGAGGAGGACTGGAACACAACTGCTCTTGTTAAGTCTTTTATGTGTAATTACTCATTCACCGCACTGAAAATGTAGCAGTCAGTATTTTCAGTGTCATGCGAGTTACTAACAGACCTGATTAATATTCATTCCTCTCCCAGCTGCGAGGGAGCTGCCTCTACCCACGGGCGTGGGGGGGTGTGTGGTTTGGGGAGCGCAGCGCTCCTCTGCTGAGGACCGGTGACTCACAGTGGCTCTGGGTACGTGGATCTCTGTGTGGTCTGGGCTTGAATGGAAAATGTCCCCAGTCCGGCGGGGAATGACGCAGGTGGGGCAGGTAAACAACATCGTGACCTACTTAACGTGAATGACGTGGGCAGTAAACTGTCACCCCTAGGCACTGTGGGGAGCAGTACAGTTGCCTGAGACCCATGCAAGGAAATGGCTTGATCTTACAGTTTCTTGAAGAGCTTTAACGCCATCAGAAACTGGAGAGTTAGGGGTGGATCCAGAAGTTTTGGTTATTAAGTTGCCTCAGAATTAGATTTCTGGAAATGATCCCCTCAGATCTGCCTGGTTCTCACCTTGAGGCTTAATAGTAGCAAACATCAGTGCTCCTGTTGCAGCAGCTTGGACTTCAGGATCCGTGTCTTCCAAGAGGTTCACCAGTAGAGGAGTAACTTCTTCACATAGGACACTTTTTCCCTCTGGATGAGTGCTGTGTGGGAAAGATGGTTAAGCTGCCTTCTTGCACTGCATCTGCTAACCATGCAGCTCCCCAGAGCCTCTCCCCACGCCTGGACCCCTGCAGCCCTCCTCTGTTTCATGACAACAGTGCTGACACAGTCCTCCCCTCTGTTCTCTTTGGAGTCACAATGTTCTGACTGTCAGACAGATGGCACGCACCGCTGCCCAGGCACAGAGAGAAGACAGGGGGTGTCTGTGTTGTGCCTGGTGTCTACTAAATCTACTTGCTGATACAATACTGATGATATCATAGTGACCTATGTGTGTGGGCCCAACAATTTTTAGGCTATATTTAGGTGGTGTTTGGATTTTTTCACTTCTGATGATACATGCTATTTGCCCATCAAACACTGGTGTATCAGGATGTAGGATTGACTGTGCTGCTGGTCCTCATGGCAATGCAGTTAGAAACATGGCTCTTGAACCCTATACACATTAACAACCCTGTTAAATTAGAAGTCTGCAATTAACTTTTCTCCCAGGTCAATTTTCTCACTTTCCAGCCTCTTTAATGCAGTGAATATTTCTCATGGCCCAGGTACTGCAGGGACCCAGAATGTAGCTGATGTGCACATTCTATCTAGGTGATTTCTGCTTGCTTTCTATATTTCATTTTATCTATAGTCTCTTTTCCTGTAAGACCCTCTTTTGTTGTAGGATGGTGGGAAGTATTTGTGCCAGATCTGCAGACCTTTTTAAGCTAGACATCTGTTGGGCACTTCTATTATATTTTGTGACTGCAGGACAGTGGACTTAAGTTGTTCCTTTCATCCAGTGTTTGATACACAAATTTAATATAAAGATTGCTTTTCCTGATCCATCACTGACGCAGGTAGCAGCCTGTGTCATAAAACTATTTCTGTCCTCAATCACATTGAAAGTTTACCAGGACTTTTAATTTTTTGAGAGTGGTTGTTCAAAACTATAAGGGAGCTTCTCCCTACCTCCACAGTGGTCAGAATCTTGTTTGCACATGATTTCTCATGCAAAGTGTTTTATCAGCAGTGGTGTACCAGGAAAAAATCGTGATTGCACTTCCAAGAGTGACCACAAATAGAAGGAGGAATGATATTTCCTTAGCAGTACCCATTTTCTTGAGTGGTTTATAGCAGTTATGATTATAGAAATCTTCTAAATATCAGCATTCAGGCTGGTACTGCTTTTACATGTGAAATGTGACAGCTTCAATGTGTAGTGGAACACAACTGTAAACTAATGACATTCATTCACTCATGAGATGAACATTTTTTCCTTTACCCAATTCCTAGCAGGACCCAAGCTGCTTTGCTTCTGATGGCCGCTGATGAGTGTGTGAGCTTTTCCTTCAGGATAGTAACAGCACCAGCTGCTAGAGCTTCAGCAGCCTCCACGTGCAGACAGTTGGAGAGTGTATCAAGGATTAGCTCCTGGATTTCGTCTGACTCAGTCTTCAGTTTGAACACAAGTAAGGGAACCAAACCTGCATGCAGTATGCCAACAGCCCCTGCAGGATGAGACACAGAAGAATGCAGTTGAGGTGTGAGTGCATTTACTGTTTGCACCTGCACTTCTTAATAGGACCAAAATACATATGACAACTCATTTTCTTACACGGATGGGAGATTGAGAGATGGAAACTACTACAATGCTGCTCTCTGGTCATAAATGCCACCTTAGTGTTGCTTCCTCAGGAAGCTTCCCCAACAGTCCTGTAAGACATCAGCCCAGGTAATAACCAAAACGGCAATTGCTCTGATAATATTTCTACCCAAATTATGCTTGCTAAGAAAATACAGGAGATTATGTGTGTGTGTGTGTGTGTGTGTGTGAGTATGTAAAAAAAGTCACTTTACATCCTGCCTTTCTGTGTTCACCATGAATGGGTATTGAGAGAGGTGAGATGTGAGCCTGTACGATGTGAACTCTACTATGGTGTCTGTGGGGAAAGTCCACGAGAGTTTGGAAACTGTCGGCTTCCTCACGCTTTTCTTTGTAGTATTTCTGTCATGGGGAAAATTTAAGTTCTGTGCTTACCATCAGTCAGTACTTTATCTCCTAAAGAAATAGCTTCAAAGGTAGAAAAATCATCATTTGCAGGGCAAATGATGTCTTTGCTGTGAGCAAGTGTCTTATTTGTACCATTTCTTACGCTTTACTAAGTCAATACTGAAACAGCAATGCCATGGGAAAGCAGAAAGCAGAACATACTGTCCACGAATAACTATGTGAAAACAAATTTCTCCAGCTGTCTTGTTGCTAAGACTGATTCTCTGGTTGCTAAGAGAAATGTGGCTCCTTTCAAAGTGATTCATACGTGGTTAGATAAGGAAGTTTTGTGGGTAAGAGTCATCAAGGTATTTTGAAATGAATCTCCACAGTCAGGGATAAAAGGACAAGCAGGAAAGAGGTTTTAATGGTCCTTGGTAGTGCCTGGGAGAAATTTCTCAGATTGACAATCAGGTGAGAAACATGATTCTAATCTAGAGGTTATTCTGTTGTATGTATTTCTGAGGTTTTGCTGCCATTGAATAACTTCTTATATTACTAACTTATTAGGATCTACTTTACTAATGGAAATGAGAAAAAAACCACCTGAGGTGATGATATTGCAGCTTTTACTGCCTGTGCTACATTTGGAAGTCAGTTGCTGTGAGAATTCAAATAAATAATACTGGAAACCAGATTCAGACAATTCACTCTTGAAGGCTAACACCATTTTAAAGCAAGATTTTCTCCTTGTGCCAAAATGGCAAAGCAGGAAAGGAAAAAGAGAAGATGTGAGCACTGAAGCAGCAGCTCTGTAGATGGGAGGCTGGCATTTTCATAGCAAACACGCACCACACCCCATGCTGGTGTCCCCTGGAGGAACAAAAGGAAGAAAATCCTGCCTGAGCATCTCCAGCCCATTCATACGGTCTCGGCAGAACGGGATAAAGGAAACCTGCACTAGTGGTCTGTCAGAGGAGGCTCTTGGGGAAGCCCTGAGTAGGCAGCAAAGCTTGTGCAGCTGACTCCATCCAGCAGGAACCCCCTTGCCAAGGATTACAGGTGTTTGGATTGTGTGTTGGAAGGGTGATGGGTGGGTTAGACGACAGCAAGGATGCTGCTGGGAATACTCCCTGCCTCAGAGTCCCAGGCAGTCGGGATCCCGCTAGCGAACTGCTCCCATGGAGTCAGCTTAAAGCAGTCCTGGATGGCTGTGAATTATATCCAGAAATGGATTAGCCACACTTCCCAAAGGTCTTTTGAGCAAGACTATGGAAGACAAGGTTTTCCAAAGTCATCTTTAAAACTGTCTTCTGAAGTTTGTCCTGAAAAGAACCCATGTGGTCTGTGCACATGGAATTGGGATACCCAGGCTGCTCACACAGTCACCATGTACACTTCTAAACTCTGGTTGCTGTGGAAATTGGTATAAAATCAACATTTCGGTGGTACAGTCTGAGGAAGATTAATGGAGATTATAGATTTATAAGCTGATATTGCATGTAGTAAGCACCTATGTATTGTACAGTTGCTTTATCAGATGATCTGTAATACTTCTGAACCAAAACAACATCTGGACTACTTGACCTGAAGGTAATTCTGTTCTTTCTAGATAAGATAATGCTCTGAACTTACCTGAGAGTAGCAAAAACCTGAAGTTTAAGTTCATGCACCTCCAGAGCCTTTGCATAGCTTTAATTCACATTGATATGTCTTCCTCCAGCTACTGTCACACCACAAGCATTTCATCATATCCTTTCATAAGCACACACTTGTTCTTGTCCAGGGTGGTCAGCATTCTGACTTGAGCCCAAATAAGTATTGGTTCTTCAAATTAAACTTTCCATCCCTCTGTAAGAACTGCATCCATAGCATTCTGCCTATCTTTCTCGTGTTGGTAGGTACACTTTGCTCTTTCCCAGACAGGTTTCCATGACTAATTTTTCCACTTGTTTTCAAATACTTAATAGCTATTTTTTAACCCATTATCTTAATTTCCAATTTTAGTTTCCTGCAATTCCCTCTTTTGCAGGGCTTCCTTGCTAAGTTATTTCAGATCTCTGGATCACTTTGTCATCATATTGCCAGTAAATACCATCATCATTCAGATTTCACCTGCCTGTGTCTTTCACTTATTTTCTAATATATTCAACCAATACATTCACCTAGCCAGGGCTGCCCTGGTGTTTATTCATTCCAGTTAGTGTTTATTGACTCTCTTTGACTTGGTCATCCCTCATTCATTGTGTTTGCTCTTCACATTGTCTGTTGGTTGCTAACCTTCACTACTGTGCTGCAGTCCTAGGTGCAAAATATACAGCAAAGCCTCCTCATGTTTCAATAATATAACACAATAATATACAGAGCACTCTTCAGCTTTTATTCCATGGAGCCACTAAGTAGTATTTACTCTCTGGTCAGGAATCCCCATGTAGCTAGTGGGTGTGTATGTTCTCTGAATGCTTGGGCTGGTTTCATTTCTTAAAAATGTTTTATTTTACAATGCCAGATCTTTGTATGGAGAACTTACTTAGTGTTTTTGTCAAGCTGTCGTATCTGAAGTGCTATCACGCAACTGAAGGGGAACTTCCCAGATGTAAACATAACAAAGAGATGAATTGCTTGTCAAAAGTCTCAATGTGGTGAAGAGAGAGAGGGTGGAGAGGAAAAGTCATCAACAACAACAGAAAGAGACTACCTAACCCGGAGGCTGAAATTTCCAGGTGGAAATTCGTCATGGTTTTCCTGAGGGAACCAAAGAGTAAAAGGTCTAGGGAGGGAAAAGGGAAAAGGGAGGAGACCAAATGAGTGGAAAGTTGTTTGAGAGTTACTTGTAAACCAGGGCAGTCCCAGATCCTTGTGTTTTACTGAGCAAGCAATAGGAGGGGAAGGTAAGTTGGTGTTTCTAGCAGTCCTACGCTGAAAAATGTGGTGGCATCCTCAGGATCTTGACTTTTCATTAAAATACTGCCCTTTCAGAGGTAATTTATCTATTGCAGAGAATGTTCTAGATAGCCTGGGATAGTGAAGTAGTGGGGGGGGGCAATGTTTTCAAAACGCAAATAGTTGCGTTTGTAGCTGCATAGTTAACATCATTATTGATCTGTTTTTCTGAGAACTTGTAATCTTCCCTTGGGCTGCTTTTCATCTGAGCACTCATCTTTTCTTCTCATAACCCTCTGGCCACTCTCATCAGCCCTTTCCTGACTTTTTTTCAACTAAGCCTAAAGAGGAGCTGCCATTTATTCTGTTCTCTCACTATGGCTGCAGGGCATGTAAACAAACCAAACTTTGTAGAAGACAAAGGACTCATTTATAGTACATAACAGTGATGTTTTGTGTTGGTTTTCAATTACATAAATCAATTAAATCACAGTACAAGTCCTTTTCTTTACAAATGTTGGTTTTCAAGGGAAAGCCATTTAAATGTTTGGTTTACTATGAAGCATGTGCCAGAAAGCGAGGTGCAGTGTAGTGTAAGATTGTAAAATAATAGGTAAATGCAGATTCTATATAACGTGTTTGGCTAGCACCTCAGATGTCTCCCTGTGATGGTCACACAACTAGATGAAACGTTTAGCAACAGCATTTCTAATTACAAAGGGGCACCCAAGAAAAAGAAAAGCAGAGCTACACACAACTGGAAGGGAAAATGCTGCCTGGCATCATGGTGTGCTGCCCGGTACAGTCCCAGTGTGGGAGCTCATTAACTGGGAGTAGCCAAATGATCCTGACAACATTTCTAGACCCAGGAGCTCCCTTGCCAGCACAATAGTTCAGCACCGTTTCAGAGGCAATAAAGTGTTAAAGTTGTGAGTGCTGGCATAGATTATATAGCTCACAAATGAAGTGCTCGTATAACGTTTCCTTCTGAGTGACAAGATGACCGCAGAAGCTCTTCCCCAGCACACCTTCCTTAATATTTTCTTGCTCACTACTGTTTAAATTGAAAAAATAATTATCCTTTAGACTCCCTGAGAAGATTTCTGAGTCACCAGTCACAAGAGCATCATTAGAGAACCCTGTAGTAGCTAATTTAATGTTGAGATTCAGCATTTTGAGTCTCAGAGCTTCCAGCATTAAGACTGTGTCAGGGAGCAGATTAAATACTATTATAAAACTGGGATTAAATTTCTTTCTGGCAAGTTTGAAGCAGTAGGTAGACCACATGAAATGAAATAGAGCTCACCTGCCTATACCCCATCGACTTTATCAAGTCTTCTAACTGAAAATGAAAATTCTGTTGACATGTTTGAAAGTCATATTCTGAATATTTTCCTTCTCTTTGCAACAATAATTCTCTGTCTTTCAAAATAACTTAACAGGAATAAACAGTAGTGTCCCAAAGGATGCCTCTGCCTAGAGGGAAAGAGTATTTATTGCCTTACGGTACTGGAAGGTGGAAAGTCCCTGTTTAAATGAAGTGATGAGCTACTAGGATAGTAAGAGAATTGAGGAAAACAGTTCAGGTGCTGTTATTGGACTAGAAATAGTAAACAATTCTATTTTGAGCCGTTTCAAATCTGTGCATGGGCTAAGTGCATTTGTCTTATGACAGCCCTAGGGATTTACTAGGTATGTAATCACAACCTCAGCAGTAGTGTCTGTTGTATCCTCACTAAAAAGACAGTAGCTGTAAACTTTATGAAAGCATTACAGGATCTGCTTTTGAAGTCACTGAGACTTTTCCCAATACTAAGGATTTGTGTGCAAGACTTAATTGAAATTAAGTTTATAAAAAATATGAAAAAGCAGCACACTGGAGAAGCACGTAATGTGGCTGTCTCTGGGGATCCTTTGAAAATCCAAAATGTTTCCAGCATTAACAAGGAACAGGAAAGATTGGTCTGATAAACAAGAGGTTCCCAATCTTCAGAAAAGAATGAAACAGACTTCTGCAAATCTTGGTTTTGTTTTTAGAAACTTTGCTTTAGCATGTGTGAAACTGTAATATTAAAATACCACTAACAATAATTAGCAGTGAAACGAGAAGTAACATCTCTGCAGTAGCTTCTCTGTTATAATTCACAAATCCACGAGATGAATTTAAAAATTAAAATTGTTCTTTTGTAGTACATCAGACTGCCTGTTACCTTCTGCTTGAAAGCAATGGGTTGAATGAGTTTAACCATGTAAACGGTTTGTGCCCTACAGAAAGAGGAGTGACATCTGAAGAACTTGGTAGAGGGTCTTTTATCCCTGCATCGCTAGAAACCCTGGTATGAACTGAGTAGAGTTGTGTTACACAAAGAGATAATTTCCAAACTGAAAACTAAATATTGGATTCTGTTTTTATACAATACATATCTACAGGATAAGATCAATAACTGAATCTTGGATTCTGTTTTTGTACAATACGTATCTACAGGATAAGGCCAATAACTGACCAAGACAAGTACCCTACTTCTGACTGATACCCTTCAGAGTAAAATCAGCAGAACCTCTGTGGGAGAAATAAGAACTATGCTCTCTGTTGTCACAGTGCCTAATCCATGAACTATGGGTTGCTGGTCACTCATACACCATCAGAAGATACTCTCAAAAATGAAAGCAACTTTTCTTCATTTAATAAACCTGTACTCATGCATTATTATATCCAGAAAAGTAAATGATAAAAAAATCAAGGTGAAATAGGTGTAACAAATGTAGTGCTGGAATATATGTGTTTTTCCTAGCTTTGATTGTTGATAGTGTGTTCACATCTTGAAGTACAAGTATCTATATTTTTTGCAGTATTTTATGTTGTCCTTCAGAACTCAAGCTGCTTCACCTCTCATCTAATTAATCTGCTTTAAATTTTCTAAATTTATAACTGAACATATATACTTATCATCCTGTATACCTAAGTGTGTGAACGCATGTGCCTAAGTATAATAAGAATTCAACTGAACTTGCATGCATGGTCACAGAAATTATGGAATTTCTTGGCTTTTATTTCTCTGACAAAGCACCTCCCCTTCATTCAGGGAAAGTTTTTTAAAAGCAATAAAATTTTTTTAAAGACTGAAAAGAACCCAGAGGTATGGTTTTATTTTTCCTTTTTATCTTGTTCTTTTGAATAAATAAGGAAATGTCATCCTGAAATTTATTAATTTCCTCTACAGGGAAGACTTTGCCAAAAGGCATGAAGGAAGGAAAACAATCTGACATATGTACTACTTGCGCCAGAGTCCTCAGACCAATTACTGTAGAGAAAGTGAGATAACTGCTCCCAAAAAGCTGAACCTCAGCCACAGACTGCTACCCCACTTCAGATTTTCCAGGTCAGAATTTGTCTTTTTACTGCTGGTCAGCCACGGAGACATGTAGCTATAAGATGAGATGAAAAGGGACCAGTGCAGCCCTTAACTGTAAGAAACTCTGCTGACGTTCTGCTCCCACAGGTACCTACTGTGAAGCAGAGAACCTGCAGAAAACAGTGAATTCAGTGTGAGTAACACAGACTGTGTCCAGAAGAGCACCTGGGCAGGCACATGCACACTAACTTAAACAGTCCATTTTACTTTTCATACCAAGCACCTATATCAAGAGAGCAGAAAGTGTTAACAACTACTATAGCAAGCTTCAGTCACAGAGAAATTGAACTGGCATTATCAGTTTGACCGATGTTCATATGATTATGACTTGCATTGTAGTAAATTTTAGAGATTCCAGTGGAGAAAGGAGGTCTGCTCTGTCACAGAGGCTTGCTGTAAAGATGTGTGAGAGCTCATTTCCTACACAGATTATTCTCTAGCAGGGCAGGGCAAAAGGAATGGATGGGGAGGAAGAGGCAAAAAAATCTTTACAGCAATTCTTCAGGTCTGTTAAACAGTTGAGAAATCATTAAGAGTCTCCCAAACAGAGAGGTGGGTTAGGCTGGAGGTTTGGTGGGATGAGAGAAGCTTCCAGCAATCCTGTGATTCCTCTTGGGAAGCTGTGCAAGAGTAGACTTCTTCCTCAGAGCCACAGCTGTCTTGGTTTGAAGAGATACCCTTCAGGGGACTGTGGCAATGTTTTACACTAATAAACCTAATTTTAAACATTTAAATCTAACTGCCTTGAAAGCCCTTAATATGGTAGAAATGCACAATTGCAAGTTCAGAACTTCTGCTGAAAATATCTTTTCCTCTTTTGGAGCAGAAGGCCAAAAAATTAAAGCAACATGAGTAAAGCTCAATAAATAGCTTTGTTAAATACCTTCAATTTTATATCTGGAAGCTACAGCTGTGCAACTGGAATTCTGCATTACAGGATGGCATTACAAAGCCAACTGGCCATTAAAACATTTTAGTTACCTTTAACATTCACCTTTTGCAGCTAGTGTATTAATCTCATGCGCTCAGCCACGGAACAGCTGTCATTTCTTCAGTTGTGGTTTTTAGGAGAGATGTGTAATTAAGATTGTGAAAATATTCAACTTTCACAGTATAACTGAACCACAATCAATCACAAGTGGAGATATATGAAAGTTTCCTGTATACATTTGATTACCCTACTATCAAAGAGTCAATAAAATCGAGGCACTTAAAGGAAGAAAATATCTAGAATTAATTAGGTGTCAGATACTGAGGCATTTAATCTTGAAAATTAACATAAGCTTTCTCTGTATATGCGAATCATTGCACAGGCTGAAAATGAACAGACTAAAAGACTGCAAATAGTGGTAGAAGACAACAAGAGGAGGTTAAAGGGAACATTCATTCCATCTCATTGTGTAAGTACTTAGAAGGGTGGGAGATTTATGTCTTGCTACTTTAAAAAAATGACCTGATAGAAACTGGAGAAATTGTAGTGTTGACAAATCTACTGCTTTAATATTTGCTGATCTAGCATGCTGGCAGGTCAATTTTATCCTACAGTTCACACTGCTCGCACTGGTGCCAAGATGAACACAATTGAACCGTTAGAACTGATAAACCTCTCGGAAAAGAGGAATCCAATACTATAGGTGGGTGAAATCTCTTTCTGCTTCAGATGGTCTGGCTTGGCAATTGTCTTTGAAATGAGAGTAGAAGAAACACATCTTGATTAGAACCACGGGCCCAGATGGCTGCACGACATGCCTGGAGCTGTACAGAACGGCAGACTGATTCCACACGTTCCGCTCAGAGCCGCGACGTTGCAGATTCCCCGTTTCCTGTGGGCAGCCATGTTCTTAAGGTAAACCACTTCAACTACTCAATGAGCATTGCGTTCTCTTTTGAATGAGGTTCTACAACAGTGCTTTCCAGTATGTTTTAGTCTGTATTTTATTTCCAGCAGTGAAAAATGGCTATATCTTAATTGAATACAAGACTGCCAAGGTGTGGGCTGCTTTGAGGATGATTTGTTTTTTGAAGTGCCTCCCCTGTAAATGTGGCTCTTGCATTGAGAGCCTTATTCCTCCAGTGAGCAGTAAATCAGACGTTGGCTGAACGCGGTCTATCATAAATAGGCACTGGTCTTAATATATTTTCCGATTAGAGATGAATTCTTGAAGGAGGCTCTCTGAATGGATGAAGGTATTCTTGCAAAAAGACTTTTTAATTATTATTAGTAGTTTTAATTTGGAGAACAACTAGAGCAGTAGGACCCACGCCACAACAACAGTGAAATGTTACCTGTTACTTAACCATGCCAGATTAAGCATAAGCACCTCAACAGTGCTACTAATGGGCTTATCTTTGAGAACATTATATACAGAGTATTCAAAACACTGATAAACAGAAACAGGGAACCATATTTGTAACAATTTTAACAGATACCAGAAACGACTTTATCAGCTGAAAAACATTACTGCTATTTTAATATGCTTTTGAAAATAACTTCAAGTACGTCTGAAAACTACGTTAACTGGAAGCGTTTATCACTTTAATCAGTTTGTTTGCTGGGTAAAGTTAGCATAACATACTTCTCCCATTTCATTGATTCCACCACCCAGTTAGTAAGAAAGGGATTAAGATGGCTAAATGTAGGCTTCGAATGTCATCTTAGTATCTGAGGAATTTCCTAGGCCTGTCAGGTAGGATTTAAGACCTGCAAGACATTTGGACACTTCTGGCGTGCAGCTGGAGGCCAGACAGGATACCCTTAAAAGCTGAAATTTGTTATTTGAATTGATCTTGTGCACATCATCGACAGAGCAAAAAACTTTTTTAAAAGAGGAGTGGTAGATCACAAAACCCAGCATTGACCTTTGTGCAGTTCTCTATTAGGTTATCACCAGTGCAGTCACAGACAGTCTTCTGTACATTTTTCACCTCTCTGTCTAAAACTGCTTCACAACAGAAACAGTGATCAGTTATAAATGGCTAAAGCTACCACTTTGTGTATATCCTTTTTACTTCATAAATCCTCACTGGTTGATAGACATATGTACTATCTTTACATAGACACAAAGTCAGTCAGAGGCCTGACATTATCCAAAATAATTATTTAGACCTGATGTGTAGTGTTCCCAACCTTTTACAGAAATGCTACGGCATTGGAAGCCCCGATGGTAAAGCTACCTAACATCCCCAGCTCTTCTTCCAGAGCTACCCAGAACTACCTGGGTGTCCTCAAACAAAAAGTTGTAATTCTTTCAAGGTCACAATTTGATTGGGACCAAACTTCAAATTACCAAACTTCGGCTGGTAAAAACACCAGTGACAACACCAACAAATATTGGAAATCAACACATTTCTTCTTTTTGTCTGTTATTGCAAATATTAAACAAAACCTAAATGCCTACCTGTATCCTCAAGTGGGAGAGACCTACTTACAACTCCCTGCTTCAATGAATATTTCATCACTCCTAGAGAGTGGAAAATCTTCAAACAAGAAGAGTGCAGGAGGGAAGAGGGTATCCAAAAAGTAACCCAAAGCCTGTTGCTCAGACCACTGTACTAGATCTGAAGCTGGTACTTCTTGTTTCAAAAGCTTTGGTTTCAAAAAATTCCTGGCCCTGTTTAATTGCACCTCCTTGGGTGTAGTTCCCAGAGAATCTATGTATTTTGATCTCAAGTGATTTATCAGTTGTTCAGCTTTGTAGGTGTTTTGTTGCATGCCTTCCTAAGTGATCCCCGCTTGCTTTTTCAGTTAATGTTGGGTGGCATTTGGTTTTGTTTTCCCCATTCCTTTGTCCTTAACGAAGACAGAGGAAAGACTCTTTTTTTTTTTGTTTTTTTGTTTTTAACATAATAAAGCAGCATTGAAGGATGACTCTTTTATGAAGAATTACATTCCTTTACCTTATTTCATGGTATCTGCCTGTAGCCTTTTTCCAGTGCAGGCTCTGAAGGAGTTGTGGTCCATGTAACTATCACAAAGATGAGGAGAAGTGCGGACTGCTCCGTAAAGTTAACGGCACAGGAAAGCCAGCGTATCTCCCAGGCTCCAGGCGAGCCTCCAAGCAGCTGTCCACCAGCTGCTGCATTTAATGCTTGTTTTATTAAACTTGGCTTCACTGCTGATTCGGCAGTTGAGCCACAGATGACTCTGAGCTGCACACATAGGAGGTAGGTAATAAAACCATGAAGGAAGGTATATAAGACACAATGTATTTTTGGGGTTTGGTTGTTCTTTTTCTTTCTAAAATGTTTGTCTGTTATAAAACTAGAGGAGTCCTTCTCTTTAGTTGATTGTATTAGCTGCAACTTGTTATCTGGGTTCATGTTCTCAAATGTCCCCCATGATTTGACCTCACAGGAAGTTAATATCAAGTTAACAGTTAATATTAAGTGAAACCCTCGGTTATCTAGAGGATGTGAGAAGATAAAAGGGTGAAATCCTACTAGAAAGTGGATTTTCATCCTAAATAATAAAGCCAAATGAGGTCAGGCTGATACCACCTGCTGGAAGGTGCATTCATGATTTTTTCCCCCCACCATCTCACAGTCACTGGTACAGAGCAACAATATGCCAGATAGTTATAAATATCAGAGCCCAGTCATCCGTACTTGATGCTATTTTAAACTCTTCCACGTGAGAAAAATGGTTAAAAATAAAAATACAGCCTTTTTATTCTTCTCTAAATGTTCTGTTCAGTTCTTCATGCTCAAAGAGAATCACAGACCCGGCTATAAATATCTAACCCAGATCTACAATTGCTTGTTAAAAAGAGGGTGTTTGGTAGAAAATTGAATGAAATACAAAATGTCTTTTATTATATTTTTATTACAGACCAGATGTGGCCTCTCAATTTACCCTCTATCATTTGGAGATGTACATTCACCAAGAACATTGCAAGTGTGCATATAAATATTTTGATGTTGTCATGGTATAATAAAGGGTAATTGATTAGAAAAATCCCTATGGGATTTTCCACTTAAGAGCAGATTTCTGGTTTAGCACTATTGTCTTCAAACTAAACATGTATGAATGCATCTATTTTGATTGATCCCAAACAGAAAGCAAGAGTAAACAGGCAAGGCATTGGCTTTTGGTCAAGGAATAGCACGGGCAAGTTGAGAGAAACTAGTGCAGTTAAGGGTTCCAGTGCAGTTAGGGGTTCCAGTAGGTTGTGTATTAGATTAGATCAACACTCAAATGCTACTCACTGCAAATTAAAATATGCTCCAATGTGGGCAAAAGTGAGGTACTCTGACATGGGAGAGGAAGCACAAATCCAGGCAGATCATCATGGTTCTCTCAAGTTCCTATTTACTATTTCCAGGCAAAACCACTATGTAAACTGATAACTTTCAATATGTATTTATGTTTTCAATCCATTCATGTATAAAGAAAAATCTTTAGAGTACTAAGCTAAAGAAATGTTTTTATATGCCACTTGACTTTGGCATTTAATCACCTGTGTACACTATTTTGAGATTTATTTCTCTCTTAAATTCCTATGGGAGCTTAGCTACATGTAGTGCAATCAGTGCATGCTGAAAAGCCCTAATTGAGAATTTCTGGGCACAGGACAAGGTGAGACTAAAGAAAACTCAGACATACTTGCTGATTTATTTTTCAGATGAGTTGGGTTTTACCTGTCATTAATCAACAGCAAGCTCCCATACTGTGGTGTTGAAATAATAACACCTAAACTTCTCAGAGAAAGACTATAGAAAGAGGAATGTTCCATTCCTCACGTACTACATGCTCGTAATTCCTTCCCTGTCAAAATCTGATCTACAGTTAGGTGCCTCCCTCAAAACTGCAAGAACACAAGTGTTTTGTTGTATCACTTGCGAATACTTAAAGGTGATGAAAGCTGTAGAGAGCATATGAACAATGATCCTCCTTCCCAGGATGATGGTAGCTGATGCTGTTATTTCTGCCAAAGTTGGTTAATGTGTGAAAGATGCTTTTTCTCACATATAAAGTACTATACTGAAGATACATGTAATGTGACAGTTTCTATAGTAACTACTTGTTCTTTATGGAATAGCAGATTAAACCTGTACACCTTGTTATTGTTCTTTTATCTTATTATCTAGACTACTCAGTTACCACAGATACAATTTTTTTATTCCCTTGCCAACATAGCTGTATCAAGGTTTGAAGCAACTACAAGTAGAGAGCATGTCTGAAAAAAATCCCTACTGTTAGAACTTTAAAACTGACCACCCTCTGATCATTTAAATGCACCTAAAGACATGTGCATATATATTGAAAGCTAAAATTTGCAAAATTGTGATTTGAATATTATCGTTTTGCTGGGTGATCAATGCAAGTTAAGTAGATGACATTTCTTTTTTTTTTTTAAATGCTAGGAGTTTACCAGAAGAACTTTGCCAGCCTAGACACACTGGCAAATGCTTCTCATGTGAACAAAACTGAAGATTCATTACTTAGAGGAAAATTTCCCTCAGATGGAATACTGATTGATTGCTCTTGTTTCTGTGCAAGAAAAACAGTGTTGCTATGTTGTATATTACAGTAGAATATTTCATTATTGTAACTCAGGGATGCCACAGCTCCGCTGATAATATCAGTACTGCAAGTGATGTTATTTACAGGAATCAGGTGCTTTCTGCACTGTGTTATGTTAACCTTATAGTGGAGAAAAATGCCTGTGGGTCGTCAGTGTCTGAAAGTCTCTATGGCTATCTCCAGCAGAGGTGTATTGGTAACAAATTATGCTTATTAAATTAACAGGGGAAGGAGAAATCATAGCTGTTTGATTCAACAGTGCAATCAGTATTGTACTACAGTCAAAAGGAGAAAGACTCTAGAAAAAAATGTAACACAAATAGGGTAGAGTCATTAACGAGATAAATTTATGCTCGTCATTACTTAAGAAAAGCTGTAGTAAGTTCCACATCACAAATGCAACAGACAGGGAAAGAGAACGGCAGAAAAGCAGGAGAAAATACATGCCCTGTACGGAGAGCAGCTGAGTGATGGGGAAGTGGGATGCGAGCTGCCATAAATCCACGTAACTAAACAACCCGTGTTTTGATTGCATCATTCTAACATGTATGCGACTCGTTCCCTCTACTTCATCAGGCCCCCGGAACGCTCATTGCCAAATTAACCACCAATATCCCAGTCCCGGCGGAGCCGTGCCCCGCACTGCTGCAGAGAACATGGACCCTCTCCATAACCCCCCGAAGACAAGCGCGTTGGTGCGGCAGCGAAGCCTCTAACGCAAGGCAACGGGGCGCGTATGTGCCCGCAGATTATGTAATGCGGGACGGCAACATCGCGTCCAGGGCGAGGAAAAAAAACCCACAAACCCAGTCGGCAACATCGAGCTCCTTACGCGCCACCGGGGCGGGGGCTGCNTCCTCCAGAGCCAGCCCCGCGCTCCCCCTGCCCCGGCTTCCCGGCGCGATCGCTGAGCACCTCCCTGTCTCCCGCGGGGGGCCACCGGACAAGTGTTGCCATCGTCGCCTTTAAAAAAACCACCAAACCCGTGGGTTGTTTGCTTGTTTGCTTATTTTAAAAGTATTTTTCTAGGGAGAAAATGGGAGAGGGCAGGTTTTTTCTCCCGCTTGGGCTGCGGGGGTAGTGTCTGCAGTCGTGGTGTGTCTGCTCGCTGCAAACCGTAGAGGCTGATGTGAAAAAGGGCCAAAGCTGAGAGGAGAAGCATCAGTGGATGAGAGCGTTTGTACTGATGGATTGAGGAGGTGGAGGCAGCCTGCCTGGAGCTGAGGAGGTGAGTGAAATATTCTGCTTTTCTCTAAAATCAGTTTAGTGATGAGTGTTTCACTCTCCGTGTATTTCCAGAATAAAAAGGGACTTCTAACACAAGAAGAGATCATTTTGAACCAATAAACCGTGCTTTTGCTGGATTAAAGAAAAGATGAATGTCACTGTCAGGTAGAAATATTTTGCTGTGCGTAGAAAAAAATAGTAAGGGGAGACAGGCTGCTGATACAGTGGAAATGACCTTCTCGAGGGATACTGGCCTTCTGTCAGCTGCCGCTTCGGCTTGATCCCTTTTTCACAAAATTAAGTCATCTCCCTTTCCTCGCCTGGGCTGTAACTATCAATATCCAATACCTGAGCCTCACTAAGATCCGTTGCATTTTCTTAATGATTCAGAAAGATAATCCATTAGATTCCGCCTGTTGGGAGAAGAAGCTCCACGCTATGTAGCACCTCCTCCCAGGGAAATGCAGGCTGGCTAACGTTCCATCAGAAAAGGCTCCTAGCTGCTGGATTTCTGTGAGAAATCCTCCCGGTAACGCTCACATCTGCTCAATCTAAGGCTGTGTGGCTCTGCAGAGCTTGGAGGCTCTACCTCCCCGGGTGTGCTCATGCATGCGAAGGAATGGGGAGGATTTGTTACATCCATCCGCACCTGTGGACGGCTCCCATCCGCAGTTGTGATCCACAAGTTTTTTGGTGTCTTTGCATTTGCATTTTGGGTGAGTGATTCATATGCAAAACCAGCAGCTCTTCAATGTTAGCTGAGAGGCTACAGCCAATCTGCAATATTAATTTAATTTCTGCAATAGTACTGATCTGCTCTGGGTTTGGCTGTTTCACTGCTGAAGCTGTTTAATATGGGTCCTTGCAGTATTTATTTTCCTGTGCAAGATTTGAGAAAATTCCACTAGTTTTCCCTTCAGTATCTCTTTACATCCATTTACTGATACTTTTACACCCATAACCTGATTGTTATTTTGGCTCTGTATTTTGTGCCATTGTGGGTCACACCCTTCTGGTGGCCATCAAGATTTCATCTACAGAGGTTACACCAGCAGGTCAGGTAGAAAACCACGGCATCTACTTGTGGATCACGAAGGAGTAAAAATGAGTGTGCATTTTGAGCTTCCGTAGGGGAAATTGCTTCTAACTTTATGGATATAGACATTTGAAAGCTGAGCTGGTGGCTAAGGTGCTGTTGTAGCAGAAATAGTAGCTTTTCTTCAACATTGCACGTATTTGCTGGCTGAGGAGATACAGCTCTGCAGAACGGGGAGCTTTTTGCCATTAACTTGGCTGTCACCCTCAAATCATTTGGTTGGAAGCTGTCACGCAAAAAGCAGAGATCCCTGCCCTTGGATAGAGGACGTTATTACACAGTAGGCCTATGGGTATGGAAGAATGAAGTTCCAGTCTTCAAGAAGCCAGTGACAGGTGCAATCAAAAGAAAACAGCTGTATGGCTTATTTAGGAGAAAAATCTCATGATATCACCCATTACCAAAGCACTGACTTGCGTTTTCAAAGAGGAATCCACTTCTGTGTGCATATGCTTGCTTATAAGAAAAGCAGATTAATTCGATGTGATGTCATGGAGATTTCATTCTGACGATGGACCTTAGAGAGATGAATAAACTCGGTGTACTCCATAAAGAATGCTACACCTCTGTCTGGGGATTAGGTGCTTGTCACTTCATTGACCACAGGTGATCAAGCTGAATGACCCTTCTGGAGGTATTACCTTGAATTTAGTAAGCCTTCAGTACAGCTCATGGTTTGAACTGCAGGCCTTGCCTTTGAATTTCACTATGATAATCTAAAAATAACCAGCCAGGTAGTTCTGACCGACTGAAGTGAAAGGGTTCTGGTTGTCTCAGGTCAGATTACATGTTGATGGGGTAAGGAACGATAAATGTTAAGAAATCTACATGAAACTAGAAAACAGAAATTTGTCCCTTCTTAAGGAATCTACCTGCTGAGTGATAGGGAAGGGGATAAGTAGAGGGATAAGGCTAACAGAAAATTCAGGAGACAATAAAAGCTTAAATCCTTAAATGGTGAAGTCAGCTCTTCTTCTCCAGCTTAAGCAGAGAAGGATTTTGACAGCAGATAGTGCCTTTGTTGATACCAACTGGTGAGGCAGTATAAAGGAATGTTTTCTCTCCCCTCTGCCTCCCCCTCCCCCCCATTAATTAAAGAAAAACACTCTCAATTACTTTGGGTTGAATCACAGCAATCTCACCTATTTAAGAAACAACTCTCCAGATGCATGTTGAATCTGACTATTTCTGGTTAAATCTCTGGTCCTGCTTTCACAGGAGTCACTGGAAGTCTTGTCACTAATTTCAGTGGGAGGCAGCCCAGGCTCCATAGGAGCACGCCTAGTTTCGCTGGTCGGGTTCTCCCATGCCCTCTAGGAACAACACTGTTGAACAGTTTTACAGCTGATTTCAGTGAGGTCACAGTCTCAATGACAAATTCAGTAACTCTCTGTTTGCATCACAAACTCTAATTTGTGAATTACCAGTGATTGTAATCACAGGGTGTTTTAGTGAGAAGACTGTAGTGTTATTCTTACAAATGTTGTTAAGGTTGATGTTACCCACCTTCAGCAGGAACCGGTTACTGCACAAGCAGTTAACTATTGCATTTTATCTAAGAGAACTTTTAAACCAAAGCACTTCAACATAAGAATACTGGCATGCTTAGATACAATTCTATTATTTATACTTAATGAGAAAAGTTTTCCTATTTTAATTTTTACAAAAGACTAAGAATAAATTAATATCTATTAGTATGTACAAGTTTTCCTTTGGTCTACCTGAGAGAAGAATTTGAACTATACTTTGTATGTTATACTCAAAGTTCACATTTTTATTAAACTTTCCAGAATCCAAGAGTGGTGATTAAGAAGTCAAATTTCAACCACCATAATGGTGAAAGAATAATCACAAAAGAGAAAAGCTAGACTGATCCAAGCCAACTAAAACTGAATCTCTTCTCAAAGTCCCCTGGCAATTTAAGGTATGTGGAATACACACTATGACAGAGAAGGGCTAAATTCAGCTCTCCTTTATCCTGTTATTAAATTTGGAGTTGATACATATTAGCAATCCAAGTTATTCTAGCTTTATGCTAGTGTAAGTGAGGACACAGAGCTTTGAAATGAAAGCTACAGAGAAAATACTTTTTTTTCTCAACTGCTGCTTTTCACCAACACTGAAAGGTATTGGAAAGTCCGTTGCAAAGAACAGGTTATCAACACGGCCCCACATTTCTGTTACCTAGGCTTCAAATATTGCTATTAATTTTTAAAACACATGGTAAAATTTCAGAGGGCAACAGCTTTCCATGTGTATTTTTATATGTGTAGCCCAGAGCATCATCTGTGGTTCAGCAGAAACTCGTCTCTCCTCAGAATCTCATTTTATTATTTAGTGTTGGACATCCAACGTATCATTAGAGAACACAGTTTTACGCAACAAATCCTATTTTCCTCTGCCCTTCTTTTCTCTTTAAGCCCCTTATACCAGAGCTGTTTCTCCTCTGGACTGCCAAGTCATCACATCAAAAAGACAAGTGTGGTAACATTTCCAGACAATTCTATGTTACAGAAACAGCCTATGAAATTACCGGTGGTCATGTTGGCCAACATGGAGAGGCAAATTCAAACAGTGTAATTTAAATATTAAGTCTTTCTTTTGCCCACATACATGAATGATAATGACCAGAAAGTCAGAAGTAATTTCTAAGGAACTACAATTTGTTAATCTGATATTTTTACAGTAGATATATTAAAAGTAATTCCCTGGACTTAGCAGTTGGGATGAATTAATCTCATCACTTTCTTATAGCTATAACATGGACATGTGATGTTTAACCAATTTTAAGTTAATTATGAAGATATTTTAATGGTTCACCATAAATATTTTAAATAATAATACATTTGCTGCTCACTACCTACCAACCCTGTTTGATAGTAACTAGGGTAGCATACTGGTTTCTCCCTCTAACTGGATCTGAAAAAAGCTATTGTGTTGTGGAGGAAAGACATCACTAAAACAGTACAAGTAATCAGAATCTTTTATCTTTTTTTTTTCCCCCAGTGTGTTTCAGTCCTTATTTTGTGTGCCTGCTTTCTGTATTTTCAAACTGTATCTAGACAATGTGGAATAACTACCTTTATCTTCACAAAATGCATCAACAAAAACAGAATTAGACAGCATATCAAGTGTTGATGCACAAATGCAGTTGACACAGTTGTGTTGTGGAAGAAAAAAAACACAACTGAATTGTAATCAATTCAGATGAAAGCGTCATGGCATAGTAACAAAAACACAGCTGGATGTTTAGCTCAGGGTGGGGGGGGCGACTTGCTGTTTAGATGCAGTAAGTACCTGGTTATTCTACTACTTCTTTTAAAAGACAGATAGATGTATGATTCAAAAGGCTACTGGCATGTCATCTAAGGGAGCATCACCCTGAGAAGGATGCAGGTTGAGTTATTAGGTTGCAATTTTTTAAATAAAAAGTTTCTTCTCTGGATATTTACCAGCCCAAGTCATATAATCCAAATATTTGGAATGTATTAACAAACTGTTATTTCATTTGGATATGTAATATCCAGTTATACATGTATGTGAATTAGAGTGCTGTTTTCAGATGGGTTGTCTTACGAGGAAAAAAGTCCAGGATATTAGCTGATGACCTTCCCTAGTGTTTATGCTATGGGAGAGGATTCAGATGAATACTACATAAAAGGTTTTTTTCTGTATGATTTAAAGCACTACAATCCATCAGTAAATTAATGCATATGATGCATTACCAAATCCATTCTAAATTACAGTACACCACAATAAACACTGTTGCACTGGAGCATCCCTCTACTGCCAGAGAGTTGACAGTGTCCCACAAAATACTGTTGTTGCAACTGGGTCTTGGCAGGCAGATTTTCTCTCGAGGTGCCTCTCTGTCCCTGGCTTTTTAAATTTGGCTAGTCATTTGGAGTCAGGGTGCTATGCTAGAAGCCATTTTGTAACTGGCAGATATTTATATATTCTTATAATTGCTAAGAACCTATTGAGTTTTCATATTACTCAGTAGTGATAGACTCTCACCTTAATCAGTTATTTCAGAAACATATTTTTAACCTCTTTTTCGATCCATTTATGTCCATAAACAGATAAACTTACCTTAGTTTGTAATTCAGTGACATTTATGTTGGTATTTAAAATTCTAAGGCTAGCCTACATCAAATTTGAGCAATTGTTCTGTTACCATATTGTTTCTGTTCCCTGACTAGATATGCATAAGTCTTCTGATTGTTTCCTGCTGTGAGTGTTCCCAAAAGCAAATCTGAACTTTGCCTTATGACTGTGATTACTTAGGTGTGTCAGGTTTGCTTTCTGCAAGCGTGCTTACGAAATGAAACAGAATACTGAAGACTTTAAGGTACAGGGACAAATTCTTGACTAATAATCTCAACAGCATATTAATTTAAGGGATTAGCAATTGTTATTTTTAAAGTGGCAAAGTTTTATGTTGATGTGCACATCAGTACATCTTATTATATATATCAGAACAATATTGTTTGATTTCACAGGTCAAGTATATATTTAGTGGTCCAAACAAATGAAAATATTAGGTATCAACATCAAAAAGAGGTAGGAATCCATGCAAATTACAGTTTTCCATTTTCCTCACAAGGACTGAGGGTACATTGCAGACCTGAACAGTGCAATTCAGTGTAATAGATGTTAAAACACTGATAAAGTAATAACCTACCACACAAAGAACTGAATTATTGGTTCTGTTAAGGTCGCATTCTCTGCCAGCACAAGCAGGTTATAAAGTAAAATTAAATGTTTACAGAGGATATTACCCCAGTCTGTGACGAGAGAAGCCTCTCTCCTTCTGCTGTGGCCTAGCAACTCTACCCTTTTTCCCACTTCTGCAGTCAAGGCAACCAAGAACAGCCACTGATACTGTGGCCTCTTGGGCTTATACCTGGAAACTGCTCTTACTCATGCCGAGGTTTAGGCAGCTCCAACCTGGATTTACAAGGAAGGCTGGATCACAAGAAACTATTTCTCCCTAATCAGATCTTAAACTTCAGATCCTCTATTCAGATCAAGACTAGAAATGCCTGAATTTCTCTGTATTTTTACTAATTCATGTTGCTTTTCTGGTTGGTCTTCTGATACTGGCAATCAATAAACCCCATGTAGAAAATCCTGCAGTATTCCAATTTGGGAATCATTTAGGCATCTTCTGAAAGAAACAGGTGATGCCTACTCTAGCACAAGGGAAAGTTTCCTTTAAAGGGAAATTGGGCACAAACTCTGTGAGTACCTTTAAGTACCATGGACTTAATTAACAAATGATGGGAAAACCTCATGGTGAGCAGGACAATCACCTTCCTTCTTACCTCTCGGAGGTGTGAAGTTCAACAAGGCCAAGTGCAAGGTAGTGTATGAAGCACAGCAGGCTGGGCAGGGAGTGGATGGAGAACAGTCCTGAGGAGAAGGACTTGGCAAGGGGAGTGTTGGTTGTCGAGAAGCTCAGTATAACCCAGCAATGTGGTTTGCAGCCCAGAAAGTCAGCTGTGTCCTCAGCTGCATCAAAACCAGCATGACCAGCAAGCTAAGGGGATTTTCCCCCTCTGTTCTGGTGAGACACCCTTCTGCAGTACTGCATCCAGCTCTGGGGTCCTCAGTATAAGAAAGCTGTTGGAGATAGTCCAGAGGAGACCATGAAGATGATCCGAGTGCTGGAGCACCTCTCTTATGAGGATGGGCTGAAAGAGTTGGGCTTGCTCAGCCTGGAGAAGAGAAGGCTCCAAGGAGACCATATTGCAGCCTGCTAGTACTAAAGGGGCTACAGGAAAGCTGGAGAAGGAGCTTTTTACAAGGGCAGGGAGTGGCAGGACAAGGGGCAATGGCTTTAAACTGAAAGAGGGGAGATTTAGATTAGGTACTAGAAGAAATTCTTCTCTGTCAAGGAGGTAAGACACTGGTACAGGTTGCTCAGAGAAGCTGTGGCTGCACCTGGATCAAGGCCTGGCTGGATGGGGCTTTGGGCAGCCCCAAGGGTAGGGTAGTGGAGGGTGTCCCTGCGCTTACCAAAAGCTTACTCAAGTCAATTCAAGAACATAATAAAGTGCTTGTAAATATTGTTTAAAGAAGACCAGATGGAATGCTGTCAGTCTGTGCAGTGCTGTTCTCATTCAGCTATGAGAAATTATGTGTAAAAGTAATTTTTCTCATTTTGTTTATTATCTGTTTTTACCTATGTTGTGAAGAAGATTTATATTTGATGGAGTTACATTAAGAGCATATCAATCTCATTGTTTACTTGGTGCCTGCATCTGTTTTATCAGAATTATGAGATATAGATTGTAGATTTTTATAAGATTTTCATATTTCAAAAGGATGTATTTTTTTTGAGTTATCTGGTTATAAATATCCATATAAAATACTAATTTTCTCTAAAAATATTTTCTTCAACTTGTATTAATCTTTCACAAGCCTTTAGAAAGTTCAGCCTTATGGATGAGCTGCTTCCCACAACTCCACAGAAGATGAGAAAGGATGGTTTAAATTATTTTTGTACAGGGCAAACAAGAGAATCTTAAATACAAACCAAAATCATACCTTATTCTTAAGAGCTAGGGGGAAGAAAAAAAAGGTCTCAGAATAGTCAGGGAGACACAGTTGATACTGTGATGGCAATCTACTGCCTTGTCAGCTATTTCTATGTCATTCCTGTGTCTCTGAAAGAGCAAAAGTTCTTAAAACTCTTATTGGATGTTTCCCTAATACATGAATTCTTCATTGGGCAAAAAGCTAACACAAACTGTTTCCTGTATTCCTCCTGAGATATTTTCTGCAGAATATACTTGGGGAGGAGGAGACTGCTAGTAAGTGTGTATGTCATTGGCATTGCATCTTAATGGGACTACTGCCAGCTGGAAATTGAAACAAAATTCAAATTGCTTTAAGGTGGGTTGGGCTGACAGTGAAGTCAGCTGTGAGCTCTTTAATTATACCCATTTTTGCTTTTGGTAGAGGTGAGAAGATTTGGTAGTTGTCCAGAGTTGAGAGGTAAGAAATTTTACATTCTTTGTTTTCTGGAATGTAACTTTTTGGGTTCATGTTGGACAATGAAGCATTCTCTTTCTACTAAGGTGCTTCCTATGGGGAATTTTTAGCCTTGTAGCAAGGAATATGCAAAAGCTGTTTCAAAGCCAAAGGTGGTATTAGTAGGCAGTGCTCTTGTCACCTTTTGTTAGTTACAATACTGTCTGATATATAAATTTAAAAGTTTTGGGGTATGCTGTAAATGAACCAAAATGTGACAAATCCTGGAAGGCTACAAGCAGTTATCAGGCAAGATGTAGTATTATACTTAACCAGTGGTACCTGACAAGCAGTCACTGAAAACGCAGAACCCCCACCTCACCCTGCCAGCTGGGTAATCTCAGTGCTCTTAGAGGTGTCTGTGTACTATTTTAACAAGGTTTTCAAGACAAATCCTTGTTCTGCTATGCCTTTTTGGTATTTGCCCCCACTTGGTAAACCTGATTTTGTGAGTTCAGGGTGTATTTGGAAGCTGGAACCCATCTAGTTGTAGTCACTTTTGTGCTGTTTTGTCCTGCTGTGTCTTGCTGAGGAATTAGTGTATGACCTTTACACTAAAGCATGGATATGTTGTGTAGTCTCCAGCATATGTATTATTTCCTATCCCAGATCTGGGCCTGTTTCTCATAACTGTTTTTACAAAGTATCAACAGAAGACTTTTAGTTAGCAAAAATAAATAAAAAAGGTGTCAGCTTTTTTCCTGCATATCATGTGTGTGAAATGCAGAATCCTAACTGGAACAGTTAGGAATCCATAGCTCCTTTCAGTGGTAAAACTTCGTTTTTATGTGCCACCTTAATAGTAGGATACAGTGTTACCATAAGCAATTTTTTTCTGCTAATACTAGAAATGAGAAAGGAATAACTAAGAATCTGTTGCTGAATAATGAATAAACTAAAGGCTCGATTAGCACCTTTCAGCTTTAAGATAATTTTAGTGCCACAGCTATTTGAGTCGAGAAGAGATGTCACTGAGAGTAAAAAGAACAAAAGAGCAACCATTTGAAATACTGCTGTTAAACCTGTGCTGTGTGGTTATAGTCATACATTTGTCTTGTCAATCTATCAGTTCTCGATATTTGATTCAAAAGGCTCTGTTAAACAAAATGAATGAAACATTAAGGGTCACAAAATGATGATCAATTGGGTACCTTAAAGAAGAGGAAAATGTGACAATTGAGGTGTGATTTGAGGTGTGATACAAGAGGGAAACTTTTCTAACCTTAGTATGGGAGAAGTTGCACAATAGAAGAGACAGATTATTTGTAGACAGAAATTAAGGTCTAAAGAACTAGTGAAAATGTTGTCACAGATTTTTGTAAGAATACAGAAATTGTGGATGTATGGCTAGGATGCCTGAAGAACTACAGGGAATAAAAAAAAAATTCTAATGAGGAACAGGTCTGAATGCTGAAAATGTCTTATACATCACAAATTTGAATAAGAATAGTAATTGCTCTCCTCTCCATTTCTTTTCACACATATGTGTAGGCTGCATGGGGTAGTTTGGGTTGGAAGGAACCTTTAAAGGTCATCTAGTCCAAACGCCTCTGGTGATTAAGGAGACCTGCAACTAGATCAGGATGTTACTAGAGCACTGAAAGAATCATCAGTATATCTTACAGAAACTTGGAGCCACAACTGCTAATACCAGTAGTAGTGTAATATTTACCAATATGTGGCTGAAAAAGAATAAAAAAGATCAAGAAAAAAGTGTATTTTGGTTTATCTCTAGCAATGAAAATAAATCCATCTATCTTGGGTTATATGTTTCAGGTTGGAGGAAAAATTGGTATTTTCAACTTTGGTTGAGGCTGAAAAATAACAACTTTTCACTGTCGAATCTAACTTATTGCAGTCCTACATTATTATAAATACTCAGATTAGAAATCCGTGCAAGCTCCTGCAAAAGATGAACTTGCATTTATTTATCAGCTCCTTTTGTTCACTTATGCAGCTATACTATATTATTATAATATATAATACTGATTTAGAGTACCTGCTGTTTTATTTGTGCTATAGCCAAATATCTGGTCTTAGTATGATGTGAAAGCAATCCATGATACTGAGAAAATCTGCATAGCCCTATGAATATGTGATGCTGTTCTGATTGGGCTTTTACATAGCATGGCTGACAATCTAATGTGGTCAAATTTGTCCTCTGTTCTCATAAGGTTGACTAGACCTGTGAAGAAATACACATAGTGAATACCAACAGAAGCCAGGCTTGGAAAATGTGCATATAGGAAGAAATTAATCTTAAAACACGATGATACTGATCATGCTTCAGTATCTAGTAATACAGTAATTATGAGATCATATAAAAACGGGGAACTGAAAACCAGACTATTCAATTTTGTATCTATTCTTACAAAAGTTTTCAGCTGTACGAATTCATATAAAAGAAGAGTATGAATCATGCACTAAATACTACATTTTCATCAGTAAAACTGTCTATGCTGCTGGTAGTTAGGTATATTGCTTCAGTGTTTTTAAATACATCATGTTTATTTTCATCCTATTCAAAAGTGACTAAAGGTTCACTACAAAGCCCACTGAAGCCAACTAACAGACTTCCCTTTATGAGAAGTGGATCACAATCATAGTAATTCACAGGGTTAGGGGATTTTTTTAAAATTACTTTTCCTTTAAACAATGACAATAGTATTCTGCTGAGGAAGAATTATGAATATTCTCACCCCAAAGCACCACTTATCATAGGCTGCTGTTTTGGTGCAACTACGTGAGCAGCATTTCTCCAGCTCTTATTGCAATCCCATTTAATGACAAGTAGAAATATTCTTGATCTCAGTAGAAAAAGTAATCAACTTATTAAAAGATGTTTTTAAAGTCTGACAAAAGGAATTTAACCACTCCAGTGTTCTCTAATGTTCAATGTATGTTTAACATAAGCTTCTCATAATCTTGGTAGTTAGGAGCCTGCATGAAGCAACTCCCAATTACTCTGGTTTGTGCTGGTGGGTGTGTAACTGCAGCAACTGCAGCTGGGTTGTAAGGATGGTGTGATCATCTCTTTATTCATTTTGTTAGAGAAGGTGTTGGTGAAGGGAAAATGGTAGCTAAATAATTTGATGCATCAGGATATTAAGGCCTTCTTGCTTTATTCTGAGTGAAAAAGAACTTACTTAATCATAGAATCATAGAATGATTAGGGTTAGAAGCAACTCCCAGAGGTCATCTAGTCCAACCCCCCTGCAAGAAGCAGGGACACCCCCAACTAGATCAGGTTGCTCAGGGCCTCATCCAACCTGGCCTTGAACTTTTCCAGGGATGGGGCATCCACCACCTCTCTGGGCAACTTGTTCCAGTGTTCCACCACTCTTACAGTAAAGAACTTTTTTCTAATATCCAATCTAAATCTCCCTCCCTCTATTTTGAAACCATCACCCCTTGTCCTGTCACAACAGGCCCTACTGAACAGCCTCTCCCCATCTTTCTTGTAGGTACTGGCAGAGCGCTAGAAGGTCTCCCCGGAGCCTCCTCTTCTCCAGGCTGAACAGCCCCAACTCTCTCAGGCTGTCCTCTTAGGAAAGGTGCTCCAGTAGCTCTGTACAGAAATTCATCTAGATGGCAAATGCTATTAAAAAAAACCCCAACAAAACCAAGGAGCTAACTAGCCAGTGTACAAGACTGTGCTTAAGTGGTTGTGGTTGCAAAGTTTTGTGAATTACAAGTATATCTAGTTTTTTGGATTGGGCCCAAAGCCATTTCATATCAAACCCAGACCATGGACAACTTCATATTCAGCTTACTTAAAAAAACCCCAACAAACAAAAGGGGCCTTTGAATTCGAGGCAACCTACGATAATGGCTCAGCTGTCTGCGATGTACCTGCTGAAGCTCTTGCGTGCAGCAGGATTGTAAGACTGTCAGAGCTTCTGAATTTCAAAAGAGAAGCAGCATGAGACCAGGCGTAGGCTGCAGCTGTAATCTGTGCTTGGTAGCATACAAGTCCTCTTCCATGAGTCATGCTTTAGAGAACACGGTGGCTTCTGTTTAGCCTCTTGGGATTTATTTTTTTTTTTTAGATTTCCCACTCCCTGGGGCTGTGGTCTAATACTTCTTCCGCTCCCCATCTCGCTTTCTGTGGACAAAACCAGGTTTAATTTCAGCTGTTAAAATGGAACCTAGGAGATCCAGAGTTCTGATGTATATACCTTCTGACATAGTTCATATGATTAATTTTATATGTAGCCTAAGGCTGGAAATTGCTCTCTACTGTACATACCAAATTCATCCCTGATAACAGCCCTGCCTCTTAAACTGATATTCACACTTCTTTTTTTTTTTTTGTACTTGTTGAACTTGATCAGCATTTTAATCTATTTTTGTGTCTTTATGAGGCTGATAACTGCAGCAAGTTTGTCAGGTTCTCTTCATCCTTCCTAAATTAGACCATGAGGAGTTATTTCCTTCTTTCTTTCACACACCTGCTTTCCTCTCCTCCTCTTTTCCATATTGACCGTTCTTTGACGGTACCTTGAATTCCTTTTTTCATGTTACCGGTCTGCTCTTTCCATAGTCTCTCTTGGCCTTTCAGTGATTTTGGTGCTGATCATGTTTACTGAAACTGTTGCTGGTATTTTGCATTCTTCTTCTTCTAAAAACTCTTTGCAGTGCCTCTCATTGCAAGGTCAGTTTTGCCAACTGCCAGCACTGATTCATCCCCCACAATGACTTTTCTCTACTAAAGCCATTCTGGTGGAAATCTGATGGCCCAGCTGACTTTTTCCACCATGGATTTATTCTTTTGGGTTTTTTTAAATTTTTTTTTCTTCTTTTTTTTCCCCTTGCCTCCTGCAGTGTAATTAAATTCCACATGTACCGACCTGTCTTTAAAATCTCTGTGTAAATCCTTTCCCACTGGCCTTTGATTTTCTCTATGCAGATTTCTGCCAATGTGATATAATAAGATGTGCCCATCTGCTCTTCTCAGCTTGATTTTTTCCTTCCTCTGTCATTACTCCTTCCTTCTTTTTCATGGATACAGAAGTTTCTTTGGTTTCTGTGTTTATATACCATTTGGATTTACTCTAGGAATCTTACCCAGCTTCTGTGACTTTACTATGTTAACTTTGCGTTAATTTTTGCCTCTCCTCTGGTTCTTTCCCTTAAAACCCACAAGCAGAACTATTGTGATTTATTTCTGTATAGGGTCTCAAAGATGCTTTCTTATCCATCACCACTGAAAATTCTTGACTGTTGTTGCCATGGTTCCCATTTACTGGAGCATCTTTTCCGTGCCTCTTGCTTGGCCTCGAGCTTCAGTCTTTGAATCTTTGCTGGCTGCTCTTCCCCATCACATTAAACAAACTCCTAGTCTTCAGGACACTGTTATCTGTTCCAGGTTCTTATACCAATTCTGATTTTTAGACTTCTGATTGATTAGCTTGTACTGTCACCAGAACAATGACAAGCATGTGTTTTCTGTGTTATGTGGCATTTTGTGCACAGAAAAATAAACTTCTTTTACAAAGCTACATTGTTATCCTGTTCCAAATCCCTCTGTAGCTTTTGCAGTGATCACTACAAAAATTTCCTTATGCTTTCATAAGCTTTTGTGTCCTACAAGGTTGAATGAATGATAAGAATTTTGCCACTGTATTTGTGACCAAACTAATTGTTTTAATCTAGTAAACTCCTCTCCTTAAGTTCCATCAGACCCCAGAAATGGCAGCTTTGTGGTATGCGAGTCTTAGCTCATGAATCACCCACATAAGAATTATGGTAACACCAGTGATTGAACCTAAACAGCAAATCTATTGAAGCCATAACCTACAGTGCTGTCATCACCTGGGATGCTTACCAAACACTGAGTCGGTCCTGCAATTTGTTTGTTTCTTTATTACAACTTTTTAAACGAGTCTGATGTTTGTATGGCCCTAAAGCAGATGCTGTGTGTGTTCTTTCTCCTCATCCTTGTCTAGAAGCCAGTACTTTGTGCACATCTGGTGCTAGACTGCCTACAATAGTCTTGTAATATTTCATTCTTTATGGAAGTCTAAAGGTCATCTCCAAAATGACTGCTGGGGGCAGATTCCAGCCTTAGTTAAATCACTATGATGCACAGGTGACTCCATATGTTGTCACTCACACTACTCTGGGTTTGCAGCAACACAACTAGAGAACAACTGTTGTATTTTTGGCTCTAGTCAAGAATCAGTCAGTATTACATATTGCTTTTGTTTACACTTCTCACTGTTTCACACTAGTTTGTGGATGACCTGTTGCTAAAACAGGTCGTGATTTAAAACCCTACCAAGCAGTGATAGTATTTAGGTATCGGTGCTTTATAGGATTTAAGTTTCCCACTTCCTTAAGTGAGGTGTCCCTAGTTAAACAACTGGTGGTTATTTGTAACCACCATGGTACAGCACTAGCTCTGGTCAGTGTCCTTCTCATCCCCTGACCTGGTCTGAGGATTGCTGAAATTAAACAATAATCTGTTATTGTCCTAACACCTTCTTTCTTAACCTTGGTTATCACGCTCGCATAACTGCCTAAATGTACATTTATAATTACTTGATATGATTTAAGAACCCTTTCCTTACTCAGCAGCTCCCACTCTTCTTTATGAGTTATTGTATGTGTGGTCCTGGTCTGGATATGTGATATATTTTAGCTAGACTATGCTACCAATGTGAATTTCTTTACCGACTTTGCTATTGCTCTCATTTTATCTGTTACGCACATAATTCCTTTCTTGAATCTACTTTGTGGAGTTAGTGTTAAGGCCTGTTTCTTAAAGAGACATCAAGATAGATTGGGTAAAGAAAAGATTACTTTTTTTTTCTTCAGTATTTGAATATATACAGCAGAGTTACCACTGAGGCCAACCATATCTGAAAACAGTGCATTGTACGATGATATGCTAAAGTGTCTCTGGTTGCAAAGTTATGTTTTGTGAAGTAGAAGTATTTTTAGATTTGGCTCAAAGCAATTTCACATAAAAAAACAGAACATGAGCAACTGAATGGATTTCCCCATTCCTTATTAGCCTTGTTACTCTCTCTCAGAAAAAGTCTATGCTTGATAGAATGCTTGACTTCTGTCTCAGTGAACTACCTTGAGTATTTCCTGACATATCATACTCCCTCGTGACTTTTTCATTAATAGTGTAAGAAGTGATTGAAAGTTAAAGCCTGGGGGAAAAAAGAGGTTTTGTTAAAGTACTGAAATTCTCTGTGGATGTGTCTAATCATCAGAAACTGATCACATTAGATTAGCTTACGTGTGTAAGTCTTCGATGCATACTGTGCTAGTTTTTGCTAAATTTGCTTGTCTTTGCCTTTGCACGGGTCAATGTTCAAGCAGGCATGACCACTACCTTTAAGCTTTCAAGTAAGGAAGGAAAAGAAGTGATCAGAACCAGTAAGCTGGGAAAGTATACCTTGAGTAAGGTTTTGTTTTCTTCCTAATAAGTGCTCTGAAATACTGTATAGATAATCAGGCCTGAATTAACCAAGATTGCTAGCAGTTATACCTAAAGCTGCTCTGGAAAAGTCTGCTGCGACCTTTTGAACTTCACTTAACTTCTAAATTACATACTACTGGGGAAAAATTACATATGCCATCTGGCTAATAGGATGGAAATACTTTAAAGACGTGAATAAGATTAGCTCCTAAAGCTCTGCATGTGGGCTAGTGGTGGTGAAGTTAAATTATTAGATTACTGATAACCACTTGCATTTGAGGGAGAATATAGCTTTGTGCCGATGATGCCAGCTGAATTCCTGCTGCTAGCAGCATACTGTACAGATAGTCTCTACATTGGCTGTGGTAGTAACAGTCATTGGCTTTATTCTCAACCTAGGAGCAATCTCATTGCAAAAAAAAAAAAATTGGGGGGGAACATCTTTCAAGGCAGATTCTGTAACTCTGCATTCCTTGACAACACGCCAGTAGCTACTGCAGCAAGAGACAATACTTGAATCTTTCCTTCGGGAATTTCTTACAATTGAATTGTGCTGTTGTAGTGTACTCTCCTTCCTCCACACCCCTGTTACTTGGGAACATGCTGAAAAAAGGGATAAGTGTAAACATGGAGATTGATTTCAGTGAGAGAGAAGCCATGGGTAGGGGCAAAGAGCGAGCCTAGGTATGAAACCAACGATAATGACTGGTTTTATTGGCTACAAATATACAGATAAGAAGAGCTGGCTAGTATGAAACAGCCTGCTCAGTTAAATGGTCTACAGGCTTATTATATAAACCAGCACAGACTTTTCCTCCAGTATCCTTCCCACTCCAGAAATGTACTTTTGGGCATTACTTTTTCAATAATCAAAATAGATCATTGTTAGCTCTGGATCTGGGGCATGTTAATTTATCTTATGGGAAGAACTATCTGTTTAACTCTGACAGGATAGCCCGTATATATCATTGGATTTGACTCCAATATTTGAAAATATATTAATATTTTGAGTAGCTACAGTTTTCAATTTCTGTAAATAATGAAATTCAGAGAGAAATGTGCCCAGTGAAATGAAGCAATAGGGCTTTCTACTGGAGTATCTGGAAAGACCTTTATCTAATTAGAAACTTAAACCACAAAACACTTGAATTTTAATATAAAATCTGATCTAAAAACCAGAACAAATTCTATGCTGCCTTATTTTCTGAGTGTGTTCCATGAAAAAGTAAAACAGGTGACAGTAAAAAGTAGTAATGTAATAGTTTATTATGTTGTTTGGGTTTTATTCTGACCTTGACAAAGGAGTGTCTGTGAAAGTGGAATGATGCTTCTCAGTGGATCTAGAAGAATTTATTTAAATAAATCAGAATTTCTTATTGTAGAGAACTATTGGGAGTTAGTATCTATGTCTGCTTTACAAAGCAGTAATATAGTCATCTGGTTGTATTCCTACTGGAAGTAGTGATATCCAGATATCACCGTATTATCATAGGTAGTGTAAACTCACACAGTGTTCACATAGTCCTGATCCTTCCTGCAGTGAGCTGCTACTCTATCCTTTTCTGGGTTGAACACATTAATAGATGGGAAGCAGAATATTTTATATGTAAGACACTGTGGAATAGGGGGTATGAAGGATGCATCTGAATGTTGTGGAAATCTGCAATAGGAAATATTTTAAAGAATGTACAAACTATCTGAGAAGAGTATTTTTCTCTTGCAGTGCCTTTCTACCAAACTCTTTGTCATAAGCAGTGATTATTAGGGCCAAAAAACATAAAGTTTAAAAAACTATATTTTATATGGGCATAAAATCTCCACATTTCTCATAATTACTAATGCCTTTTGGAAGCAGTATGTATCTTCTTGCTCTAGCAAACCACTTTTTTTTTTTTTTTTAGGATGAGGGAGTTCCATATGTGCATCTTTCAAAACTCTTTGATCAGGCACATGTGTAGAAAACAGATCATTCAGTGCCCCTCCTAGTGTAGACTCATTCTTCCATATTTATGTTAATACTATGTCACATCTACATTGAAACACCAGTAATCTCATGCAGGAGGAAACTTCCAAAGACTTCTAGGGCAAGTTTGAAAATGGAATTTGGGACACTTAGTCTTATTAAAACACAATACAAATTATATTTCTTTAGTAGTTCTGAAACTTTTTCTTAGACCTATTTCTGAGGGTATCTCAATGGTCTGTATTTTAACTTGTAAAAATACTCACTGAAGATGCTCTAGACATAAGAAAACAGACAGCAAGATGGGTCTAGTGGGCTGGGACCAGCATATGATTTATATCAGCACAGAATCTGTGATTCTGCTGTGCTCAGAGTTTAGTGGGAGCAGCAAGCCCTTCCTAGAAAGGAGGCAAATTACCACCAATCAGTTATTATTAATGTGTTTTCCCTCTGAGAAGTAACTGCTTCCTGCTGTTTCCTTTCACACAATTCCAACCAGTATTAACCCCTAATTTGGAAAAGAATAATTACTCTAAGTCACTGAAAAGCTGTCAGCACCATGCTTGGGATGGCATTTCCTGTGATTTTTGTATGAAGTGTTCACCCTGTAGACACTCTTCACTTTTACTGTATCTCAGAATTTCCTGTATTAACAGTGGAAGAGAGGAGGCTTAGGAACACTTGGTGCGTGGCTATGGGTAGAAGCTTACAAATGTTGCAGTAGTAGTGCATGGCTTCCCTGATCAAGCAAGGTGCAGGTGGTGTGTTTAACAGTACTGTTCTCCAAAGGGAAGGAAGATTTGTTACTGTAGTCTGCAAAGAAAAGAGAATTCTGTTCCTAAAAAAACACGAAGCCAAGTTAATCACCTTCTTTTGCTTCCTGATTTCGTTATTTAAATGTTTAGTACAAACAGAAAAGATGAAAGAAAACTCAGGACATCTGCCTGAGTACGAGATATTGATATAAATAGACAGGGAAAAGTAGTTGTGAGTCTGTTTCATTTTCTACTTCAGGAAAACCAGTCAGAACAGGACTGTGCAGGAAAAGCACTGCCATAAGCTCTTGCTGAGGGAGAAATTGGGGCACAGCTCAGCACTGTTTGTTTTCATGTAGGTTTAGATAATAAAACACAGAAAGTTGAAAGGGAGATTTGATTTACTATTGTTCAGAAACCACATTTTCTTGGGTCTGCAAGCTTCAGCTGTCCCTAAGTTTTTGCTGGGATTTTAGATTTTTGCTTTTCTTTACGTATATTTCCATCTGTATTTTCTGTTTGGGATAATAAAAGAAGCCTAGAAGAGGAGGAGAAAGTGAGCCATTTTCAGCAAGGAAGCAGAGTTTCTCATTTAATTCATTTCTTTTCTCATTGTTTGTCAGGTGGAAAGCACAGATTTACCGAGCTGAACTGGATCAGCTGAAGAAGTGGGGGAAGAGGAAAAACAACAAGTACAGCACCATTGAAAAGAGCTTCAGCTGTATCTAGTAGCATCACCACAGCAACCAGAAAATACAATTAAAAGACAAGGGCTAGAGCAGAGAAGGTTAAAGTGGGCTCCTTACCTTTGGACAGAAGGCAGCAAAATAATTATGCAGAACAGAAAAGAGAATTTGATGGATCTAGCCAAACTGCGGCAAAGGGAAGTGTCCCTTCATTAACAGGAATGTGCCACTGTTTATGCACTGGAAAGGGGAGTGCCATGAGATCTACTGAAGAGACTATTTCTGTGGTTGCATATTTACATGTGTTTGCACCCCTGCTGGGACTGAATTAAGTGGTACAGGCATCTTGGATCATCAGATATTGAGTAGTGACTTTTTTTTTTAATTCAAGCTGTACCTGGCACAAGAACTGAAAGACATCACAGATCTTTTTCAGAGACACAAAGAGTGAGACAGTCTCCAACCTTTCCTTTCTGTAACTGCCTGCTATACCATGGGATGTCGGCAAAGCTCTGAGGAGAAAGAGGCAGCGCGGCGGTCCCGTAGGATTGACCGCCACCTGCGCTCTGAAAGCCAGCGACAACGAAGAGAGATTAAGCTCCTTCTCCTGGGTACCAGCAATTCTGGGAAGAGTACTATTGTAAAGCAGATGAAAATCATTCATAGCGGTGGCTTTAACCTGGAGGCCTGCAAGGAATACAAACCTCTGATTATCTACAATGCAATTGACTCCCTCACCCGTATCATTCGGGCTCTAGCCACCCTTAAGATAGAATTTCACAATCCTGACAGAGCATATGATGCTGTGCAGCTTTTTGCCCTGACAGGCCCAGCTGAGAGCAAAGGCGAGATTACCCCTGAGCTTCTGGGCGTCATGAAGCGGCTCTGGGCAGACCCAGGTGTGCAGGAGTGTTTTTGCCGCTCCAACGAGTACCACCTGGAGGATAACGCTGCATACTACTTGAATGACCTAGAAAGGATTGCGGCACTGGACTACATCCCTACAGTGGAAGATATTCTGCGTTCTCGGGACATGACCACAGGGATTGTAGAAAATAAGTTCACCTTCAAAGAGCTGACTTTCAAAATGGTGGACGTGGGTGGACAGAGATCTGAGCGCAAAAAATGGATCCACTGTTTCGAGGGGGTTACAGCAATAATTTTCTGTGTGGAGCTGAGTGGATATGACTTGAAGCTGTATGAAGATAACCAAACAGTAAGTGCACCTTCTGCTCCTTATTCTCTTTCCTTCTCTTCCTTTACCCCTCCTTGGTGTTTGGCCTTCCTACCTCCACCCTCCCCAGGTATTAACTGCAAGTTTTCAGCACTAAGGTGATTTTCTTTTCCTTACCCTTAATCTGCAGTAAAAAGCCAGAAGCTACAATTCCTTTATTTGGATAGATCTCCCCTCTGGACAGATTTATTACTTACTTCGTGTTACTTTTGAGAAACAGAGGTACTCTTTACATGACAGCAGATTTGGGGTGGGTTTTTTGTTGCCTTTTAGCTAAATGTTTACCTGGTGAGGTGTTACTCCAGTCACTTAGAAAGGTAGACAGTAGTGACAACCTGTTGTACATCATGTTTTGCAAGACCTTGAAAATCTAAAGCAATAGCATTTCCAATCAGAATTTTGATGAAATTAATTAAAAATATAATATGGTTTCTAATTAGTATGGAACTCTTGCATTTTAAAATTTTCTTTGATCATTTTTGTTGGTATGGTTGGCTTGCACTGTCCAACAAATAATTACTCCTGTTTAATTCCTTTTAATGCTATTAGCTTTTGACTTTTACAGTATACAAATGGAGTTATCATTGAAAAATACATGAATGCTTACATGAGTGAATGCAGCTCTGAGTTTGGTATCGCCTTCAGCTCACCCAAGTTAACCTTTATGGGGTTTTACTTGAACGTATTTTTTGACAGCCTTGTGAAACATGATATGGTAGACATGGGAGTTTGTGGGTAGGAACACATAATGAGTCTATCATCTAGTGGTTCCTAAACATGATATTTATGTTTGAAAATAGCTGTCTTTAGGGAAAAATTAAAGTCTATACTATAAAATCAGAAAGTTAACCTTAAAATGCTTATGCTTCTCTTGTACTCCTGTATACATCTTCAGTTGTTTTACATTTAGAAAGCTTGTTCACCATTGCCAGTTTCTGGAGTTGACCAGACTGCCAAAATCAGTTTTTTTTTTTTAGCAGGTGTTTTACCTAAGTGTTGAGGAGGAAATTGTTCCCAGAAACTTCTATACAATGTTTCAAGTCTGTCTATATCTCAGTGTTCATAGAAGGGTGTCTCTCAGGCAGGTCCATGATGTGGTTTTGACAGTCTTCTGTGGAAGAGGATTATGAACCAGCCTTAACCGTAGCTTCTTAACCTTCCCTCCCTGCCCCCATTTGTGTAGTACACACAAATGTTATATTAATATTATGTAATTAATTATATAATGTTATATCCTATATTAAAGTTTTTTTACAGAGTATCTTAAGTCATATGTAGTATACAACTGTAGTATACTGCACATGTATGTGCAAGTGTTCTACCGTGTTTGTGACATCCTCACTGGTGTGACACCACTTTACATGCAGCTATTTCCTTTTCCTCAAGGCACCCCTGAAAATCTCACAACTAATTACCAACTCACATGGCTCCTCTAAAATCTCACAACTAGTTACCAACTCACATGGCTCCTCTAAAATCTCACAACTAATTGCCAACTCACAAGGCTCCTCTAAAATGATGAAGGAACAGGTTGGGAGAAAGGGGAATTCCTTGCATAGACTCGGTGGGAGTAAAGATGATCACCAAAGAAAATAGGCACAGCTATGCCCTTCACATAGCATGTATGTAGGAAAGGGGTTCTTTAAGTAGGACTTTATACAATCTTGTATCATTATTAGTACAGTTATTGTTGAATTACTTAAACTCACACTTATAATTCCTTTGTCAGTATTTTTGGTGGCTAATGCAGCTTCTTTACAGAAACTTTTCTTATTAGAAGGGAGCTAAGTGATAAGTTTGAGAAGCAATTATACTTAGGTTTGAACCAAGACTACGAAATCGTTTCCAAAAATATTCCTTTTGTTTTGCAAGCTTGCCATATATAAGTGAATCTCTTTTGTGTGCACTTTCTCTAAATCTTCAAGGGGAAAAAACCTACCACCTTATGGTCAAGAATGTCCACCTAAGCTGAATTTTGATAAGACTTTTCAGAAATACTCAAATCTTATAGCAGATGAATATGTGAAGTCTTTTACAAAGATTTTTTAATTAGCAAGTGGCTAAATGACAAGTTTGAGAAGCAATTATATTACGTCATGAGAGATATCACACCAGAGAAATTTGTTTTAAGAAGAAATGTTACCTAATTTTTAGTAGCTTTGTTGGGTTTGTCTGGATCTTTCTGTTGTTTTCCATGTGACTGAGGCTACTCTATGAGCATGGAATTCTTCTTAAATTATTGTTGCAAAGATATATTTCCAATAATCCTTGCTGGCACAGTTTTCATTGGGTCATTTTTGTTGGTATTGCTTAACACACATACACTATTTTTCTGTTCTTCTGTAGTGATTTTACAGCTTATACACTGCGGTTCAGTTTTTCTTCTCTGTACAACACTGATTCCCCATTCATTGTCTTATATGTGGACTTACGCTTTGTTATCTGGAGATTCTTACCTCGGCATTAGTGCCTTCCTATTTAACACATTTTGGTATCTGACTTTTTAGTAATGTCTCTTCTTGACATGAGAGAAGCATTGCCTCTATTTCTTTTCATTTTCAGAGACATTAGGAAGAACAGACCATATTTATATCTAGACCCCAACTAGGATGCAGTTGGTTTCTTGCAATTCTTTAGAGTTTTCATGCCTTGTTCTTCAGATTTAAAAATCAAAAAGAACTAGCCCAAAGGGGGGCAAATATCAATATACTCTGAAAACTCCTTATGGGCATTGATTTTGATTCCTTTAACCAGAATCAATTAGAGTAAGTGTCTGGCTTATTTGAGAGTGACACTGTAGCTCGCTTTCACATGGTGTTTTAACAGCCTGCAGGGCTAATTTCCCATGTTCTTTTTTTAACCCTTTTCCCCAGTTTGATTTTCCTTAGTGCTACGGCTTGTAGAAGCTACTCAACACTGAACTTCAGACTTGTATTGTCCCTCAGCTTCTATGTGTATGCAATCACTGTCCAAGTATTTACCCATCTATAAAATTAAATTCTGCAGGTATATTTTTATGAACTGTCACTGAGTTTGGGCACAGATGAAATCTGTGAGAAGAGCCATCTTCCTGAAACCCCCACTTGTTAGCATCCCTCTCCTTCTTGCCACATAGCATTTCAGTGGTAACCTAACCAGGATACCTTTGGCCTACATTTCGTTGGCTGTTCTGCATTATCCAAACATACATCTGTAATTTTATCCTGTAGAGCATGGCATGTTCCAGATGTTCTGAATAAACAAGACAGTGTTAAGCAGCTCATATGGCTAAACTGTGGGAAGTACCTACATTAGTAGATCACTTGAACTAAGACTGCCACTCATGAAAAAAGCCTTACAAATAATGATGTTGCTGAGTCTAAGATGCTTCCAATACACTTCTCTTCACTGTGGCTGCTATTAAATACAACAAGACTACTCCCAAACATAACTTATTGCCTGACAGAGTACGTTAAAAACCCGTCTGACTTAGAAACTGAAAGCTGAGTAAATGATCTATATGGATATAATTTCTGTGCCTGATGTTGACAGAAGTGGATATGCTGTGCATGAGCTCTGTCCTTAATGAAGAGGCATTAAAATAATGATTGACAAATACAGTAAAAATTGAGGGGAAAAATGAACTAGTTCTGCACATTGGTAGGTCCTGAGTATGGCTAACTGATGAAGTTTGTTCAAGGCAAAAAGTATTGTACTGACACCATTGTGCAGAGGGGATAATAAAAATAATCTCCAAACTATAAATTGCCTGGAGAATTTTTCCTTTGTGCATAATTTTAAGAGACAAAATAAGATTTATACTGCCCGGAAACATATGAGAGAAGGGGAAGAAAGAATTTTTCTGAGGCTTTTGTCTTTTTTTCTGCTGTGCTTTATTCTGGGTAATATCACTTACTGACACAAAAATCACCTGAGTTAACATTTTCTGGATCTGGCCAAACTACTATTTTGACTTGTTCTGTTCAAGGTATGTGATACTTAGTTGCTTACTAAAGATCAAAACAGTGAAAACTCTTTTTTTCTTTTTCTTTCCCCTCTACCTGGTGTGTTTTCCTCTATCAGTCTTTACACCAATATTTTTCCTGCTTATCTAGGGTTATCTGCAAATGTGATCTCTGTTTTCATTTCCACAATGTCTTGCACATTTTTTCCTGCCTAACATGTAATAAATATAGCTTTATCCTTCCATGTGCATAGTTAGTATGACTCAACTAGGTAACAGCTGCCTCCTCATTTGACAGAGTCACAAATCTGGTTTGTACAATACCCTTTGAATGCTATTGATTTATTCTAAGATAATTATTCTTGACTAGCACTCCAAGAAGGTTGCCTTGAGTTTTTGTATCCCCATGCTGATTTCTTCTCTATTATATCAAATAAATTACTTGTCTTAGTTTTCATGGTCCTTAGCAGCTGATTGACATACATCTTTTATTACATATTAAGATGTCATCTCTGGCCTTTGATAATGTTAAATTATCAGGTGATTTTTTTTCCCTTTTTACATGTTGCATCCTGCACTAAGGAGGAGTTGCCTGTTAATATCTGTCTCATCTTTATTTAAATTTTGCCTTAAATTAATGTGTGCTAGAAAATGTTAAATAATCCCTACTCTCTGAAGTTAGTACTCCTGCCTTTCATCCTGAAAAGAAGTCTTGCCCTTTTTCCCTCCCCACCTGTCTATCAGTATGCACTCAGCTTTGTGTTTCATACCTGCTATCCATTCTGATGGATATTTTTAAATTTTCTTCTACAGGGTATATATGCAATAGGGTTCTACACTGTTAGAAAGATTCTTCAAAGATACAGATATAAAGTAAATAATAAAATGAGGTAAACATGTATGTATGGTTGAATATTCTTGAGGTCAGTAGTTGCAAGAGATACATGTGGCACAAGAGATGCCAAGCAAAGAACACAAAATATAGCCAACAGTTTAGACTGCAGTGGACCTTGCACTAAACAAATCATTGGGGTCATTATGGAGCCTCTCAATTATCTAATAACAATTTATCTGGAAAGCCTTCTGTTACATGTTAATGGTATGAATTTTGAAAGTAAATCCTATTTCTGCCAGGAAACTTTTTTCAAGGAAACAAAACTTTAAACTTTAAACTTAGTTTCAGGGAGAAGAGGAAAAAAAATTCTCAGGGAGCTTATTTGTCTTTCCTGATACTTTAGCTTTTTTAGAGTACTGCCTATTAAAACTCCTTTCTGGCATGCAGCTGTTTTCCTGCAGTAGTAACAATAACAGGACAGAGGGGGAATTGTGATACACGTTATACATAGCCCTTGTAGCAGCACCTGTTAATATCAGTGGTAAAAACCCCATACTGTCAAACATCTTTCTAAACAAACTAAGCCTCTGGGGAATCTGAGAAAAGATTGACCTAATCTGTTCAGGTGCTCTGATTTTTTTATGAAGCCATTCCATTTCAAGATATTTCATAGTGAGCTTTGTGTGGGAGCAAAGCCTAGAGGACTTCAGCATTCCTGTGTGTAATCTTTCAGCATTGCAAATGGTATTCTAGTCTTGCCTGTCTTACATAAGAAAATGGACACCATCTGTGTGATAAAGAATCAATTTGTGAAGGAAAAGAACTGAATTCTCAGACTGTCTCAGCCAGGTTGGAAAGTCATGATACTCTTCCCAAAGACATTGTCATAGAAGTGAAATTGGGGCACTGCTTATAACAAAGCAGATAGAGGGTTAGAAGCATACACCAGAGCAATACAAGGTTCTCTTATAGCAAGTTGCCATCTTTTAGTGAAGCTCCAAAAAGGACTTTACTGAAAATTACTTGCTTCAGAGCAAAGTCTTAATTTGTCCTTGTAGAATCTCTTGAATAGCAAGGAATGCACCAAATTTTAGGGCTGTGAGGCATACATGACATTCATAGCCTAGCCTTTTAATAATACACTTCGTGGATGTTTGGGGGTTTAAACATCAGAGGAACAACTACCCATTTGATTCAATGCAAAGCTGAAAATAACTTTAAGAACACTTAAAGGACCCGAACAAGACCATTACTGAACAGTGTGGTTAATTTGCTAGGTACATTAGCTTTTCAGGTTATTAACATCATACAAACACACAAAAAATACGTTGTGTGCTTTGAGAAAACAATGATTACAGGGCGCACTAAGAGGGCATTTTTATTGTCAAAGTTACTCTAAAAAAATTTACTTCTACTTCAAGTGATTTTCCAGGTCATTTTCAACAAATGGTTTGTAATCAGTGTTGTGTATGAATATTTTACCAAGTAAAACTACATGTATCTTCTAAGATTTCCTGCTATGCAAAAATATGCAGACCTGTTTCAAGCATGAATGCTCAGAAATACTTATCCTGCAAAAACTTAGTTACATGTCCTGAATTCAAGTGAAAACTTCAGAAAGTTAATTAGTTTCTCTGAAATGTAATCCATGTAAAGTAGAACATTCTGGCATTGGACATCTGAAGCCCAATGCCGTGAATGGACTAATGCAGGTTATGTTCAGAACACTTCCAGAATCCATCAAGTGGACAGAGAATTGTCAAAGCAGCTACTTTGGGTTATTTCTGTACATGTGCTGGACAAAAAGTAGATTAAAGCTGTGAGAACTCTCTGTGGTATGCCAGTCCTGGAGAGAGTAGTAGACCTTAAAATATTAAGGTCAATTAACCTTAAAAACTGGCAGAGGTGTTGGAACAAAGGAAAAGGATCCTTACTGTAGCTTCAGAGCGAGTTTGGGTGCTGATGGATTTTTCAGAACTCTGTTCCATTATTATAAGTCTACATTTTAGGTAAATATACTCTTGTATATTTTAGCTCTCCTACCTCATAACACGGGTAATTTTGCATGCACCTGAGCTTCTTCAAAATCCTCTCTGACTCTGAAGGCAGCTGGCTTTGTTTGGTAACATAAAAAAACATAGCTAATGTGAATTTACTTACGTGCTTTACTCCTAATGTGCAAATTTAAAAGGCTACCAAGCTTAGAAGAAGAGAGACATCAGATACAGCTCTTCTACCTGTGAATGTAGAAAGATGCTGCATCCTGGAGGCTGATTGAATTTTTCTGGTTGCTGTTATTTAGTAGGGTTGTTCCATTCCTGTTTATAGAGCAAGAAGGCTGATCTGAGATTTTACTCCTGAAATGCTATAGCACTCATTGTACTCACTGGGTAGTGAGCAAGTCTCTCCTACAATGGTTACCTATCTAGCTTTGAAGTTGGTTACAGAAGAACTGGAAAAGCTTTTGACAGGCTTTTGCAAAGAAAGTTTTGTGGCCTGAAACAAGAAAATAGGATGTATCTCAAATAGCAAAAGCCCTACAAGGTTTGACAGGATTAGTAATAAAGAAAAAACAAAACAGTGAAATACTATACCAAGCAAAGTCCTATATGAAATCCAAAAATACTAAGTGCATATTTTTGAAAAGCATTGCAGGGTACATAGGAGATACAAATTGTCTGGAAGGTATTACTGTTAATATCATGTTACTTGTGCTTAAAATAGTTTTGTAGAATAGCTTTTGTTAGTCTGATGCATGCACTGGTTAAAAGATGGGAGAAACTAGTAACTTAGACTAGAATATGCAGACACATGAAAAATCCTACTAGGAACTAATATGGCTCTTAAAAAGGAAAAATCACGCTTTCTAAAGGTGATAATTCTGTGTGGGTTGGTTGGTGGTTGGTTTTGCTGTGGGTTTTTTGTTTGATTTTTGGTTGTTTTGGTGTGTGTTGGGGTTTTTTGTTTGTTTGGTTTTGGTTTTTGTTTTTTTTTCCTTAAAGAATCAGAAAATATGCAAAGAGATGAATCCCTGTGCTGAAACCAATTTAACTTAGAAAAAGGATTGTGGCATATTCATTTTGAGATGAGAGATGAGCTAGGCTGCTGTGGCTTTCCCCTGTTGCTACAGGGAGAGCTTGTCCTGAACAACAAACTGATTAAAGATGGGAGTGGGACCTGGTGGATAATTTTTTCAGTGTAAGGAAATGGGAGCAGGAGTTGCTCAGAAATGTATACGGGTTAACATCTTCCTAAATGATAGTAGTAAGTTGCTCTTTGGTTTGACTTACTACTGATACTTTTAGTAATATTTTTACTGATATTTGTTCTTATAGACTGTGCTCTAACAGGAAATTTCCCTTTTTTTCATGCTGAAAGACTAGATTCTTAGATAAGCTTACTTTGTACATTGCTGATGTCCTTGGAGATGGTGCCTTGCTTAAAGACTGATTTGTTTTTCTGCATCCCCTTTTCTGCTTTTTTATAGTTCTTTTGGATCTTGTTAATATAGAAACATTACTGTCAGTTATCTGCTGTGGCTCTGGTGTACACTCTAGAATTTTAGGTAGAAATCTCTTTAATAATTTAAGGAAATAACTGGCATGATTTAATTTTATGGACAGAAGAACAAAAGAAGTATCAATTCTGACAAAAAGAATTGCAAGATAGGTCTAAGTATTACTAGTAAAAAACCTCTGGTTGTAGGGGAATATATTGAAATGAGGTTTTATAAGAACAGGAACCTTAACATCAGGTCAAAACTTGTCGAAAGCTATGTTCCTGGATAGTCTATCCACTCTAAGGAATAGAATTTTTCTAAAAAAATAAGAGAATTATATCTAGTCATACAAAAACTTGAATATTTTCAATGTTTCTTAATAAGTTTTCATCTATAAAATAGGTTTTTATGTTCTAGAAAATATTTTAGATAAATATTTTAATCATTATATAAATACTTCTGACTTTCTCACCATTGCCTAATGTCTTCCCATGTGGTACTTAAGAATCTTATCTCTAATACCATCTTGAACAATAGCTTAACATATTGCATCTTATCTTAAAGCTGATTTATTGTTTTGGTAGAACAGAAGCTTCTCATTTGTATAAAGCAGAGACACTTCCTTGCAGTGGATTTATTCTTTCTTTTGTGGGTCTCAGTGCAGCCTATAGTTATATCTCAAGCCACACTGCCATCTTCTACTACTGTGGAGTGTATCTGGGCCATGTATAGTGCATTCTGGACATGCCAGATTTGTTTAGTTGTGACAACAGCCAGTCAGTATCCCTCCTCTCTTCTTGGAGAAGACAATTCTGGATGTGTGCTGAAGGCCTTTACTGTCTTTCTGTAGTAAGCCTTATGTTTTCCCAGGAGTGAGTGGCTTTGTTGGACATCTGCAGCACAGGCACTGTCTTTGTGCCCGTGTCTGGATACATCAAGTGAGACTAGAGGATAAAAGAGAGTTCATGGGAATCAGCTGCTGCCACTTCCAGAAGGACTTGGGGCTGCAGGCCAAATGAGTTAACTTGTCAGGTCAACATTGGCCACAGACTGAGTGACAGTTCTTGTTCTCTGAAGTGCTACAGGACTGGTTTTGGCCTTCACTCCTCTTGACTGCGTTCTCTTTTTTTAATTTGGCATTACCTCTGTCTTCTGCTTTTATACAAATACCCTTATAAGACATTTATACTAATAACTTTTTATACTAAGCACTTAAAAGTTAACAATGTGAATAAAATTTACACATTCATTTGGTTGTTACACTGTTAGAACAGTCAACCTTAATCGGACAGCAGTAGTAAGAGGAGGCTGTTCTAGACCCCTGACAGAACCCTTACAGTTTATTTAAATGTTACATGTTTGAAAGGTGGTGGGTTGTTTTATTAAGCTATGAAGTTTTGCAAATACAAATATCTGACTACTGAAACATACCTAGTGATATTTTCATAGTGAAAGTCTGAAGTGGCACTCAGTCTAAACTAAAACCTTTTCAATTACAGCTTTTTTTGGTGTTTTTTTGCATTGAAAATGTTCTGTGGATGCAAAACTCTTATCCTGTCCTAACTTGAACCACATTTTGCTTTAGTTTCCTTCATAAGAATCATAAGTGGGTCCCATCTCTCTTGTTTCTGTAAAAACCCTGAATTGAATTATTTGTGTGATTAAAAAAGTCTCAGTGACTTGGCATACAACTGTAATTCTGATTATGCTATATTGTGGTCTTTAGCCTGGCTGGTGTTTATGGCATGTTTGAATGTAATGTTATCTGTGAGTAAAGTTACTCTTGCTGTCATTAACCAAGATATTAAATAGGCCTGGACACTAAACAGATCCCTGCAGAATCTGCTTGTACTCTGGCATGTATTCACTAATTTGCATTTATTGCTGCTGTGTTACTGCTCTTTCAGCCATTTTCAATAGGCAGAATAATCTTGGTGGCTAGGAGCTTATTCTTCATGTTGATGACACGGTATGTGCATGTGCCATGGGTTTTCTTCTAGTGGTGGTTTTTTTTTTATTATCGTGTGCTGACAAGACTGAATAATTAAGTAAGCTTCTTGGGATAGATTTTTGAGTATCAAAATGTGTTTTTTAAAGCTATTAATAGGCTTAGTTAAATTTTGAACCTGTCAACCAATGACAGTGTCCCCTGATTATACTTCAAAATTAGCAGACGATGAATAACTCCTCTACTCCAATTAATTCAGTTCTCTAACTCCTGTCACTTATTCTTTTAGATATTTAATCTTGATACTGTCCTTTCTTTCCGTTATTAAACTGATTGAAACAACTTGCTTTCAAAATTCACAGTCCAGTCATTCGCTGTGTACTTTTTCTCATTATTTACTGCTTGGTCATATTTTACTTTACTAATAGGAACCAACCCCAACAATTTATCAGTAATTTATTTCTACTGATGATAACAGTTTAACACAATTTAGCATAAAATCCATGTAACAAAAGTAGCATCTTCAGAAGCAAGGATCCTTCTGTCCACCAGTTACTGGGAGAAAGCTTATGACTAAACCAACTTTACAGAGTAACATGATGGTATGTCATACATATGCTACATTTACTTCAGGACAGCCTGGTCCTCAGCATATTTTTTTAATTTTTTTTTTCAACAACCTTATGTTCTCTTCTGCTGCTGTTTCCCTAGCAACGTGGCACGGTAGAATGTCATATCAGTCAACAGTGAGCTTTGCTTCAGCTGTGTCCTGCCAGAGCTAGCAGTGTTTCTAGCAATTGGAGCTTTCTCACTGTCACAGTGCCATAGCAATGAGAGTTCCTCTCCATTAATATTTGCCAAAATCAGTTGGGATTCCATTGATGTACATGTTTATGCAGTAGTGCCCTGATAATATTGGCATTGGACTTGTCAGAGTTGACTAATCTTTACAATGCCTTTAAGTATTAGGTGTAGTCCACTGGTCTGAATTCTGGCAGAGATACAGAGAGGGATGGCTCTAATAGCAGCTTGCATTGTGCCTTTGCTGTTCTTCACAGAACAAATGAGAGCAGTAATTAGAAATAAATAAATAAGTCCCCAACAAACTATACATGGAAAAAAGAAAACAATCAAAATGTATTGAAATGTGAGAGGTTCATAAAGGAAGTTAAAGATATGTTAATAAAAAATAAAATGAAGGGCTGACAAAACTCAGTGCAGTGTGGCTGTGCCTAAAATGTCCTGAAGGCAGTGTTCTGCAGAGCATCTGGCTGTCATTGCTATCCAGAAATCAAGACTGAGACAGCATTTAAAAGGTTTCAAAAGGTTAATTTGTTTTGTTTGGCCAAAAAGATTGCCAAGTACTTCCTTAGTGTATAAGTACCTTAAGGAGCAAAAATTGCTCATATTTAAAGAAATACATAATCTAATGGAGAACAGCAAAATAAGAACAAATGGCTAGAAGGTAGGTCAGATAAATACCAATTGAAATAGCTTTTTTAGGTTTTGGGGTTTTTTTAATACATTTTTTTCAGAAGGAGGCTGAACCAGTTGAGCCAGCTTTTCTGGAATGTAGAGTTCAGTCAGACATTATCAGCTACAGGCTTAGGATAGGGAAAATCCAGTAGATGGAAATAACCATAGTTATGATAAATGGAAGTTAGACCAAAAGACCTAATGATTGTGATACTCTCAGTTTAAAATTTATTTATATGGAGATAGAGGTCTGAATTATCCTTGCTATTTTATAAATTAAATAATTCCTGCTAACTCCTTCCATTTTAATATCTTCCATCTTGATAAAGTGATTCTGTGTGTGATTTAGTTTTTTGTTTTCTTCTTTTCTTTCTTCTCTGAAGCAGCATGGAATATGGAAAGTGCAATTGCATGCATTTGATGAAATGCATATTGAATATATATATATATATATATATATATAATATTACATAAACCTGCTGAGATTATCTGTAAACTCACCATTTAAGAAGAAAAGGAGGTCTTATTCTGTCCCTTCTGCTTCAACTCTTCAGTCAACTATTGCTACCTCTGCTGCTTCTCCCTCATTACTTGTGACAGCTCTACTGTTCTTTGGACCCTTTGATAAACAGATGTAACTCATAAACCTGTCAGAAAATTATCCAATATTTCATTGTGGTTTATCTACTCCTGGAATTTTGAGTATATCTCTCATAGAGGAGTCCAGTGAGTTCCAGTTCTTTGTAAGGCAAACAGTAGGATCTCATGCTCAGAAGCAGAGGAAAATCAAAAGGTAAATGATTCGGACTTCCCCATTTTGATATATCAACTCCTAGAGCTGCTAAAGTCATCCTCTATGACTAAACCTTACTATAATATATACTAACTGTGATTTGGGAAAGAAAAGTAGAGAAGCTACACTATTGTAGTTACAAGGATGACACTGCAAACCCCCGTATCTGCATTTGACTGAATGCTAGGCTTTATGAGCTACAGAAGGCATTAATGCCAGATGGTAATTATTAGTTACCCACTGCTTTTTTTTCTGTTTGTAAAACCAGAGTATAGGGCAATAGGATATGCATAATTTCTTCTCTAAATGCAGTCACTTTATACACTAGAATCATAGGGTTGGTGTGGTGGTTTGGTTTTTTGGGTTTTTTTCTTTGTGACAGAAATTGGATTCTCAGTCCTTTTCTGTTATACCTTTTCAGGGATGAAACAGGGATACATGGTAGGATGCAGTTAAATTTAATTCTTACTCCTACTTTTGCCTTTTCTCTCATTCCAGTATTTATTAGCAGCTGCTTTTTGATGCTCTTTTTTAAATTTTATAATGTTTATCACAGTGAATTATTCACTATCTTAGAAGATGTGAGAATGATGGTTCAAAGATAAGGAATGAAAAGCTTGTGCTGATAGAAGTGTAAGAGAAACTGTCAGAAATACTGAACTTCAGTAAACTCCCCAAAGGAGATGCTAGAACAATCATCTATGATATTTCTTACAAGTAGATTAGAAAAAAGTAGTAACAAAGAATGGTTTAGTAAACACTCCTGAAAAATACGCAATTAGATGATGAAAATCAATATATATATATATATACGTTTGGCTTAGTATTTGAAGACTTTGTTATACTGGAGAGTAAGTACTGGGTAATTCTATAGAATTCCAGCAGATTGTATTGTAGATGCTGATTTCATTTTAATAACAATATTTTTCAAATAACAAAGTGAATGAGACACTTATTACCACTGATTTTAATATGTGCAAAGCCAGGCTCCAGATTTTAATTCCTTGTACTTCTGCTTTCCTGATTAATACTTCTGGGCTCATGAATGCTGTGAGGAAATTGCTAATTTTTATTAGTACTCATTTTACTTATTAGTCCTGCACATTCCCAATTGCTTCCTTCATTGATATACAGATCCTGCCTGATAATCTTGTTGGAGACTTTGCATTCTGATTCATGAAGTTGACTGTCCTGTTTAGGAAACAGTTTTATATGCATTTTGTTATATTGCTCAATGCATAGGTACAATATGGATAGGGAAGTTTTTGTGCAATGTAAGAGAGCGGAGACAGTGGTTAAAGTTGAAGCAGGGTGTAAGATAAATTGAAAGAGAAATTGAACTGTCACATAACTCTAGAGGAAACACTGTAACCATTGCTAGAAACATATTTACAAAGAGACTAGATAATGTAAATGCAGGATTGCTCCACTTTAAAAGCAAAGAACCCAGCCTCAGAGAAAAGTACATTGAGACAAGCCTATCAGTTCACAATCTCACAACCTATTGTTTCTATGTAGAGAAGAATCTGCATGTTATTTCCCCAGTCTGCTCTTTTTCACTTCCAGTATTATTCCCAAATAGTTTTCTTGTACACAACAAACTTCTACAACCAATTTCTGTACAGTCCATTAGATAAAGCTTATATAAATCTGTAACTGACAGTCTGCTGTTCCCATTACAGAAATCATACCAGATACCACAAGTATCTTCTAAAACATCATTAGAAGGGCATGCCTAATATAAACCACTTTTTATTTAAAGAAATTGGGGGTGGTAGTGTTTTCATTGTATGCAAACTTAAATGTCCAAAATAAGGAAACAGAAAGAAATGGATTTAAAAAAAAATCAAAATGGAATTTCTAAGTATTTGGACAGTTTAACTGCTATTTTTCCTGTATTTTTTTGCTTTTCTTTTGGACAACGGAAATTATTTTGTAGTAACTGAGCTCATTTGAAATTCTTTAATGCTTTTAAAGTTCACTGAAGAAAGTATTAGCCTATGGAGAAATTTAAACAGCATAACAGTTTGCCTGTTCACTGATTAAATGAAATAGAATGATGCCTCAGAACATTGTGAACTGTCAACCTTTCTGTTGCCCATTTATTCATAAGAAACAATGTGAAGTAACATTAGAAAATAATGCTTTGGGAGATTTTCCTATTCTAGACACTATGAAATTCTTGTTTGATTTCTAAATTGAGCAATGCTCATAGCAAAAGGAAATTAGGAAACAGTTTAGGAAAGGCAAAAAACCTCCCTTTATTTTAGAATTCTACATGATATTTTTGTTAAAATGCTTACCTTATCATTAAGATAATCCTTTGCATATATTTTACTCTAGCTAGTGGTAATAATCCAGTACCATGTGCCAGTTTTTCTAACTTTAATTTGCTAGCAGCCCAACATAGTGGTTCAGGATATGTTTCATGTGTGTCTTACAATTCTCAGTTTACTGTCACTTGTTCAACATGTGACTAAGTGACCAGGAATGCTGCTATGATTATGTTTTTGTATTAAATTCTTACATAAATAAAATCATTAGTGTGCCAAAAGGTGTATCAAAGATAAAGACATTTCAGGAAATGAGGCATTGTACACCTATAAAATGAAGAACAAATTAAGATTTACCATTCAAACTGGAAAAAGCCAGTCTTGCTCATCAATATGATTATTTTAATGAATGCAGTACACTAATCTTTAATCTTTATGTCATCATTATGTCACTCTTAAAAATTGACATTGATTGTTAATAGCTCCTCCCAAAAGTGCATGACTTACACAGCAGTGCAATGTCCGGTAAGGTGAAGCTATGCAGTAAGATAAGATGGGTATAAGATAGTCTTGGCTTGCAAAAATGATTATGTATTAAACTTGTAGGTCACACATATGGTAGATTGCTATTTTTTTCCCACTGTTTATTGCCTGGCATCTGACATCTTTGCTTATGCATAAAACCTTCAAAAGAATCTTTTTTTCTTTTACTTTTCTCTCATTTTAAAAATACTTATTATCTTAAGGTTAGGTACATAAATTAGTTTTCAATTTTGCACTAAAGGCAGAAAGATTCATAGCTAGTCTGAGTTTAATATTTGTGCAGTTGTATTTTTTCTGAAAGAGTTCTATCCTGTGTTTTTGGATTTTTTGCTCCAAAGCTGACAGCATCTAAGTTTACTGGAAGGTAACTGTGAGTGATTAGTCAGTGATTTAGTAGAGAAGTATTCTGAATATGGTTTTTACAAATGCTATTGTTTGTTAGTTGCTGATTCAACATAATCTGAAGATTTTACAGAAATTATAATCCTTTTTGCACTGAGAACATATGCAAAGTGCTTTTTCAGTTTGTTTTACACTGAAGAGTCTAGGGAATGCTCATTAAGAAATGATTTGTGATTTTATATCAGCTTGAAAAATGATGGGGTATTTTTTTACTTTTACCTTTTCACTGTTATGAAGGTGAGCTTTCTCTGAACAACAGGAAAAGTACATGCTTATCCAGAACTGCGAGCTGAAAACTAAGCTTTTTCAAGGTAATAAATCCTGGACATAGAATACCTCCACTGTTCTTAAAATAAAGAGGTAAAGTGGTATCTGTGTCATCTTCCATACACAGATATGACTAGGGCATGTGACATCCCTGGTGACACAGAGAAGCTGAAGTTAAAAAAAGTCATTCTCTGCAAACAGCTGTGTAATAGGACTGACACCTACAAATGCACCTTCCAGAAAGATCTAGCTGTTGCTGTCTAAATCCCCTAACCTGTTTACTCAAAGCATCTTCAACAGCTGTTTTGTGCCCTCCTGTTCTGTTTCTTTGTTCATCAGACCTACAGACATAAAACATACTTCTTCTAAATTCTTGGTATTCTTACTGATGTGAATCTCTTGCTTTGGTGTTGGTACTTGTCATACGTTTCCATTATATTTCCATTGCAATCCCGTAACACAGAATTGTATAAGAAAGGTTATGTGTTATTATTTGAATTTTAATTACCAGAAAGATGCTGTCAACACATCTGTATTGACTGTGAAACAAAAAAATCTTAAACTTTTTTCATTACAGTGTTCATTCTCTGTGTTCTAAAACTCCTCATCTCAACTACTCTTTCTTGATTGTTCTATCATCTTACGTCAGTGGCTTAATCTTCTTGTTCTGTCTTGCTTTTCTCAGTTCCAGATGTATGACTTATAAAAAAAATCTTCTTGAAAGAGGTACTTAAAGACTTTTTGTATCTTAAAAATGTCTCAGGGTATTTGCTGCACACAGAGCTAATAGGTTTAAGAGACTGGTATATTATCCTTTTTCAGAATGCCTTTCAAAAAAGGATTTACTTATAAACATGTCAAAGCGCATGCTGATTTTATGGATGCTAGAGGAGAAGGCAAAATCTTGCCTGACTGTAGTAGGACCCATTATACAAACTTAAGAGATGTTGAAATCAGGAGCTAGGGGGAAGAGGAAGAGTGGCATGCCCCTGCCAGCTAACATGTACAACCACTGCTAGGTGATCTCAGGAAACAGCCTTGTAGTTTTTAAATAGATATTTTCCATCAGTGCAGAGAGTAGGAATACAGGCTTTTTCTTCCCCAGATACTATTTTCAAAAGCATGGAAAGATCCAGTTGGTCGTGCCTGTGGAATAGATGCAAGGTGGGATGTTTTTAATTTCTGTGCTCTTTGCTGGCTATTTACATAGTAAGTTATCACTGCACTGTACAAACATAGCAGAGACCTGAGTTTAATCCTGTTCTGATTTAGTATGTATTTTTATTTTATTTTAGGTATTTTACTTATGTATTTTATTTGAAATGACTATGTAATTTTACTATGTATTGATTTGTTTCATGCATTGCTTAGTAGCAGGATGATGTTACCATGGCCTTGGCAACAAGGCTAATGTAGAATTCCAAACCTCCTCTCTTTTTCCCTGTGTTCGCTCAGAAATAAGCTATTTTTTTTTCTGGATCAGTTTTGCTGATTGTGTTGAGTGTGTCCTCACAAACAGATGTGATGGCATAACAGAGGGACATTCCTCTGCACTGTGGGACTAGGGTAATTCCTTTGCCATCTCCCTGGCAAGGTCAGTTAAGCGGGGAGCTGTAGCCTAATACTGCAGCATTATAACTGGTCGTTTGCCAGCAGTTAGCCTCCTATGAAACAAACATCCACGGATTTTTTTTCCAGTACTCTTACAATACAAGTCTAATTATTATCACACTATGAAAACAAGGTTGTTGAATTAAAGCCGTGTGTCCTTGATATGGAGCAGTTCTGATCATAGCTAGAAGACAACTGCTTTGAGAAGCTGAATGCCACGTATCCACATTTCCACATGTTATGATAGAATTTTTCTCTGAAAGCACAAAATGAAGTATAATATCACACAAAATTGTTAAAAATGAGGAAAATGTAGACTATATCTAATAAATTTTAATTAAAAGCAAATTTAAATACTGGTTTATGAATGAGACATGGAAATACAGGAGGTATATTTGTTTCCAGGGATGCTTAGATGTAGATTGGGTTAATATATCTCTATGCACTTCTAAGAGAGAAAATGGTGTAGTGAGTTTTAATAGCAAGATGAAACGTAGTATACAAAGGAAAATAATGATTTGGTCTTTTTTCAGTCAAGTTGAAAAAATCTATTTTATAAAAAAATTAGAGGCTCAAATTATATTTTAACTTCATCCTGTTACCCTGTTAAAACAGCTCTTGCTGTTTTAATCTGCAGTTGAGACTGCAGCTATTACTACCCTGAGTGTAATTATACCTTCTGTCTACTACCAGAGGAAGGAAAGAAACTGTAGGTTACTGGGTGTTCACATTTCCAAACTACATGGTCACAAAATAAGCTGTATACTTCAGTAACTGTTATGTACCAGCCCATGCCCTCAGCATAAATGGAAAAAATTGGGAAACTGTTTAAAATAAAAAATCCCAACAAATAGCCACCATAATACTAGAAGACAGGCATTACTCTAATTTTCTCTTAATACCATTTGCTAAATTGGCTAATCCCTGGGATTCAGCATCCAAAGCGGGTATTTCTCATTCAGATAAAATTCTACAAAGTAACTAGTGATCCAGCCTGAGACAAGATTTCAGCCACATGGTAATTTAGCCAAATTCTTTAATAAATTCTCTTTGAGGTGACAGGTAAAGAGAAGTTAGGTGGAGGTGTCCTGACTGAAAAGAAGTAACAGAGCTTTTCTAAAATGCTATTTTGCTCAAGAAGAGAGCTAAGACAAAAGGCCACACTGAGAAATGTCACCTTGTTCTGAGAATAAAAAAGCCATTCTGTACTCATGTCCTTCAAAACATGAATATTTAGAATAGAAAAAGGCATTGACAAAAAAAAATGTCTAGTAGAGTCTCTCAGGGGTCAGTACTGGGACCAGAACTGTTCAATATATCATTGATTACCTGGATGAGGGAACAGAGTGCACAGTCGGCAAGTTTGCTGATGACACAAAACTGGGAGAGGTGGTGACACCCCAGAAGGTTGTGTGTGTTGAGTGTTGTCTCCAGACAGGCTGGAGAGCTGGGCAGGGCAAAACTGAATGAGATTTAACAAGGGCAAGTGCAGGGTCTGGCATCTGGGGAGGAACAACCCCAAGTACCAGTATAGGTTGGGGACTGGCCTGTTGGAGAGTAGGGCAGCTGAGAGGGACCTGGGGGTCCTGGGAGACAGCAGCATGGCCATGAGCCAGCAATG
>VXBZ01009313.1:351731-505664 GCA_013399135.1 Heliornis fulica | reverse complement strand
AGACATTCAAGACCAGTCTGGACACGTTCCTGTGTGGTTTTATCTAGGTGATCCTGCTTGGGCAGGGGAGTTGGACTGGATGAACTTTGGAGTTGCCGTCCAACTCCTGACATTCTGTGATTCTGTGAATAAGAGAGCACCACAGGAAATAATGTTTATTTTTGGGAAGTACCTTCTTACTTTAAAAAACAACCAAACAAAAAAGAAAGAATCACAGTACAACAATGTCAGTCTCCAGAGCCTGCCTGGTGGCACTGGAGCTCAGTTCAACAGACTGCCAGATTGCTATCTTAAGGTGTATTTCAAATCTGTATGCAAGTCTGTACTAATCCCATGAGGTTCACTTTGCTGTTGAAATGTCTGGTCATCCTTATGTGAGAAGATGAAAAAAAAAAAAAAGGGTTTTTTGGGGGTAGGTGTGGGGGATTTTTGTTTGTTTTTGGGGTGTGTGTGTGTGTAATGAAATAATGCAAGGATGTACTGTCATGTCGGGAGACAGACTGATTATAAGTTTTCCTGTAACCATTTCTCTGGAATCAAGGCTCTCAAGGAGTGTCAGTGTTTTTCTAGAAGCTTTTAAAGCTGAATAGCATGAAATAGGCACATAATCCTTTACTGTGGGGGGTCTGCCACAAAAGCTAGATAAATTACAGCATGTGGCCAAGCACTTCCTCTGTTTTCTGAACAAGAATATTTCGTTCTATGCAGACAAATTATTTAATTACGTCTAGTGTTTTTACTTCGAAGTACATCAGCTAAATCTTGACTTACTGAAAAATAGTCCTAACAATCTTGTTTCATGTGTACTTATTTACTTGTTTGGCAAAACTTACATGCCTTTTGATAATTCTACCATGCAGCTGAAGTGGTAAAAATAACTCTTATGCCTAGGAAGCCAAAGATAATGGACAAGCTATGGCCCTAACCTTAGAAGAGGTTTTGTTCTATCCACAGCAAAAAAGTATTTAATCAGTAGTTTGGTGGGGTTTTTTTTTAATAATGTACATGATAAAATGTAGTGACATAAATTGCAGTTTCTGTTTGTTGCTGGTTTGAACTGGAGTTTCAAAACTGCCTATTTGAGGTCCTAAAATGAACTGAAAAAGAATATTCTTGGAAAACTGAGAAATTTCAGGCTTTGTACTTGTAAAACATGATAAATGCACCATTTCAACTCATCATAACATTCTTCATAAGAATAAATATAAGTTATTCTGCAGATATACAGATATATATTTAACTACATATAGTCACAATTGCAAAGTGTAAGAAGAAAGAGATCAAAGGTATGTTTGCCAACTCCAGGAGTAATTTGAGGTTTCCTAATGCTATTACATCAAATATGGATATAAAAAAAAGCCAGTTTCAAATGGTTATGAGAGAGCATTAGAAAGGAAGGCCTGGTGACAGATTCAGGATTCAATGTAATTTCCTTGTCAATGGTTTCTGATTGTTGCACAGGACAAATCATTTTATCAGTACTGCAGTGCTGAGAGGCCAAAATATACATTGCTCCTCTACTATATTTTATGTTGACATTATTATATTAATGCAGGAGTATAGATAAAATGCTGATGCACTGTAATCAGGTTTAGGTTTGCAGGAGATATAATCTACTAGGGACTGAAGTGGGATGCCAGTATTGCTGTTTCCTCCTTATGATTAGCAGAAAGGTTAGCATGCAAATTAAAATTGGTTAGGAAAAACTCCTGTGCCACAACATATAAAACCTAGCCATGTGTACACTGGGTCAGGTGACTGTCATATTGATTCCTAACAGTTAATGGCTAATAAGGACAAAGTAATGTAATTTAAAAACAGGTTGGATACTTTAAAAGATTTTCTTTGGATGGAAAAATAAGTGTGATTCCTTGTACACTCTGCCATGTCTTGCTTGCATTATTCTAAAGTGGGCTCATTTGGGTGTTTTTTTTTTCTTTAAAGTCTAAATTAGTCTGCATAATAATGGACCTGATCCATTCTGTGCTGGTGGCAGCACTCTCTTTCCAGCTCAAGTGCTTACTTGTTGATGTTATGATATGTTGTGTAATTATTTTAAGACCTGGATTTCTGACACTGGCATCTGAAACAAACATAAATATTTATTGAATCCATAGGCAGATGTTAAGCAGAAAGAATCTGTGTTTAAATATGAAAATGAGTATGGAAGCTTGTCATAAAGTGAGTAAATAGAAATATACATGCAAATATGACAATGTACATCTATTATACATGTTACTTGTTCACTCTGATACAGAATAAGTGTTGAGGTTCCTCAGCTGCTTCCTGAGGCATGTTAGTGTTGCATCTCTGCCAGTGTAGAATGCTGTATTAACAAATGCTAGTAAATTAAGGAAGTCAGAAATTGGTGTATCACAATGGACCAAAATAGAGTCTCTGTCAGGAAAAAAAAAAGCAGTTTTCACTTTATATTTATATTTATTCTTTCAACATTTTGTAAAGCAAATAAAATTTATATGTAAATCCTATCAGACACAATGCAGAAGTAAGAAGGAAGAGTTAATTTCTCTGTGCCACAACATATAAAATTCAATTGGATACTCAATTCAACTGGATAAATAACTGTTATTGAAAAAAAAAATTGCAATCAAAATCAATCACTGGAACACATAACCAAAAAGAGGTTTTAATAAGTAATCTAGGCTATCTTAAGCACCACAAGTCTAATAATTTTTATGGTCTTCTACTTAGTTGTGTTATCAACTTCAAAAATTTATACTGTTTTATGTCTAAATGACATTTCATATACTGCTCACTGAATATTTCAGCCAAATAAAATGGCTTGCTTTAATTCTTATCTAAGTTTTTCTCTTCCATTTCTTGTATCCACTATCAAACTAGTTACTGCTGAAGTTCAGTACACAACAAAAATTTTTTTGGTTGTATATATGTGTATATATATAAAAATACTAGCTATAGCAGCATTCTGAATTTCAAAATACAGTTCTGTATTCTGAATTTCAAAATACAGTTCTGAAGAAGGTATTAAGACATGACTGATGCTGCATGGATTTATGTGCTAAACTTTCTTTACTGTTAATATTGTAATCATCAAGGATTTTGAACTGCATTTGGTGATAGCAGTTATTGTACTTGGAAATTTGTCTGAGATTTTTTTTATAAGTGCCATCATTTGTATTTGCAGTACCTGCACATTTCTACAATTATTTACATACATGAAGCATTACAGCAAGATTTGAGACTAAAAATTGTAGTACATTTTTTCCCACTTCTGGAGATCAGAGGATGGCCTTGAATATTTCTCAAGATTCCATGAGGTGCTAGAGAGGCAGGACTGCCAAGAGGTATATAAACTGTCTATTAAGAGCCCTTGCCAGTGAGCAGACTGAAATCTCTTTAGTCCAGCTGTATGTGCTCAGACTGCTGTCATAAATCTCCTCTGGCCTTGGGAGGCAATGTTGGAGATCACCCAGGAAAGGTTTAAGGCAGACTGTTCAGGTTACTTGTGTAATGCCACTGCAAGGGTGTACGAGATGAATGGCAGACTCATCCAACCTACAGCTTTCATAATGAAGAAAGGCAAGGGCAAGATTCTGCATTCAGAGATAGTAAAGACATAATTTGGGCATGGCTCACAGTTTACACTTGGGCCTGATGTGTGAATGTGGGTTTGCATCTATGATGAGTAGTTAATGTGTTTAGATTTCAGAGAGTAATCAGTCTTTTATTCAGTATATAGATCACTGTGCTTCTAGCACATATAGTACAACTACTGGGACAAGTAGATGTATGTTTTTAATCAAAGTCTGCTTCTGTCTATATTTAAATAAATACAATTATTGTTACTTGCCCATTTTAAATTAGAAAATCTAAAATACTCTTAATGTGATTTTCATGGGTCTGCTCAAACATTGGCTTTATTTCCTCTAAGAAATGAAGATATATTTTTACTTTGGGTTTAAAGATTTTAATATACCCGTTGCTGACAGCAACCCAACATTTTCTGTATCAAGAAACATCACTTTTCAGTAGAGAAGGCGTTTTGGTTTAAAATATGTGATCATTACTATAACATGTGCCTCTGTAGTAAGTTTAAAACATCTTCTATTCCCTTGAGAAAGATTTCAACTTCTAATGGCAAAACCTTAGCATCATTTTATTTTGCATTATTCTAGAAAGTCTTGCATTTCAGATAAAAAATTCCTGCTTTCTCTGTAGGTCACATTTATACTGCCTGTTCCTCCTCCCCTCCCTGTGAGGAATACATTCACTTACACATATAATCATTTACATACAAGGAGCTTAGTTTTTGACTGCCTGCTTCAGCAATACAGCATCTGCCATATAAACCATCGCCTTCTCTCTTTATGAATATTTCAATGCCAAGAATATAAGCATGCTTCTCTATTTCCATGGAAACCTGAAGAGTAACTTAAAATTAATGTGATGGAAAAGGGTTGGAGGATAAGGCCTCTTGAGTTCTCACTCATTTCTTAGGATAACTTCAGGACCCGCTGGACCAAAATGATTCTCTGTTATAATTGGGCACAAAATGATAGTATTTCTGACCTAATGTATAAACACCAGATTGCAAATGGAGAACCAGTATGCAAACCAAAATCAAAATATAACCCTCTCCCTTTTATTGGATTGAATAAAAAATCAGTTTATACTTCTTGAAGAAATCAAAGCAATGGAAAAGTTGTAAGCCATACAAAAGCATGAAGTCCCTTCAAGGTTGAAAATACTAGTGACTTTGTTAGGTTTTTTCCCCTTCTTTACTCTAGCATAACCAATTCTCAGAATGTTTCTTAATTCAATCCAAGATCCATTAATTAAGAGTTCACTAACCAGACAGCAGGTATTTTACAGAGACCATGCTAAAAGTTACTTTATTGGAAAATACATTAGGCAGTCTGCTAGGACTACTGCCTTGTTATTAGTGCTCAGTAAGTCTTTAAAAAAAAAAAAGGTACTATGACTTGTGTTTCTGTAAAAACAAAAAAGAGCAGATACTCAAACAGCTTTTTACTAGCACTTCCTATGATGTGACCATAATTCATCTTGTGATCCCACAAGTAATAACTGAAGCAACAGGGTATTTTTTTAAAAAATAAGCTAATGGCGCTGTTTTTACTGTTTCCTGAGAGCAGGAGAGACCCATGAGACCCTTCCTTGTGAACAGGCTCTCACTGTGTGTAACTCAGTCTTAGGGCATCTGACATCCCTCTTGTTTTCAAATTCAGATCAATTTACTTATTTTTCTTTGCCATCTAATAACACAGTATAGTCAAATATATGGAATTCCATGGATTAGGGGAAAAAATATCAGGCTGCATAAAACTCCCAAATGTAACAAATTACAGAATTTGTGTATAGATATATAAAAGGGATAGTGTTATCTTCTAGGATTAGTGTAAAGTACCCCAAAAATTCTTTCCTAAGGTAGGACAGAAGGAATTTTAGACTGGTACAGTACAGTCAGTTTAGAAGAAAATACAGTCAAGAGCCTTGATCGGTTGCTAATATACATACACACCAAATGACTAAGGACTCTTACTGTACTTTTTTAGAAATGGGAAGCTGGGGAGAGAAGACACTAATTCTGCCTTTCTGTAAATAGTAAAATGAATGCTGATTTTTTTTTACTAATTATTTATCATTGAAAAAGGAAAAAAATAAAAACCTGACAATTTTAACAACATCTCCTTAATATTTAGCATAGCCCTGGCCTCTCGTATGTATTTTTTTCTCCTTGTTCCTTTGTAAATTTGAATTAATTTAAACTGTGCCAATTCCTGTTTATTTATTATTATTATATGAATGCTACAGACCATCCATCATTGGAGAGATCTGATCAGTCTCTAATGGTACAAAATTTTATATGCACTGTTTCTCATCTGGAACGTGCGAGTCTGAGGAGAAAGAAAGCCTGGATGAGTGAGAAGGCTGGGAGTAAGTTTAGATTGTGAAGCAGTGTGGGAGGAGCATTAGGTGGAGTAGGGTTTAAGCAATCTGGTAAAATCAAGTACTTAGTGGGAGAACATTGTTGATGTAAATTTATTTTTAATGTCTTCTGTTTATTTTGATTCAGGCTTTATTGTGCTGATGGCATTTTCCATGGATTGTTTGCTTTATTCAATTAATATAATGTTTTTTCTATGACTAATGGGGGTTTATGAGATAAATAAGACTGTCTTCTGTAGGAACGCTGCCATCATCTGTTGCAGAAAGGGCACAATGGAACATGCATGGAACAGAAGATTACAGGAGAACAGAGAAGGTTCATATGGCTAAAACAGCTAAATGCTACTCTGAATTACTGTGCTAGATCCTGGCATAGGACCATGCTCCTTTTTGGTTCAAAACTAGATTCTTAAGTGAAAACTTTTATAGGTAACCCCACATTCTTCCTTACTTTTCTTAAATGCACCTAATTTGAGATCCTGTGATTTAATTTGTAGTAGGTTTGATTACTCAGAACTACACCAGATTCTAATGATAGCTTTAAAAACCGATTAAACTTTGTTGAGTAAATGTGCTGAAAAGTCAGTTTCCAGATAGTTAGTTGAGTGTCTAGGATCACTGGGTTCCTTTTAACTGTAATTTCTCATTTTATAGATCATATGATTCCCTATTTAGCAGTTGCTTTTAAAAGTACTGCTTGATCTGACATCATGCTGTGGAAACAAATGTAGCCAATGAAATATTCAGATTAACTAATTATAAGCCTGAGAAGAAACCAGTAATTCTGTCTTTTGAGCTAATCATAAATAGTATAGCATGTAAAGCATATATAGTAAAAGCATGAGTCTTTAAATTGGGTTGTGCCAATGAAGAAAAATACTGACTAGCACATGATATTGTCCATCTTGCAAGATTAATAAAGCAGGGTTCAATGAAGAAAAAAGGTGGATTTCCAATTCCTGCACTATATAAGCAACACTATATAAGCATTTGACACTTCAGCATTTAAGTCTGCACATTTGACATTCTTCCAGTTTAGATCCTTTTTGTGTTACATTCTAGAGTAAATTCCTGTAAATAGGTTCTAAACAAAAATTCTTTTTAGAAATACCTTAGGAAATATCAGTAGCATTTAAAATATAATTAATTTTGTTTCATATTCTCTTCATGGTATCTAGTGTATTTTGGTGTATTTGGCGTTTGTGGTGGTCAGTAGTTGTTGGGAAGTTCACTTTATACACTGTGATGAAAGTTCTGAGAATTATTAAGATGAATCTTGACCTTGATTTGGTGCTTAGCATTAAGTTACTGTTAAAAGCAGAAATCTACTATGGATTTTTGTGCTAACTGGGACTCAAAGATGAAAGTTCTTGAAGACCTAGTAGAAGGCGGGCTTCTAACATGACTGAATTTACATTTCTGCCATAAGGACTTGTTACAAGAAATCTTTAGAAAATGGTGTGTGCATGTAATATTTTAAATTGATGATAAAAATTAATTTAAAATTACATTTTCATTACTTCCAGAAACTTATTCATAGCATCATAGAATGGCTAGAGTTGGAAGGGACTCCCAGAGGTCATCTAGTCCAACCCCCCTGAATTACAATTCTTTATTACTAATATTCTATAAATTTTAGTTTTCTTTCTCATTTGCTTTTAGTATACGTTGTGATTCTAAACAGAAAAAGATGTACTTTCTCACCTGATGAAAACTGTGAATCTTAAGATTCATCATGCAGTTTGTTGGTGTGATACACAGCCATGTTCTGGTGGTTTCCATTCTGCAGGGCTCTGTAGCATCACTGGAAATATTCCAAATTTGCAGCATGTAACTAAACCAAAATGGTTTTACTCAACCTTTCCCTTTAAATGGGAGAGGCTTTCCACCTATTTTACAGACTCCAGATTTGTTTGGACAGGTGGCAATAGTAAATAATTCCCTTTTGCCAGGTGAAAAAATGTTAAGATATGTAGCTATGATTACTTAGTTGCATTTTGGCTGAATTTGGTAAAGCATATAATGAAATAGTATCAAAAGAAGGGAGGTGGCTTGACAAGGGAGATGGAGGTATGTTGAACCCTTGGCTGTGTGAGCACTCACCCACACGCGGAGATTGCGTAGAGAGACAAGACAACCAGAATAATGTACACTTTTTTTTGTGCAGTCCAAGAGACTAGACTTTCCATTAAAAATATGGGAGAAGCATTTTTTCAGAATGCACTGCAATTTCTGTCCTTATATTCTTCCTCAATTAGCCTAAAATAAATTCACAAAAATTATTTCTTGAAACTGGTTTGACCTAAATTCCAGTAAGGCTGCTTAAAATCAGAAAAAGTACTGAAAGTGAAGAAAGGATTCTTTTTCCATGCTGTTACACGTGCCTCAGAACTACTCTCAGCTTATGCAAAAAAGGCCAAGATCAGACCCAGATTTAGACTCTCCTTTTGATGTTGCTTTGCATTTTTTCATTTAGCTTTCTTTCTCTGTCCCTCTTTCATTCTTACTCTGAACAATGACCTACATGCCGTATAGCCTTTATGTTTCATCCAGGTTAGTAGGTGGTAACCTCAGATCCAGCATGATGGCAAGAACTGTGTTAGAATTACAGACAAGGCTGCTAAATGATCTGAAATAGCCACTTGCTCCAGAAGTATGTTCCATTCATCTTGCAACATAGATGGGATAAAAAGGGAGCAGCTATTGTTCCCACAGGAGTTCCAGCTGCACCAAACTCTCTAAGCATCCTACCTAAAATATCTTCAAAGATACAATTAAAAAAAAAAGTCAGTACTTTTCAGCTTTACAGTGAATTTCAGCTGTTTAAGCTGTGAGGGCAAAATGCAGATATGCAGATATCCTGCCATCTGAGAGACTCAGGTATTCTTATCCCTATCTCTCCTCCCCACATCCCTCCCCCAATTTTTTAATTGTATAACAGGCTGATTTTGTTGTTCAGAATCTATTGACAAAACTACTGGCAAACATTTTTCTGGTTCAGCATCAAAGTGGGCCAATTTTTTTCTTCTTTTTTTCTCCTGGGTCAAAGTGTAAGATATCATTGTTGTCTTGCCATTTATACACTCCAGTGTCAGACAGTATAAACGACTGGAGGTCAGTGCTTCTAGTTTCAAGACATTGCCTATTTGTTGAGAAACACTGCTTTAAGTAATGGTGAAGTTCATAAAGAAAGTGGTTTTTTTTGGTTTTTTTTTTAACTGGTCAAGACTACTGAGAAAGGCAAAGTTGTCTTGGAACTGCAGTGATTTTACATCAGTTATGTAAAAGAAACTTTTCACCAACATTGGAACAAAACAGCTGATTTCACAGAGAGGATGAGCTGTTCTGGTAGCCACAACATAGAAAGCAGTTGTACAAAGTCACAGCAAATACCTGCTGTCTGTGTCCAACCGTGGGCAACAGTGGATATTTAAGAAAGAATATGGGAACAGATTAAGCATACACTGATAATTCCTGCAATTCACCCTACCAGATAACTGAATGATTGCATCAACATCTTTCTGTTTAAGTGTCCTTTTAATTTACTTGCTTTTTGAAACCAATTACACTTTTATGATTTCTACTATTATTGTTATTCTCTAACACCTCATGACAGAGCTTTACACTTAATTATGCACCACATGGAATGAGTACTTGTCTGCTGTCAGGTAACTGAATTTGATGTTTCTTCTTGTATTGGTGCAAAAATAATTCCCTATTCACCATTTTTATACTGTTCCTGATTTTATGAGCTCTACTGGGATGTCTTTCAGCTATTTCTTTTTACAGGCTGAAGAGTATTAGTTTATTTATTTTTTGTATGGTAGTAATTCCATAATTATACTAATTCTTGATGGTTTTCTCTGGTTTTGAATTCCACTAATTGTTAATTTTTTTATATCATAGTTTATCAGGTTAAGACTCTTGCCACTGATGTTTCAAACTGATTTCAAATGCTTTTTTAGCTAGAGAAATGGCATTCACAAGCACCAGATTTTGCAATCTGTGCCCCTGTCCTTATTCTGTTACACAAGATTATTAACCTTATTAGTACCTAGAGGCATACTAGTGGCAAAAAGTAATGGAGTTATTTCATTAAAAAAAAAATCTCCTATGCATGCAATATACTGCTTCACTTAACTAAGGGGAACATTTGACTGGGTTACAGGAACCAATATTCACCCTATTAATGCCCTTCCCTGCCACCACCACCACCACCACCTGCCCCTCCCCGATGCACATTTCAAAGAAGGTGCAATGAAAAACATTGTTTACACATAATCTATCAGCTGGAGACTGGGTTATGTGTAAACTATACAAAAGGTAGGTTAGTTAATAGCCTGTGACAGTGAATACATGTTTTTATTGCGTATTCTTGTTTAGTTCTTATGTAGGTTTCTGCTGTATTTTAATAGCTTAGGAGCTACTCTGAAGTCCAGACAGCTTGAAAGAATAGAAAACAATAAAAAAACGGGTATTCTACAAAGGCCACAAGTTCATTCTTTGACTATTTCCTTCTCATCCTACCTCATCGACAGGGCAGTGACAGTATAGTACAACTCTTTCTATCAAAAGGATCCTTATACTTAATTTGCCTCTTTAGGATAAGAAGTTTGAGATCTGCTCAGAACTGCATGCATAGAATTGATTTCTTATTTATGGATTTAACTGTACAAATGTTTTTTACAATTCATGGAATTATAGCAATGTAGGCTGGATGTGATTTGTGAAGGTCACTTATCCTGTCGTCCCAGCTAAAGCTGGACTATTGCCAAGAGTAATTCAGGCCAGCTACTGCTTTATCTAGTTGAGTGAGGAAAACCTCTATGGCTGGAGATTTCACAAAATCGTTAAAGAAATTGTTCTGTGCTAGTCTTCTAGTGATTTTTTTCCCCTGATATCTAATCTGAACCTTGTAAGCTGCAGTTAGTGTTCATTGCTGCTTACTCTTTCATCAGATACTGCTGGAAGAGTTTAGCATCGAGATCTTTTTAACTGTGCTCCAAGTAACTGTTGGCTGTTATTAGATCAGCCTTTACCCTCCTTTTTTCCCAGCCCAAACAAGCCCAGTTCCCTCAGCCTCTCCTTGGTAGGTCAGTGCAGCATTAAGTTACTTATTGCCTAGACACAGAAGGCTAACATTAAGCTTAAAGGTCTCAAATGAGGACATCTAAACTCCCGGACCACTTTATGTATAAACTATGCAACATTTCAGCTGTGTTGAATACGTACTTGAAACGCTCCTTTTGTAGTTGAACTAAGCAAACAATCTAAAGGTCTGAAATAAAACAATATCTTCCTATCCAAAATCACATAAAATTCCTTCAGGGCTTCACTTCATAACATCCACATTTTTCAGCCTTCTGTATTCTCATTTTGTAGAAGAGATTCAAGATTCCTCTAATAAAAAATTCTTTTATTGTCCTTTTCATTTTCCATTTATTGTGGTGGCATAAAGCATGTGTACATACATAACATGCCCTGCTAGTTTTCCACTTTTCTGAGCTTCACATTCCTCTTGCATATGTAGGATGCTGAAAAGCATTTTGGTGGGAAGGACAGAAATAAATGAGGTGGATGTATACACCCATATGGTAGGTGTTGTGTTGACATAGCTGCTACTTCCTATCTACCTCCTTCCTGTTTTGTTCACCATAAACCTGGCTGGGAATTCCTGCAGTGATTTTAGACTAATGTATCACATTACTGTGGTGGTGGTACAATGAGGTTGTCTACTTGTAGAGTAAGTTAAGCTGCTAAGTGAATTAAAAACACTTAATGAAGTCACAATGGGATTTAGCCTTCTATGGCACCCTTTCTAATTTTGACTTTTTAGAATTCCCAACATTTTCCAGGAAAACTTTGGGATCCAGGGATTGGAAAGAAGGGGTTTCAAAAGGCAAAATAATTCTGTTTAGACAAATCTCTATGCGTTACCCTGTCCCTTCTGGGAGATGCAAAGGCTAGAAACAGGGATATAAGGGCAACACAGATACAGTGTTTTGTCACAGTTTAAGCCTACCTCAGAGAGGTTCTTAATTTCTTTATTTGAGCAGTTAAGTCTATTTACGTGTCTCCAACAGATAGTTTCTTCTTTTTGATTTTTAAATGAAAGCAATTCTTTTTTGTCACTCTTGAAATTGTCATCTTTCCCCATCTAGACCTACAGCCACCTGATCCTATGCATTTTTGTAGGAGTCTTCTTTGAACAAAAGATGAATCACAGTAGTCTCTTTTTAATTCGTCTCTCACATCCAACACTCCAACAGGTCTGCCTCACTTCAAGACAGAAAGGACCTTTCAACTAGCACTCCATCTAGGTTTTTTATTAAGAAAATAGTATCGCTTTCTATTTTTCCAGGCTGTCTCTTGCTTCTGAATCATCTGTATGTTTTTCTGCAAAATTCCTCTGCTTTCCCTCTGTCATCTATTATACATTTATTGAAACATAGTTTGAATTCCTGAATTGCTTTGACTATGACTGTCTTGGGCAGTGCTATTTCCTTTGGTTTATTTTGTAGACTGTCATTATTTCAGAATGGATTTGATGTTATTGTACAGTAACCTTAAGGTAAAAACAATGTTCACATCCAACAGATTCAATTGCCTTTTTTCCCTACCACCCCTTCTTCAAATACTTCAGTTTCATCTGCTTTCTGTAGAAGGTCTTAAGTTGTGGATCTTAAAACCATAGGAGTCAAACAGGAAAAAAAAGATTCATGCCATGTTACAAAATAGTTAGTAGCTACCAGCATATGCAAAATGCACTATTGTAAAGAAAAACCTCAACAGGAATATACCAACAGCTTCCACTGGTTCTTCCAAGATTTAGTCATATTTAAAGATTTTCCAGCTTTTCTGAAAATCAGATATTACCATTCGTGCACGTTTTATTCATCCTTGTTTGTGGTTTACACAAGGTAAAATTTATTTAGTTTAGCTAAAGGTTTTAACAATCTCCAAATGCCTACTTGTTTTAAAATAATTATGAAAGACAAATGATGACCAAAAGATAATATTCTTGGATATTTAGTTCAAGTGGCAGTTATTTTCCTTATTTCTGATTTTCTCTTCATGTTGTTTCATTTTTAAATTTAAATCTCTCTTAACTGCAACCAGGAGGCTTTAATGTGAAAGCTGTGAGGAGACATTACATCCCAATCTGGCTTCTTTTACTAAGTGATTTTTCTAATTACTTGCTGTTTTGATAAGAAGGTCTTCCCTCTGAAAACTCTTAATTGTTCTGGAACTCTTTGCTGCTAAGCACACATCTACTGTTCCAGAGGATGACTAGGGATGTCTGTTTGCAAATTATTGGAAGAACAGAAGCAGCCAACTGTTCCTTAAAGTGTTCTTTCCCTTAAGCAACCAATTCCTAGTTCTCATACTCGGAGAAGAATTTGCAATTAGCCCCCAGCAAAGCCATCTGGATGAGACATTGGCATTATTTTGCTTATACCCCAGCTTGTGTATTAGTATGAAAGTACAGCAGCACATTTTTTATAACCACCTGGCTAGCTGCCCCCATCAGGATTTCTGAACTGGAAAGGAATGCAGAGAAGAATAATGCTTTTTTCTGTTTTCCTACCTTTATTTTTCCTCCATGTTAATAGAAAGTTTTTTGAAGTCCTTTGTTGGTGCACTGTAATTTATTCTGTTTTTTAAACTATAATAAGTCATAACCCTCTGAAGTCCACTTACCATATGTAAAGCAGTTTTACAACATTGATGAAACCAGAAACAAGTCTGTTGTGTTAGGATAGGAGCTTATCAGTGGATACATTATCTATCTTCTCATTCTCTAATAAAACCGAATAGAACATAATTTTTAAATAAATATTTTAATATTACCTCATGACATAAACAATGAATGATTCTTCTCCATCTCACAAGCTGAAATCTGGAATGGCCCTAGTGAACTCAAGGGACGTGCACTAGACACAACTGATACAAATTTCAGAAGTATTAGGCCCAAATTACTGTACTTCTATTTAAAGCTAAAATCTCTCACCTCCACTTTCCAAACAGGAAAACGGTCTAGAATACTTCACAGTCAAACAACAACAAAAATACCCAGACTCTAGATTATTACCATTCCCTCTGAGCACAAGCCAGTCTAATGAAGCACAGATCATATCTGAAAATAGTCTTGTAAACAAGAATTATCAGAAACTTAAAATACTTCATATGCAAAGGGCTGCAATAGCTGCACAATAATCTATACAGGAAATGCAGCTACCACTGTTCTAAACAGTAAAGTCATTCCAGGCTAACAGTAGAGGAAAAAGAGTCAGCTATTGCGGGAGAATATGTGTCGTAGGATCACTATCCAAAGTACTGCACCTGCTAGCATTGTGAGAACACTGACTATCTGCTGTAGCAATCCTTTGGTAGAAGGAATGTATTAAGTGATGTAAATTGCAATTCTGAAAAAAGTTCTGTGTATAATCTCGGTCTTATTTTCACTGCTTTCTGTTACTAATTTACAAAAATTAAAATGTGGATTCTCTAAATGTATTTAAAGAATAAATCTGACAGAATATATTTATACAGAATGATAACATACATAGCTATTTTCCAGCCTGCCCAATTCAGAGTCTTTATTTGCAAGAAATAAATAAAAAAAAGATACAAAGATAGATGAATGCACTCTGTAAACAGGGTTGTGAACTTTAGCAAAATTTATGTCCTTTGTATACAGATGATAAAATAACACTGAGCATAAAAGTGCATCAAAAAGCAAGTATTTTTTCTTTCACTTGGAAAGAATGCTAGTATTTTTATCAGGTATAAATTCAAGAAATCAAATGAGTTTTTCTATTCTTTTATAAGAGATATTTCAGAAAAAAAGGTTGCATCATTGTGTATAGGCCTAACAGCAACTTCCAGAACTTCTGCCAGGATCCAGACATATATAAGGAGACATAGGTAGATGCATGATAAAGCTTTTAAAACTGGTCATACCAAAACTTCTTATGTTGAAATGTGTCTGTCAGTCACTAATTGAACAGTCATATGTGAAAAAAGTGTTTTGAGGAATCAGCTAAAACATCACAAAGAAAATTTTGACGAGTGTCTATGAATTTGTAGCTTTTAGTAATGCAGTTTTCCCTGTTGAAGATCAGTCATGTGGAAAGGAAGAGGTTCTCTGAAAAGGACTTTTACAGTTTTTAAAAATGTTAGGAATTAGACGTGGTATGTATGATCCCTTGAACAACATTGCTGTCTTCTGGTTTTGCCTATCCAAAATACTTTTGACTGTACTAAAACTGTTAGGTTAGAGTTGGTTCCATGTTTCACTTTGAAAAAAATTTAAGTTCTGTATAAATTGATTTATTGTATCTTCTGGAAGCACTGGGAAATGAGGTATCAATAATCTCCAGGAGTTTTAAGAGATGTATACAGTATTATTTTTCTCTTCTCTATTTACTTTTTTCTACATACTTATAGATGGCAAGGAATGACACTATGTAAGAAGTTTAAAAACAAAAAGTTGCCTTTCCTCTGATGATCTGTCTGACTATATAGTTCATTTATTTAGTGACTTACGAAACTGTCCACTATGTGACTGTGATACAATGTGAGAGACCAAAGACACAGATTGGGAAGATTTGGAACTGTATCCAGACATAACATTAATGATACCATCATTCACAACACCCCTCCCAACATGCCCTATGCTGATCAGTAATGCCTAATTTTAATTAAAGTTGCTTTATGGACCAAACTGAATATATTGAATTTTATGCACTTTCATGATCTAAGATGACTGCAGGTAAGAGATACTCTGACTAGAACAGGATTCATTTTCTTAATTTAGCAGGACAGTATTGAAAATTCACTTTGAAGGAAAAAAAATTATGAAAGATACACTGAGTTAAGAAAACCAGACTCCACAAATACATGCAAGTGTTCTGAACAGTTTGAGTTCAGCCTTTGTAGAGATAAGTAAAGAAAAATCATCTCAGTATATGCATCTCCTTATGGAAACATAACTTGGAACAGGTTTCCATACAAAGCATTCATCATAATGTATCCATGGTCTATCAGCAAGCAGACTTTACAGAACTGACTGTACAAAGATTCTTTGCACTAGTGGATGCTAATTTGAAAGAGAATAATTGGCACATAGCTAAAAGACTCTCCTAGTTAAAAAGCAGTGCAGACAAACCACACATTACTGCAAGAATTCCTATTGTCAGCCGATGTCACCTCTGTCTCAGAGCCTATGAAATCTTGAGAATCATTGTGATTTCCAGGGTTTTGATATGTACCTTGTTTTGTTAATATTTGTTTCTACACAATTTTCCTAATAAATTTGCTGTATAGAAAAAAAATGGATCAAATTTTTCTGTCCTATATCTTTCTTGTACTTACAGCAGTACATGTTCAAGTAAGGCAGAATAAAAGTCCACTTATTCAAGAATTATAGCGTTACTATTAAAAAATACTGCTGTGTATTGAAAAAGATTGGAATGAATCTTGTAATTTAATTGTAAAATACCATGCTTATCAACATTCTCTAGATATGCATAGAATTACTTGTATAAAAGAGGTGTTTTCTTTAAATAGAAAATATGAGTTAATAACTGAAAAAAATCAAATATCTGTCTAAAGTTAGTCAGATAACAATAATGCTGTGGCAATGAAGCCTAATGGAAATAAAGATCTAGTTATTACATGCTGGAAAGTGTTGACCTCAGCAAAAATGCCTGATTAAGATATTTTCTCTATCTAATTTTGTCAACATTGAGTTATGTTTACTTTAATAATCTAGAATATTTTCTATTCATAACACTACATTAGTTTACACCTATTTATTTATACCTGCTAACTGAGCAATGAATACGGCCTTCCGAGAGCTCCCGGTACCCTGGACAGCTCCAGCTGCATCATGAGTGTGTTGGAAGAACAACACGTGAGGAAATCCTTTCTGCTTTCGATTTATAGCAGCGTTGGATTGTTATTTCCAAATGTGTAATTGCAGTGGTCGTCCTAAAGTGTTCATAAATGCAGTTTTCCTACTCAGGGCAGCAGACAGACAGATGTTACATGTGTCTGGCTGAACAGCTTTCACCTACAAATACACAAGTTGTCTCGCCATCATAAAATGTGGTTCTGTGTATTTTTTCAAGCTTACTGTTATGCAGTGGGAAGAAGTAAGGCAAGGAAAACATTTTTAGTATGTATGGTGATATAACAATTATGCTATAGTAGTTCTCCTTTTTAAAAAAAAAAAATGCAGTTTTCTGTGGTGTGAAATCCTTAGAAATGACTCATCTCTCTTATTTAAAGAACTGGTTTATAGTGCTAACCTAAGTTTAAACACAACCATGTTTTCCCAAGTTACACCTCTTGTTTCTAAATATTCTGTCTTAGACTTTACTGCATAGAAGCTAAATGATTTTATAAAATACTTAAGGTATAGCCTGTGGTGAAATGTATCAAAATGAGTGAATTAAGATCCCTGAAATTTCATGGCCAGGTAAGATAGACAGTCACTAAATAAACCCAAAAGTGTTTCTAAGAGCAGATTTTGCTCACTGATAGACATAATAATGTATGATGTGTGCTTTCCACAGTTATTTTGTGGCTGCTATTGCTGACCCTGCTGTTTCCTCTCCTACAGAGTCGAATGGCAGAAAGTTTGCGTCTCTTTGATTCCATCTGCAACAACAATTGGTTTATCAACACTTCCCTCATCCTTTTTTTGAATAAAAAAGATCTGCTGGCAGAAAAAATCCGACGCATCCCCTTAACGGTCTGCTTCGCTGAATACAAAGGCCAAAACACATATGAAGAGGCAGCAGTCTACATCCAGCGCCAGTTTGAGGACTTGAATCGCAACAAAGAGACCAAGGAAATCTACTCACACTTCACCTGCGCCACTGATACCAGTAACATCCAGTTTGTCTTTGATGCAGTGACAGATGTCATCATTCAGAACAATCTTAAATATATTGGCCTCTGCTAAGAATCCTTGGGCTTAATCCATTTTCCTGAAGTGATAATAAAAGGGGTTAATCACTTGCACTTCTAGTGGGGAAAAAAATGGGGCAATGCTTAGTCGCCCAAGGAGAGAAAAGGGGAAATCTGATGTATGTACACAGTTCCTCTTATGCCCCCTTAAGCCACTAGATAATTTCACAAATATGTATTCTGAAGAGTGAAAACCTCCTCTCCAAAAAACCACATACACAGGCCCCAGTGAAAAAAAACACCAAAACCCCAAATAAAAACAAAAAAAGAAATTGAGGCCTATCTCTGTGGAGATGTTTTCACCACAGTCACTGCACTTTCGTTCCATTTGTTTCATTCCATTTCTACAGTGGGAGTGTTACCGTGTTCTGTGTAAGAAATAATTCTTCATCCAGTGTCCTAAAATTTTACTGACATGAAGAGACAAAGCTGGTGAGTGATAGATGAACTCGTTTGCAGGGTGTGGGGCAGAATAGTTGTGTTGAGGAGAAAGGCTAGTTCAAACCAGAAGCTACAGAACAGGAAAGTTTAAGCAAAATACTACTTAAAGTTCTAAAGATTGGCATGCACCCACAATATTGGTACACACAGCCAAACAGTATATACACATACATCATGTATGCACATGACTCACAGCATATACTATGTACACACTTCTGCTTTACTTTACTGTTTATCATGGACACCTTGCCTGTTAAAGGAATTGCTGGTGCACAACTGTTCTGTGATTTCCAAACTAACTAGCAGCTCTTTCTGCTCTTTAAGGCTTCAAATATGCAGCAAAACTACATGAAACAAATCTATGAATAGGCCAAATTAAGGTCAGTGTTTCTTCTACTGGTAAGGAGTTTTATACACTGAAACAGTCTTCTTTTACATCTTTTTTTTTTTGCCAAATCTTGTGTCATAAAAAAACCCCAAACTATATTTAAGAAGTAAGTTAGTGTTCTTTTTTTAATACAGATTAAAAAAAAAATCACAAGGCAATTTTTTAAATTATTGTTGTAGTGTCTGGATTGCTGAATGTGAAAGTTGCCAACGGACAATTCTGTTCCACTGCTCCAAATACATTCTGGGAATTGTAATATTGTAACAGATTTCCCAAGAAGCAGGAGCCATGGAGATTGTGTAGTATATATCCTCCAAAGTATTTTTTGTTGTTTTTAAAATTATTTTAAAAATGTGATGTATTATTAGGAGGTTGAAGATGAGCGATATGAACAATAAATAAATGTCTTGATATTTCAATTTAATAATTAAAATTATTTACAGTTTAGTGAAGTTAAGGAAACTGAAGAGATGCATTCCTCAGCTCCAGGTTTCATCTCATAAAGAAACACTACTGGATGGAGTAACATTCCGGCAAAGGTTTGAATGCATAAGAAGCTCTGTGGGACTATACTGGAAAAATCTCAAATGGATCATATAGACCTGTGTCTTTGGTCAGTTGATTCTTTCCCCTGCCATAGAAAAGACTTCTTAAAGACTTCAGTGTAAAGTTGGTGTGTAAATATATGTTTGATAATTGTAAAGCACATACGTACACAGAGACACAGACACACATGCACACTGGAAAATAATGTTCTACTTTTGTTCCCCCATGTACTACAATTAGCGCAAGAGATCTCAGCCAAGGGCTCTAATAAATTTAAAAGAAATGGTTAATAACATCAACATTTAAATTGTCCACTTAAAAAAATAAATCATTCAAATGATACTGAATGTGTCTATAGTGTGTTCATTAATTAGTGTTATGACAGTTACTTAATTGGATGTTTGTGAAGTTTTCTTTCTTTTATGACAAACTTGTGAGTTTTATTTGCTCCAGAACTTTTTCCTCAGTTTAGTCACCAAAATCCATCAATTTCCATCTCAAGCAACTACATTTGAGCAATGCCCTAAGATTTAAGGGATGTCTTATCATTTAATATATTTACAAATTCTGAACACACGATACCATTATTTTTTTGGAGAGAGATAGTTAGCAATTTTAGGAAAGAAGTTATAGATCAAGATAAGAAATATCAGGAAAGGTATTCCATTTTATCTGCAAGATACATAAAAAGCCTAACTGCATATTGTCTTACCCATACACAAGCAGGTACTTTGTATGATGTCAATGTGTAGAAATAAGTGTCTAGGTATAAGCATATATATAAATTTTTGAATAGTGCCTATGGTTGGTATCCTAAGCTGGCAACTTAAGACTGAATAAAAAACCTTGAAAAATGTGTTCACAGTTTTATACTACAAAGCTTCTAGCAAGTCTCTGGCTCATACTTGTGAAAAATTAGGTTGTAAGAAAAATGTAAGTTTTTTTTTTAAAGTGACCGTATAAGGTGATCTATCAGCATAAGTCTTATTGATGGTTTTTCATTGAAGTTTTCTTGAAAATTGCATCCATTCATACTATAACAAGCGGCTTCTAAACCATTCTCTGAAATCTTTAAAAATCTGGAAGTACATTAAGAAAGATGCAACTCTTGTACAAACAGAATAAACTCATAAAAAAAGACTTTTCAGGGGATGCTAGATAAATAATACCCCTGGATTTTAACACAATTTGACTTAGAATCCTTCCCCCCAGCTTAAAATATATGATAATGCTTGGATAGTTTCGTTCCTTCTTTTGCTTCTCAGCATTTCTACAAAATGCATTTAAAAGTCCTAATCTTTCTTAGTGTAAGAATCCTTCTTTTGATCTGTTTGAAGATATCTAGATTCAAACTAGCATTTTTCTAAGTCTTACACTGATGGTGATCTGGGACTGACAAGAGAAGGAAAATCTATCTAGTTTAGAATGATGTGTTTTATCCCTGTACTGAAGACAGGGGGCCCCTTTAAGCATGATCTGTCAACTGTTAACACCTGAAGGATAGAGGCAAGAGAGCCAATGAGGAGGCTATGTTCTGAAGGTATAAAAGGTTTGTCATGCCCCATAGTATTCAGGCTTTACAGGGAGAAAATACTCTTGCTTGTTTGTGATATTTTAGTCCAGCTGCTTGACTGGGTAAGTTTATTAAAAGCTACGTACGGCAACTGCTTTTACAGTCCATAGAGATAGTACAGGATCTCTAATTTGCATCAAAATGTTACCTTTTACTTGAGAAATAGCACAGTATCTCTGGTCTAAATTGTTTTCTATAGTGCAATATCATATTACTAGCCAACTGAATTGTGAAACAAGGTATAAAATTAGTTGTGGCTTCATTTTTCCAATGAATGGACCATTAGAGGGTATGGCTCCTTCACCTCTAGTTTTCATGATACAGGTGAGATTTCAGACCAGTGAAAGAAATGACAAGAAAACCCTGGTGTTCATTAGAGCATAGTTTCAGGCTAAGAAAGCTGAGAGTAGGAAAGCTGAAAACAAAAGTGTAGCTAATTGTGAAGGTAAGAAATATTTAATGTTTAAAAAGTTGTTTACACAACTAAGAAGGTTCTACCATTATAGGTATTATTGGCACCCTACAATAGAAGTGAAGAAGCTAAGGTATTTTAACAAATGCCTAAGGTTATTTTAAAAGAAAAGGAGTCAGTTTTATTTATTATTGAATGGAGGCTATCTTGGGCAGGAAAAAAACTGAAGCACAGCCATGAGTTCCTACTTAGCTTAAGAAAAGCATAGGCGTGGGGAAGAATAAAGCAGTAAATAATTAATTTTAAATAACAAATTGTATAATCATGTTCTCTGAGTAGTCATTCCTTGCTGTTGACTAATTTCATTCTAATGATGTTACTCTGTTTCCTATCTGAGGAATTCAACTTTTAAAAATAAATTCCATTTTACACAGAAGTAAAATGAGGCACAGGGAAATTAAAACTAGTCTGGCCAAAGACAGGTGCTGACATTAAATCCCTTGACTCTTAGTCATACACTTGGATAAATCATGCAATTAAATTTGCATCTATTTCATCAGCTCTCAGTTTATCAGTGGTGCAGTGCACTGCCACCTGAAAAAAAATGCATCAATACAGCTGGGATTTCACTTCACCTGGGCAACAATGACATTCACAGCAGAGATGTTCCATCTGCTGCAATAAGAATGCCATCTGTCCCTTTATCATTTGCACACTCCATACAGCAAAACAAGGTCCAAAGGGATAAAGGTATCCTTAAACAGCCCTTATCCTCAGATCCAGTTGGTTGTAATTTTCCAAGGGTGGAATAGTGGAAACACTGAAAGTCAGTAAAGTAGGAGAAATACTTCTTGGACTCTTTCCAAATGGAGGTTTGAGCAAGCTTAAAAAATCCATTGCCCCATCCAATTCACGTCAATCCTTGTCTAAAAGGATTAAGTACACACAAAATACAGGATAGATAATGGGTAAGAATTATTAAACTTTTCCAGTATTAGCCATACCCTAGGGAAGGATTTTTTTCCTAGAACTATTTTTACAGTTGTTATTGTTCAGGTCATTTATCATTGTATAACACCTTTTCACTAACATTTTTAAGTATTGTGTGTTAAATCTTTTCACAAAGAGGGAAAAGTCTTGCTATTATTTTTTTCAGTGTCCTTAATTTTCTCCTTGTGCTAGTTCTTTTCCCTATTCTCTCTTGAATACATCTACCTATCTTATTTTTATCTTTCTTCTGTTCATTAATCCTTGCCAATAAGTAGTTGCTTCTTCTGGAAATGTTAATTCTTAGCATTCTCCCAGTCTTTATGGTTTTTGGTTTTTAATGATCCCACTGTTTCTGGAGGATACTGATATCATATCATGTACATCATTAAATTTAGGAATCAAAAGTAGTCTGCAAGTGGATTTGCTTAAAATAACCACATTATCCTAAATTACTCCTTTTTGGAGAAGGACCAGGTGGCTTGGCATAGAGCTAACTGGAGTGACTGACCACTTCCCAGTGAACAATTATACTTCATGCCAAATGCGTGTACAGTTTGGGTTTGCTTTTGTAGTTTTTTTTCTTTTTGTGTAGTGTAGAACATACTGCTTTATTTGCCCTGTAAATTACTTCTGCTGTAAAAAATATCAGAATTCTAGCTGGGGAAATATATTAGCTGCTGACCTCCTCCAGCTGTACAAGGTCATCCTATCTCATTATATGATGTGTGGTGTAGAAGTAAATGCAGGGAGGAAGACAGTTTCTTCTCAGTAGCTTTCTGTATGGGAGTCTAATCTCTAATAACAAAATTCTGGTCAAGAAGTTATCTTCAACCCCTTAAATATAGGCATGTATGGGGTTTTTTATATAAACACACGTTATTTTTTATCTAAATAAAGACTATATGGCTCAGAACACCTATTTCTAACCCAAAGGTGTACTTTCACAGAACAGAAGAATGTTTATTCAAACAAGACATAAATATCAGGTTTCTAATAAAGTAACTCTCCTTGCTTACATTTAAAATAAAATTGCTATGAAAGCACTGATGTACAGAATTTACCAAATAATTAATTTGGCAATTATTTAAATGTCCTCTTTTCATACTACTGATTACCTTTTACTGCTTTTTTTGAGACAAAAACTCCAGAACTGTTCCCTGAAACAATTCTCAATACTAAAGATAGTTTGTTTTGGAAAACCTGATGCTTATCTGGCACCAGTACCTGAACTGGGAGAGGTAACATGAAGAAACAGGTATTAGGCTTAGCTCAATGAAGCCTCACTGAAAAGCACCTGTCACTCTGAGAACTGTTTTTATGGACTGTGACATGATTTGAAAGCTGATATTCTCATGGCAGAGGCCTCGGCTCGTGTCCTCTACCTTCAATATCAAAGGTAAGTTTGTGAGGTGAGATACTGCTGCAGCTTGCTCTTAGCTACCAGGGGTCGCATAACCCTTTGATTCCAAGAGGCAACTTGATTTCTCCTTGTATAATCTTGTATGTCTTGATTATCATCAAACTGGTTTTACAGTTGTGAGAGCTGCCATCAGTGGCTCCTGACTCAAGATGATATATTCAGGTGCCTATGGGGACAAAGATGGAATGGCAGGAGTAGAACTGAGTGGTAGTATGGTGTACCATTACATAGCCTCTGGTTTGGGCAATATATTTTATGTGAAATTCTCAATAAGCTATGCTTTATGTTTTGGCACCACCAAGAGCTAATGTTGCTTACTGCTGCAGTAAGTCCCTAAATAGAAATAATGGTTCTAATAATAAAGGCTTTCTATATAACCCTTATTTTTAGTTCCTGCTTTCTAGAAATTAAAGTGTCTAGCTGAAAACACACTAGTGAGTTGGAAGGGACCTTGAAAGATCACCTAGTCCAACCCCCCTGCCTGAGCAGGATCACCCAGATTAAGTCACACAGGAATGCAACCTTGGTTTGGGATTGGTCTTTAATGTCTCCAGAGAAGGAGACTCCACAACCTCTCTGGGCAGCCTATTCCAGTGAAAGTGTGTAAAAGTTAAAACAACCTATTCTTCTAGCAAGTCAAAGACTGGATTTCTCTGTTTAGACTGAAGTATTCAAAGCCAGTGAGGTAGTCTCACTGTGATTTAATCAATGCAGTTTCTGTTTATCTTCCTGGAAATAAATGGGAATCACCAGGGCAGAACTAATCTCAACCTAAACTAAGCACTTATGATACCTTAGACTTTTTGACCCTGGATTTACTGATTTTTCTCCTGCTATACAGGAGTGTGGGGTAACTAACTCAATTGGATATCTGAAGTTAGGTGTAATTTATCACTGTTTCAACTTCATATCTCACCAAGTCCATTTAACAATTTTACTTAAGGGCAGATGATATTTGAATAAAATGGCAGAAAATTCAGAAGCAAACCTCATTGTTCTTTGCATCGCACACACCCCATTGGTTTGGGGTTGGGTTTTGTGTTTGTTTGTTTCGGCTTTGTTGTGTTTTCTTTTTTTAAATGCACCTCCTGAAAGCCATACTAAAGTATACATTTAAGGAATATTACCTATGAGTCTGAGGTTGAAGAAACATTAATAGATAATCTATGCAATGTACAGCTCAGTGAATGGTGTCCTTGCTTACTTGTCTCCTCCTACTCTGTGCTGGCAAAGAATGGGAAGGCATAAAACAAATTTTACAAGATTTGTAAACATGATTTTTACATGATTTCCAAGGAAAATGGAGTAAAATAAATCTGGAGGATATTACATAGGGAATCAAGTAAATTCACTTATTTGCTTTGCCTGTTTAAATATTAAACTATTGAAAAAGTCCCTACCTTCAGGTAACTTTGCCATCGTTTCAAAAATGTGATGTGTATTCTTCCGACAGATATCTACTGGATCATCCATGAGCTTGGTGAGGGCAGAAATTACTCCATTTTTTATCAGCCCTTGTCTACAAACAACATTGGAGGAAAGATTTAAATAAGCATAATAAAACTCATATACTGAGATGCTTCATTTTAATTAAATACTTATTTACATTGCACATATCTTTCCAAAACTTGGGAATTTCTCACTGAAATGTCTTTCTTGCTTCCTATACTATTTAGTAAACTCTGGAATTACACCTACCTGCCGACATGATGCGTAACCATTATATGGAAGATTTGTGTTGTTTTTTGTCGGACAGTACTGTCATGATGTAGCAGCAAAGTCTTCAGGTTATCCATGAGTCCTATGAGACACAAAAGTTCTTTTTAACATTTCATAACTTAAGCATTCATTTAAAATAGCGATAATCACTGGGTGCAAACAATCAGAATTTTCATCTTTTCCTGACAGTGAAGTTTTCATTGACATGTTTCAGGTAGGTAAGTTTCAAGGCCTGTTGCCAAAAAGGCCATGCTACAAACGAGCTGCTGATTTCTATATCAAACCAAATCCTTGCAAATATTTATGAAGTGATATAACTCTAACTTTTTAAAGTCAAGTCAGTGAATGATTGATGCTTTTAAAAAAGCATGTGTTTGCATGAGTGACACCTACATTTAAAGAAACTTTCCTTAGGCACAGCATGGGTTACTTTTCACACACAGAATACATTTGATGAACTATTAATAATTATGTGTTAGCACTGGCCAGTGTAAGCACTGACCAAAGAAAATGCCAAGAGACAATCTTGCATTACTTCAGCAGTAATAAGAAAATTTGAACATGATTATTTCTCTTACGAGGAAAAAACTGTGAAGGAAGTAAAAGCAGTGGAGGACTTCTTTGGTGTTCCATAATGAGCTATGTAAATACAGAACAAACTCTTAAAAGTTGCAAAGATAAGTTGGTGGTTTTTTTCCAAAATTCCAAACTTAGGACTCTTCCAAGTGCTTGGATAAAGGTTTTTGAAAATAGTGGTAGCCAGATATAATGCTGATCATGATAATACATCTTGTTACTTTGTCATGTTCCTTAATTTCTCATAAAGTTCCAGGGATTTTTTTTTGTTACACTTACTCTGCAATCACTAAGATATTTCTGAGAAGGAGTTATGCATAAAAAGCTCTGATCTTTTGTTTCTCCAGTAAAGCTGTATGTGCCATACTATATACTGCTGAAGAAATGAATGGCAAAACCTGACATATTTTCTGAATTAACTTGTAAATCTTATTTGAATATTTTTTACTAATTAATAATTGGAAGTTTTATAAGATTTTTGCCTGTTATGAATTACAGAATATGAGTCTCTTGAGCACCTCAAGTATGAAAAATACAAGGTACTGTTGTTATATGTAGTGGAAAATGTCTAATGAAGGCAAAACAACAAAAGAAAACGGAGGGGGAGAAGCATTTTTGCTTTTTTCTCCTGCTTTAGGATAACTACAAGCTTTTGCTCATGACAGCAGATCACTTACCTATTTCTATTGCCTGGTAGACATTTTCTGGGTTGTGGAGCAGATCACAGAGCGTCATCAATGCCCGCTGCTGATTTAGCAGCTCAGGAGACTCTAACTCCTCTATCAGTTTAGGAAGGGCCCTCTTGCCAAATGCAACAGGAGCTTTTGTGGGATCTATTTCAGGAGGCATGTTGTCTGAGATACGAGTGTGTGCCATCCTGAATTTTCCAGGGAAGGATTCTCTCTTATCCCTAAAAATACTCCAAAATGCCTGTACCTAGTGACTGGACAGACACCATACCAAAGAGACAGCTGTCAACTTTAGGCAGTGCTCTGTGTCCCAGCAGAGCTGGGACGTGCATTCATTGCACAGAAACTATGAAAAAAGCTGTAATTATCAGCAGCAGCATTAATGCCCGATCATCTGCTGAACTGCCTTATCTGGTTTAATTCTCTACTGAACAGGTAAAAAAAAAAAAAAAGAGAAAGCCTTAAAATGCAAGGGGAGGGAGGTAATGTTTTTTGAAGAGTTAAAAGTGAAGCAACCCAATGCCCCAAACCTGAGCAGATCAAAATATTAAAGTGAAAGTAAACAAAACGCCACTTTCAAAAGAGCCTTCTTTTAAAAGAGCTGTAGTTCAAACCCGCCCTCAGAACTCGTTAACGTTAGAAACAATCGGTAATGGCTGATCTCCCCCTCCCCTGAGGAAACCGGCTCAGCTGTCAGAAACAACCAACCTCCAATAATGAAAACTGCTCAACGAGAAGTCAAGCAGTTGCAAAGTTAAATCAACTGCTAAACAACCGCACTACTCTCTTCAAAACAAAACAATCAGTCTAAATCCAAGGTGCCCTGTCCCACCAATATGTCGCCGCCTCAGCCCGTCCCCAGTTCCCGCTCCACAGGCTCCTGCCGGCTACGCCGCCGCCTTTCGCTCCCGCGTGCTCTAGTTGCCAGAGAAATTAGCTCCTTGCGTACGCGCCGCTCTGTGAATAAAAACTACGCAGCCAAGTATACTGATGTTGGTTCTGCGTCAACAGCGTAAGAACCGTGTTTGACGGTGAGTGAAGTGAGAGTAACGTCAATGACGTAGTTGGTGAATTGGAAGCCGGGACTGCCGCTAGCGCGGGCCTGCGGGCGCGGCTGTGGGGCGTGTGAGGAGGCAGTGAGAGGTTGCCGGGACGATGCAGTGTGTGGAGCTCGTTTTACCTCGCCTCCCTGCTAAAGCGCGGAGGGAAGCTGTCTTTTCACCCTCTGGTTTTTAAGTAATTTCAGTTGAACAGAATCGAGGGAAAAAAAAATCAGATTGAAAAACTGGTGGTTGAATTAATGGCAGAGATAGGGCAGGTGAGTGCCTTGAGGTACAAGGGCTGAAGGCAGCTCAGTAGTTTTGGACTAGGGTTTGTTTCCTGGTCTTCTCAAGAATGTCACTAGAAGCAGCTAGCATGTGTAGCAAGGGTTTCCATTATCATCTTGCAGTTTCATATAACTGTATTCACGATTTGGCCATCTTTTTCAGTGTTTTCTTGCACAAAAGTATACTGTTGTTCAAAGGGTGGTATGCAGGGAGAATGTATCATCGCAGTGTTGCTCGCACAACTTCAGGCTGCTCTGGACGGTCGGATGGGATCATGCATCGGGAAAGAACTGTCTTGTTCTGAATAGCTTATGCTATAAAAGGTTAGTTCTCAGTGCCAGTAGATAAATCATTGAGATATTTTTCATTATGTTTGAGCAACAATTATAATAAAGTTCTTAAACTGGATTTTACAAAGCCAAAGTAATTCAGATCAGACGGATTAAAATCCATCACAGAAACAGATTCTGGTTTGTTGATCTTCAAAATCCATAAAAGGAAAAATTGCTACTTTAAAAAGTATTTTCTGGAAAGGATTATTTTTCCTGCAATATTTTAGAGCAGACCCTTTAAAGTGAAGGGATTTCCCCCCCCAAATTAGATTTGACTTCCACTAGCTATGTGTTTGCAGAGTTTCATCCTATTTCAGTAGGAAGAAAGTGAACTTTTCTCAGTGTAGAAGGGGCAGGAGAAGATCAGAGACTTCTCTTATCCTTCAGTGTTAACTCTGCTCTTATCCTTGTGGCATAAATTTTTGTCTTTCACCATAGTTTGGAATACTAATTTTAGTTAGTGGTCATGACATTAACTTCTATATACAGCTTCTGAATGCCTTTCCTCAAATCCTTTGTCTGTCCACAGAATCTGCTGGTGCTATGTTCCTGCAATGTTGCTGTAAGGAGGGTTGTGATGCCATGGAGACACTGTCTTCCCAGTCCTCCCTGGTGACTGAAACCCCTTCAGCTCTGTTAGAAGAGAAAAATCTTTATCTCAGTACCAATCATTCTCAGTCTTTTTAGTAGCTTTCTATTTCTTAAATAGTTGATCTTTTTCCTCTAATGGTGTTGATTTGGTAAATTGGGATGTGTGTGATTTAGATTAAATGTGCTAAATCTAAGTGAAGATGGCCTGTCAATTTAAAAATGTTTCTGTTTGATTGCCTTGGTTGCTCCTGTACTTTGGATTCACTGAGATTGCTGAACTGATTTTTTTTTTTCCCCTGATAGCTTAGTTTGTGAAAGAGCTCTAGGAGATGAGCAGTGAGTCAGCCTATGTACACACAGCCTAATTGTACATGCTTGGAATGTGATGCACTGGAACTAGGACAATCTGGAGAAAACAATGTAGTTTTCGAAACTCTTACCAACTGGCAGAGGTTTGTTTGGTGTTTTTTTTTTTTATTAGAATGTGTTAAGTCAGTAATGTTGCTATTAAATTATTCAGACTTGCCAAAAGGACAGGAGTACACCGTAAAAAGGGTCTAGATCCCTCTAGTTTTATATAGTCACAACTAGCATGATAAGTGTCACTTTCTTTGGTGAATAACCCATCAGTAGCAAACCTGGTTTCTGTGGGAGAAGTGGGTGTTTTAGTATGAAATTACTCACAAAAGAGAGAAAAACATTATTTTTAAGTATTAGACTAGCAATTTAATGGAGTATCGTAAAAAAGAAAAAAACCAAACTTGATTTTTTTTGTTACATACTTGGCAAAAACATGTGGACAAATAATTTCACACCTTTAATATTTTTTAGTCTGCTACTTGAATGGAAGAGACTTGTCTCCTGGATATTCAGTGGTCCAAGCTTGTTTCAGTCTTACCAAAATACAACCAGTAGAATTTAAGAACTTTGTTCTGTCCTGAAATATAAACCCTAATGAAATAAATAGCAAAGTCTTTTAACTTTATTTTTAAAATTACAGTCTATCATACTAAATGTCTAAACTAATGAGTTCATTAATGATAATTATGCAATAAAAAAGAGCTATGTGATTTCTTCTTTAGTGTTTGGTACATTAGAAAGCAAGATTACTAAAGATCACTTGAAAGAGATTTAATAATTCAGAATGCCTCTTTGGTGGCATGCACATCCTGACTCTAAAGCTGAGATGAAATAAGGTAGAAATTAAAAAAAAAAAACCAAACACGCAGGAATGTCTATAATTGCTACTATGCTTAATACTAGCACTGTAATAGTTCCCCACTCCACTAGTTCCTCTTCTGCTGGGTTAATAAACCTCGTCATTGTATCCATACATACAAACTATCTTTGCAGAAAACACAACTGTTTTCTTATATAGAATTGGGGGACCGTTTGATTTATTGAGGAGCACTGTTTGATCTAAAGCATCTGTATGGACACTAAAACCAGTTTATCCTTTTAAAACTAAGGCCCTATGTATAGTTAAATTACTCCAACTCCGCCTTCCCGAGCTGGAAAGGGAGGAAGGGAAGTATTGCTAGCCTGTTGCTATGGCCACGTAGCAGCAGGCTGAGCTGTTTGTGTGGTTGGGATCCTGCTGCATTAGCTGCTGCACGGTGAGTCCTTCCTTACGCTTTGCTACATGTTCTTATTCGAAATCTTTTGAACGCCAGTAAGAAATTGTTACTCTATTAAGGGTACCCTCCCCCAACAACCCACGAGGTCTCATTGCATAACCAAATTGGTATGTCTCAAGTGGGATATCTAAATGCGTTTGTGATATTCATGTGAACATCGTTCTTCTTCAAAATCAGACTATCTAGTCATTTCATTCTTTCTGAGCTGATCTGGGATGAAAGTTTGATGTTGTACCAAGAAAAGTGGCAGTTTCATCTTTCCTCCTTCCTTCTTCTGACTGAATGAAGTCTGGTTTTCCCTAATATTTATTACTGTGTTTAGTCCAGAGGCATTTCAAACAATGATAAGCATGGTTTATAAATTAAACACTGTGAAATCCTTTGAGGGCTAAACTGCAGGCACTTATGTTCAGTTCAGTGAATGACTCTCTGCCCTCCCATGGAATTGTATTTGGTGTCTTGTAGTTGGAGAAAGTCGCTATGTGCTACTACAGCTGTACAAGCTGAAGTGGTACAAGGTTGGGGGTTTTTTTTTGTTTTTTTTTGTTTGTTTGGTTGGTTGGTTGGTTGGGTTTTTTGTTGGGTTTTTTTTTTTTTTTTTTAAGGCAAATGAAGTCAGAGAACTGCCAGGTGTACTAAAAAGAATAAAGGTGCATTTGTAAGAAATGGTTGGGGTTTTTTTCTAAAAAGAAATCACATTTTCCCTGTATCAAAACAATTCCTAAATACTGTGTGTCTCTTTAGATATTTCCTGTCTTGTAGAATTTGACTGAATTTGGAGGATGAAGTCCAACCTCATGCATTTGATTCCACCAGTGAGCAGAGACAGAATCATTTCCCAGTTTCCCAAGGTAAGCATTCTTTACCCCTCTGGATACAATATGTAGCTACAGACACAATGAGCTATCTTTCCCGTGTGCTTATAGTATTTAATTTAATGTACAATTGTTGTCTTCTGCTCAAATTACAATCTAGTTAAGGATTTTGACCAAAAGTGAATATGACCTCATATTCCAATTCATTCCTGACATCTTTAATAGAAATCCTTATTCCTTCTTAAAACCTTTACAGAAGTGACTCTTGCCACAAAAGTGTTATCTTGTAATAGCTATCTTGTTATTTCAGCCAAACATTAATAATTGCATGCTAATGTAATTACATGCTTGGTGTTTCTACACCAAGGGGAAATAAGAAGCATGGGTGATATTAAATATGCAAAAAGCCTAATTAGATTTATATGGAGGATTTTGTTGAACAATTGGAGGAAGTTTTTACTTTCTGTTTGTGTCAGGAATCTTAGTCATTCAGTAGATCAAATGTAATAGATGCTGTAGATCATTCATGTCCTTGGAGTTTTGCACTTGAAGTTCAATAGAAAAATTAAAGACAGGGAAGGACAAGGAATTACCATTCTGTTTTTTCAGTTGTTCAAAAGATCCCTTTAAGGGCATTACCATTTTTTCCATGCTTGATCTCAGCCACATAGTTTGCTTTATCTTTATGAAATCTACTACAGTTACTTTAAGCAAATATATGTTAAAATAAGTTTTCCTCTTTTTTTTTTTAACTCATGCCTAATTAAACCTAGTAATAAAGGCAGTGCTTCATATGAGAGATCTAAAAGACTTTGTTGTAATAATGATAAGCTAGTCTTGTAAGTCTTACCTTAAATTATCCCAGTAATATACTTACTACTGTACAGAATAACAGGCAAATGTATTTGATGATGAAAGTTCAGCTAGAGTCTGCTGGCACTCAGAAAGGTGCTTAAGTGACATCACTGTCCCAAAAAGTTTTTACAAATGGACATGTGGGGAAGCCTTACTGCCTTCTAACCAAAGCTGTCCCTTTTCTTATAACCAGAGATACCCTGGGCTTTCCCAATTCTGAATTAATTTTCTAATCTGTTTTTCCCTTGATGATGTGACTTCTTGCAAAGTAGATATCAGACAGTTTCTCTCTGTAGTTGCTCTCTCCTATTTTCAGTGGTACACACCTGAAGCCTGTCTGCAGTTCAAAGAGCATTTCCATGAGCAGGTCAGAACTGCTTGTCAGCAGAGCACTGGAACAAGTGGGTAAGCTTGTAATAAGACAAGTATGAAATTAAGAAAGTATTTTAAGCTCTTTATAGCCTACTTTATTCATGTTTTTTTACTCCAGTGTATTTCAAGGCAGCTAAGCCTATGTGTGTGATGGTTCTCTGACCTGTTTGACAGTAAATGAATGAAGTATGTCCTGTGAGTGACAAAGATACTTTCACTGCTGGCATAAGTAGTGTTGAAAAAAGAGCAGATTTTTAGCGACAAAGAGTTGTTTAGCAACTTTGAACTAAACTCTTGATTCAAATCATTAATTGACTCTTTAAAATCACTGTTGAATTTGCACACACAAGTCAGTATGGCTACAAATTGTAGAGCAGATAGAAGGAATAGGGCAGATCTAGCTTTGCTGTATTCTCTAATGTTCCAAGTGAGCAGTTAATAAAGGCTCTGGGTGGATATAAACATGCAGTGATTCTAAGTTTCTTGAGATGCATAAGAATATAGCTTTAGTCTTTTAGAAATACTCATGCTGAGAAGTTTTCTTAAATGTTTCCTTAAAACTGGAACAAAATTTTGGTAAATATATGACATTGAAAAATCTAAGCAAACTTGTTTATGCTCTTGTAATATTCTTTAAGTTGGGGGGGTGGTTGTTGATGTCTTTTGCCACATCATCTCTCTCAAGGCTGTTACTTGCAGTGATTTAATTCTGGAAGAAAGGCAAGAAAACTAAATTGTGTTAGAAATCATCACTATTCAGTTAAAATAAATAGCTGTAAGCTTTAGTGATAAATGCTGCTGTGTTGCACTGTGAAGGATCTTTTATAAAGTAAAGCTTCTATGAATAATGACAATTAGCTCACTATTCTTTCAAATCTAGAGTTGCTGATTACCATGAGACTTATCATGACACCCATTTTTAAACAAATCTTTTTATTCATTTCACTGGGGAGTCTTGCTAAAAGAAGTTGAAGCCAAAATATTTCTGAGACATCAGGGAGTTTATTGCTTTTTTTGAAGCACAATCACTATCTTAGTTTCATGTGAAGTTGTTACAAGTGTTTGGACAATTTTGCTAGCAATGCATACTTTAGTGAATTGAGGCAGTTTTTTCTCCCTCTGTAACCAAGCTCTATTTGAGTTTTTATTTCCAAAGTAAATGAGCTCTCCAGTTCACTTATTTTGGTAACAGATTATAGCTAAAGAGCTTTACATTTTGCTTTGTCATGAAAATTAAACCATGTTCCTTTCCTAGATGTGATGATTATTAGGTCATTTTTTTGGTGAGGCAGGGGTAGGAGGGACAGACAACTGAGTGTTTTGTACAGTAACTGTAAAAGTTGTCAGGAATAACTATTATCTTCCTTTTAGCCCAAGTAATGGAGTATTTCTTTGTCATTTGGAAAAGTCTGAGAAATGCAGCAGCTAACTGGCTGTATTTAAGACTTTCTTGATAGTCCATCGATGTGTTAAATTTTGTAATCTGGGGAGGTTTTTTTCCCCAATATGACTTAATGGAACACACACCCCACTAAGTCACTTAAAAAAAAATCTTTTTCCTTAAGGTTGCTGATTTTTATTCAGTGTTTTATTGATAACAGTTAATCAGGCAGAGACATGTCAGTGGCTTAGGGACCCTTGGCAACCAAATTAGCACTGACTGGCCTTATTTCTTTTCTAAAATATTAGTCATGCATCTTAGCAGTCAAGATTTGGAGTTTTTAGAATAGATAACTTGGAATCAGCATCACGTGGCAGCCTGATCTAACAAGAAATAACATCAATAGAAGGTTAATTCCTTTGTTTAAAAGCCATTCCTTGATACAAAGAATGCTAAACTTCTTAAGCCATCTTTGTAGCATGTGCACAGGAGCTCTCAATCCAAGTTTACATTAACAAATACACTCACTTATCTACCTGTACCTCCTAAAAGACACGTGGATTAAGTGTAAGAAATGGACCTTTTCTTCTCCAGAGGTTGGGGTGACTTTCTTTTTCTTTCTTACAATTTAAGACGCTGATCCTTCAACATTTAGGTAAACTGGAGTCACGTGTGCTCATGTGACTCACAGATACATCTGCTCATCACTTACAATTTAAGGATCAAAATAAGAATTTTTACAGTGTTGAAAGTGTTACTAAAAAAAATCTAACATTTTCTAATATTTGTAACAGGCTGAAAATATCCAAAGTTGTTGTGGTGGGAGACCTGTATGTTGGGAAAACCAGCCTTATCAACAGGTACAATCTATGTCAGCAGATAGCTTGATTCTACTTTCTCAAATAAATGTTCCAATGTTTCCATTCCTGTCCATTTGGGGTAGTGCTTCATGGTTCTGTTTTAAACCATAGTTTTGTTGTTAAATAAAAGACAACCCAAAATCTATAGTATGAGACAGACTTGATATTCCAACATAAGAAGTCATTTGTTGGCACTTTAATTGGTATATGCTATATTCCAAACTATTTTTAACCAGTCAAATATGATACGATGTTGTCTTGATGTACAAACAAACTGCAAAAGATTTTTATATTTTCTGAGTCTTGGTATTATGTTTTCTCTTTACCTGTATGGTTGTTCACTGAAACATTTTGAAGTCATCCTTGTGTGGGTACCTGTACTAATTTCTGCAGTTGCATGACTGTAGAGGAAGCTCAAGTTTTTCCTTAGCTTATAAAATAATGCAGAATGCCTTAAAGAATAGTTACTGGACTCCACAAGATATTAAAAGCAACTCTTACAATTTTTTGTATCCAAGTCCAGTGATCAGGTCACTGAATTTCTGTAGCTTGTGTCTATGGTCACAGACAGCTTTCTATGTCTGCATTTTATCATTATCTCTACCACATTCTTAAGTAGATATGGCAAGTTTTTTATCTCATTGATTAATTGTTTACATCATCATTTATGATATTATTTATCACTCAAAATATATTCCCTTGTAACTAAAACAACAAGATATGTTATTCTGGCTCTCATCCTGAGAGTTGACTAAATGCATATGGCTTTGTTGTGGTTTAAATCCAATCAGTAAATAATTACCACACAGCTGCTCATGCCTCTTTTAGGTAGGGTGGGGGGAGAATTGAAAGAGTGAAAGTGAGAAAACTCACAGGTTGAGATAAAGACAATGTAATAAGTGAAGCAAAAGCTGCACGTGCCAAGCAAGCAAAACAAGGCATTCATTCAGTGCTTCCTGTCAGGCTGGTGGTCAGCCACTCCCAGGGAAGCAGGACACTCTCGTGCCTGACGGTTACTTGGGAAGCCAAATGCCATCACTCTGAATGTGTTGTGTGTCTGTCCCCTGCTTTCTTCTTCTTCCCCCAGCTTTTTGTACTGAGCATGATGTCATATGGTATGGAATATCCGTTTGGCCATTTGTGGACAGCGGTACTGGCTGTGTCCCCTCTCAACTTCTTGTGCACCTGCTTGCTGGCAGAGCATGGGAACTCCTTCCCTTTGTACAGAGCGACATAGCAACAACTAACACATCAGTCTGTTATCAACATTACTCTCATCCTGAACCCAAAACACAGCACTATACCAGCTACTAGGAAGAAAATTAAATCTATCCCAGCTGAAACCAGGACAGCTTTCTAATTTGTTACATAGTATCTTCTTTTAAAATTAGGTTCTTGATGTTTTTATATATGCTCCTGCACTATAATAGTCATTCCACAGTTAGTTAATTACTTTCTTCATAATGTAATTTAGATAGTATTAGTTTTGCAGTTATTTGTAACTAGGTGTTTTAATCCCTTTTTTAATTGCAGATTTTGTAAAGATAATTTTGACCGAGACTATAAAGCAACCATTGGAGTGGATTTTGAAATTGAACGTTTTGAAATAATTGGAATACCATACAATCTCCAGATGTAAGTTGAAACCATGTGGTTTAGCATCGCACAGAGTACCATCTCAGCAGAGCTTGAATTACTGCAGGCACTAGTAGAATACAGATTTATTTTTATATAATAAAATTGCACAAATAAAACTGTCATTTGAAAACCAAGTTTTGTATCTGGACTTGCGGTTTTAGTAAAAATCACTCTCTTGGATTTCTCATCCATCAAAAATGGTTGACATTTGTCAATGAAAATGCATCTTGGATGTCTTGTACCATTTCAATGGAGCTCTGCCTTTTTTTTTTTTTTTTGTCATGTTTCTTGAAAGAGAAGTGAAAGCTTTTGCTACAGGCTCTGTTCAATTGTTAGACCATCCTGTCATTTGATATTAGTAGGTGGAGTGAGCACTGAACTTCGCTTTGGGAGTTTTATTCCTGCAGCTTGTAAGGTGTACAATGATTTCAGCATCCCTTAGGGAATAATTGATGTTTTCCAAATCCTAGAAAGACTTTAATGTTTTTACTAGAACATGAAATCTTTAATTTTGACCTTCACGAGACTATTGGGCCTTCTCTTACCTGTTTTGCTTTTGCTGAAGGATGTCATTTGGTATTTTCAGTGGCTAACAATATTGTTCTGTGGAGGGCATTATTGAATTCTCTGTGCTGTAGTACAACCTAGAGCAGAAATCGATTTGCAAGAGGTATTTTAGTACATGAATCTTAAAAACATTTTCGCTTAGGAACACCTTTTTTTTTCTGACATATCATAGATGTAAATAGTGGGATTTTTTTTTTTTAATACTTGGAAATCCATTTCCCACTGATTTCGGTGCCATTGTCATTTGGACACTTTTACTAGTGTCCCCTCTTGATGAGAGATTTCCATACAAAATAAATATGCAAGTGTCTGTGCCAGTACTGGCCCATAACAAATACCCAAACCTCTGTGGAGCTGTTAGTAGCTGGGAGGACTGCATAGCATGTTCATTAATAAGAAGCACTTTCTTAATTCTCTCTAATGATGTCTTTAGTACCTGCTACACTGAACTGTAAGTCTCTAGTTTGTAGTGTAAGATCAGATGCCATATCCTGCAGTTGCAACATTCTACTATGTGCTAATATATGATTTAGCCAGTATTAGCACAGAAAATTCTCAAAAGTAGATTGCCCTAGAAATACATGCAAATGGCACAGATGAGGAAAACTATTGTAAAAAGGATATTACTGTTCAGAATATGAATATTTGAATTGTGTCTCCAAAATAACTAGCATAAAAAAAAAAGTAGAGTTCAAATGTCTTCATTAAATAATAGAGCTTAACTATATTTCTATCAGTAGTTAATGAATAACACGTTCCAGATGGTAAGACTTCTTTGGTATCACATTCTTCTCCAACTTGTACCAGTCTGCTGCTTCATTAGCATGTTTACTCAGGTTGCACTGTGTTTCATTAACCTGAAATTTCTTTTTTTTTCTTTCTTTTTTTTTTTCTCCATTGCACAGATGGGACACAGCAGGTCAGGAAAAGTTCAAGTGCATTGCATCTGCTTACTACCGAGGAGCAGAGGGTGAGAACAACATTAATATGATCATAACAGTAAGAGGAGGTTGTGCTTCATATGTAAACATACATGCATATGTGCTCCTTGAAAGGTACCTGTAGATGCAGCGTGGTGAAATGGATTGTCCCTTCTTGGAGAGAAGGGACTAAAACGTTTGTGAATTGATACATTGTCACACCTGCAACTCTGAATGTTCTGATAATGCAGTGGTAAATATTGGCACTTGTATCTATGTGGAAAAGAATTTGGGTTTGGAAAGATTATTGCTGAAGTTAGTCGGGAATGCTTCTTGTACTCCCTTTAGTAAAGATAATTTCTGCAGGAATTAAAGTGATTGCAAAATACAAGGAGTAAGCACTATATACTGCAGGATACAGGTGAAGACTAAATAGGGTTGAAGACTAAGGGTTTCAGGCTTACTAGGTGCTGGAGAAAGGAGAGGAATGAGTAAATAATTAGTCTTGCATCTCTGGTAAATCTGCTCTTGCCCCTTAATGTAAGCATTCTCTCTGTTTAACAAGATCAGTTGGAGAGACTTTTGGTACACTTTCTAACTTTTTTTCTGTTCTTGACTTTTATTACAGTTATAATAACAGTGTTTGATCTGGCTGATATCCAGACTTTGGATCACACCAAGTAAGATTTGGGTTTTTTCTGCTTACATTTTAAAACTTTTAAAGCTGGTTTAATTGCCTTGGATAGCCTGAAGTTGCTGAGAACTTGCTGGATTGTGAGTGTAGTTTCTACTGAGCTGAGAAATGAATAATGACTGTCACTTTTTGGATTACGTAGGATGGAATTTTTCTGAAGAAAATGTGGAATGTAAATGTGGTAGCCTTGACTTCATTATAGTCAGTGGATAGGAAAAGGCATTTTACTAAGAGCTTGATCCTTCCAAAACCAGACATGCAGGAAGAGATGAAGTGCACGCACACACACACACACAAAAGCATGGGGGGTTTTTTGTTTGGTTGTTTTTGTTTTTTTTTTTTCCTCCCGTCCATTTGCTATAAACAGAATAACAGGCTGGCATCTTATGGAAATAGTGAAATTGATGACATACATCTCATACATAATGTCTTAAGAGCCTTGCATTTTTAGGTGAGTTGCTAGACTGAAATTACTTTCTTTCTCTAGTTTCTGTACTGATTCTGTTGGGAGAAAGGCTATCAAAAAGAGGACAGAAAAAAACCACCTCAAAGTATATGCATTTATAGCTAAATTTACTGGTTTAGGTACTTGTAATGATTTGATTACATTAGCATGCTAATTTCTATGAGTAAACTTGTTCTGCTTCTAGTGCAGGTTGCAAAACCTTACCTGGATCTATGATCCACATTGTTGTCATCAGCTCAGAGTGTATATATCTCTTAACACACTGTTGTGACTGTAATGCAGGTACATGTTTCTTTACAACCTGTACTCTGTCTTATTTGAATGTGTATTAGACTATTTCCTTCGACTACTGCTGTGGTACTTAGCTCATTTACATAGGACTTTGTAAAATAATATATATATTAGTGTCTCTGCTTGGCTGAAAATAATTGAAGCCTGTGAACCTCATTTCCCACACACTCCTTTCCCTCCTTGACTTGTGTTGGATGACTCAAGAGGAACTTGATTGCCAGAGTAACAAAAATATAAAAGCTTATGAGACAAGAATCATGCAGCCTTCTTAGGGAGCTGTTTTATAATGCTGAATAGATTATTTCAGTCTTCTTTATTCCCATTTGTATCTAATGTGCTATGTTGTTCAAACCTTTTCCTCTGCTGCTTGTTTTCTTATACGTTATCTTGATAAAATCATTGTCCCCTCCTTTTTACTGATAACTAAAATCACTGTTGAATTTGTACTCAACAGTAGGCATGTTTGAACTTTTCATTAGTGAAAGGTATGTATTCAAAGCAGTTGGAACAGCTCCTGGCCTCTTTCTTTCTGTCTAGAAAAAAAGGCTTTTGATATGCTCACATAAGTTCATCCTTTTACTTTTATGGTGACCCTATTATCTATCACTTTCTCCTATATTTCTGAAGTCCCTCTGGCTGATTCTCTCATTTCTCTTTTGCATTTCAGACAGTGGCTACAAGATGCATTGAGGGAGAATGAGCCAGATTCCAGCTTCGTCTTTCTAGTTGGAACAAAAAAAGATTTGGTGGTAAGTAAATTGAATGCAGATAAGGAAATCACATTTTCCTAGTTCCTCAAGTTATTTCCCTTGCAAGTTGTACACAATGTTGTTGAGGAAAAAAGACCTTCAGGAAAATCGTAAACAGAATGAAAGAAGATCACAGGTAAATAGAACAGCACACATGGAACCAATTTAAGAAGATGCTTTTAGACATAATGGGTAGTGAGTGAAATATCCCTGCTTCCATTCCTTGCATGACATTTTCCAAGCACATACAAACAGCTGAAAATGCAGAAAAAATTTGGTTGTACCTAATGATCTTGAAGCTTTTGTTGGGTTTTTTTTTTTGTTGTTGTTGTTGCTGTTTTGGGATTTTTAGGGACAGTGTGTTCGTTACTCAGGAACACAGGAGAATTCTTTCTTAATTGGGTGTGACATCATTTCACAGAATCACAGAATGTCAGGAGTTGGAAGGGACCTTGAAAGATTATCTAGTCCAACCTCCCTTTCCGAGCAGGATCACCTAGATTAGATCACAAGGAACGTGTCCAGACTGGTCTTGAATGTCTCCAGAGGAGGAGACTCCACAACCTCTCTGGGCAGCCTGTTCCAGTGCTCCGTCACACTCACAGGGGAAAAGTCTTTCCTTATATTCAGATGGAACTTCCTATGTTCCAGCTTGTACCCATTGCTTCATGTCCCATCACTGGCCATCACTGAGAAGAGCCTGGCTCCATCCTCCTGACACTCACCCTTTACATATTTATAAATATTAATGAGGTCACCCCTCAGTCTCCTCTTCTCCAAGCTGAAGAGCCCCAGCTCCCTCAGCCTGTCCTCAGAAGAAGGTGTTCCCTGGTNTGGCCATCCTGCTGTCCCCCAGGACCCCCAGGTCCCTCTGACGTGCACTGCTCTCCAACAGGCCAGTCCCCAACCTATAATGGTACTTGGGGTTGTTCCTCCCCAGATGCCAGACCCTGCACTTGCCCTTGTTAAATCTCATTCAGTTTTGCCCTGCCCAGCTCTCCAGCCTGTCTAAATCTTCTTGAATGGCAGCAAAACCTTCTGGGGTATCAGCCATTTTCAGAAGAACAGGATGTAACATGCTCATCCTGTATCATTCTGAGTTGTGTTTAATCTTTCTCCAGCCATCAATACTGAAATGCTTCGATACAGACTAGTTTCTTCTGTTTAGTTGTTGGGTATTTTTTAAAGTGTATTTTCTACTCCTTACCCCAGCTGCCACAGTATCACTTACACAGTTTGTTTCTTACCATTCATTCAATTTAAGCCTTAGAAAAGTGCAGGTCTGTCAGTTTTTCTGGTACTTTGTGTTGCTTTTGCTGTTATTTCTGAGTAACAATAAAAGCTAAATGTGTCAGACCTCTGAGGACAGGGATCTAAGCTAGAATTCTTTACTGTGAGTTACTTTCTGTTCTTACAATGATAACACTTTCAATTGAAAGGCAGACAAGAATAAATCAAAGGATTGTGATTTCTAGGTATTACTTCAATATGAAACCAGCGTCTTCCCAGCTGGATTCACTCCTGATGTCATATCATCCTTTCCACATTTTTAGGTTTCTTGTCTATTGCACAGGGGTTTCGCACCAAAAGACAATGCACTGAAGATTGTACAAAGAAAGATGACTGGTATAATCCATAACAAATGGGCTAGAAATTGAAAGCAAATAGCAACATACTGATATGGTTGATCACAGAGAATAAACAAGAGGGGAAAATTAAGTGCAAAAAAGCAACATCCCCTGAAGGGGTAAGAAACTTGAGTTTTAAGAAAAGCTAAGAAAGAGCAAAGGGTAAAAAGGGTTGAAGGTCATTGTGTTACTACGCAGTAAAGCAGGTGGAGTAGAAAAAAGGATCCAACACAAAGAGAAGAAAGATTAACCCAAAGAATCACTGTGATTAGTAGGTCCTTTGACTCTTCTGCTGAGAATGATGCGATGACAAGAATTTAGAGACCAGTAACTGGACTGTTGTCTACTGGACTGTAGTCCATACCACACTCTGTAGTTAGATACAGTGGTCACACTTGTTAACTATTGTTTTATTTCAATGCTGTGGGAGATCAATGGAGACTTCCATTTAAAAAGCAGTAGTTGAGTGTTCTTGTAATCATGTGATTGGAAGAGTTCTAAGGCAAGGCCAGAAAGGCTATTGTGAAAAATTCTAAGCCACCTCAGTATAGGTGCTAGCAGAACCTCTTGTGTTATTACCAGCCCAGATGTGCTTCTTTTGTTAAAGTTATTCTGTTATTTACACAGTCAGACGCTGTGTGTGAAAGGATAGAGCTAGATGCCATCCGCTTTGCCAATGAGATGCAGGCAGAATACTGGTCAGTTTCAGCCAAAACAGGTAAGTTACTGTAAAGAATGTGAAAATAGCATAACCATAAAGGCTTATGTTAAAGTGTGAGGAAGTTCTTTATATTTCTATTCCCATGCAGGTTTGTTTTTTGTTGTTGTTGTTGTTTTTGCATTTTGTGGCTATTTGAAACTTCAGGTATAGAAATGGATGATTTTATTACAGCAGTTGTATGTGTGCTTGCACTGTCATGTTTACAGACAGGAATACTTGAGCTGCTGTGAGATGTCTAAGCATGTTTAATTCATAGGTAGTTACATAAATACTCATGTGCACTGCTATTCAGCATTAGCAATGTAAAAAGATTATATCATAAACTCAATTCTCTCTGCTGCTGACTAAAAATAAAGGTTTGGTACAGGGTATAGTATTCCAAAGTAAGAAAATTTTCTCTGCATTGGTCAGAATTGAAGAAAACAGGTTATTGGAGAGGCCTGTTCTGACTCAGTATTGTGCAGTGATCTGACTACAGATGTTCTTGTTATGCTTGACCCTGTGCTGCTGTGCAGTTGTGAAAAGACTGAATTTGTCCTGTTTCCTAGGGGAAAATATCAAAGAGTTCTTTTTCCGAGTTGCTGCCTTGGCCTTTGAACAGTCTATGAAAAAGGAGCTGGAGAAAGCTGCTGGGCACGTGGCCCAAATTGGGGCAGGAAACCTCATCAGTATGTTAAGTTTTGCTTTTTGTGTGTCTTTTCCTTGTTTACAGTATTAGGGAGGTTTTTCAAGCATTAAAGCCTGTTTCAAACACCTACAAACATTCATGTCACTATCTGCCTGAGTTCTAGCATATAGGAATGAATGGGGCTGCATTTACCTTTTCTTGCCCTTAGTATCAGATGGTATCATTTATGTGAATTGATTTTTACAACCTTTTTGTTTCTACAGAACTGGAAAAGAACATTATGGAGAGCCCAGAAGGCAACACTCCAGTCAGCCTGAGTTGCTGCTAACTGTTCCTGCAAGTGCCATGTCTCTCTGCAGTGCAACAGAGAGCACCTGCAACAATGAAAGCTCTCAAACCAGAAATGGAAAGTTGTGGTTTTGGAAATGAGGCAGGAAGAACTTTGAGAAAGAAGTAGCCCTAGCTACTGCAGGCTCACTTGTGCAGGGTGGTACAATTGTTACATAAACCTTTCTCTGTGTAGTGGAAACATGACATCCTTGTCTTAATGTGAGAAGACATTGCCAGTGCCATGTGCTCACCTGTCTGCCAGAAACACTTGTAGTCAAAAGTTATGTAACTCTAGTGTGCTGTTCTTTGATAATTATCTGGAAGTCATAGATAGTGAAGTCACGGTCCCATTGGAGTAGAAAAGAAATGGTAGTTCAGAATAAAGGGTCCTATCCATATGTTTTTGCCTTTTAAGATCATAGTATAAAGTAACTCTGATTTGCTTTTAAGCATTCCAAGTATTTAAAAACTGTTCCAAAATAAATCTTACTCATCCCTGTCTGCGGTAGGAACTCTGAGCTGATAAGATTAGATTTGATATTGCTGCTAAACTCCTAGTCACGCCATCTGCTTTTACTGGACAAAACAATTTAATTATTAGATGCTGGGAGTGATTTGCTCCACTTCTTAACAGAAGCAGAAATAATAGAAATAGTTTTGCCATTTTGTGAAAAGGATTGCAAGTGTATGTGGGTTTAGAGACATGGGAAAAGATGGAATTCTCCAAAGCAGAAACATGCTTGTTACGCCCTAACATACTTGCTGTATAAAGATGTTACTGCTGAATGCTTACGGTAGAACCTGCTCTATGGACATGTTGCTGTGACTTGGATCAAAATGCCATTGCCTTTTCAAATACATTTGGACATAGCCTTGTGCAATTAGTTCTTTAGAAATGGCAAGTGTTGTATAATGGGAGAGATTAGCTGTGGGTACCACTGAATTTCATCATAGCAGCTTTACAATGCTATTCTGCTCTTTGGACAACAATGACTGAGGTCAATTAAAATCTTCTAGATTCTCTGCTGTTCTCCAAATTGTTTGATAAGAAACAGGAAAAAGTGGAGAAAAGATTACTTAAACATTATTTTTATTATTTCTATTTTCTTATGGTGTAAGTTAGAGCAGCTTTGTAAGATATGATGACTAGAGATCTAGGGACTCGGTGTCTTTTTTTTATCGGGCAATCTGCACTTTGGCAGTTGTGCCACTTGTGTTGGCAAAGATGCAAATGTAACATTTGGTGGAGAAAATGATTGTGTGTGGGTATGTGAGGAGTTATTTATCCAAATGTGTAATATTTCGACCTTATAATGTTCTATGTATTTGATCATCTCCCAAATCTGTTTCACAAGGATGATGAATATACACTCTGCTTGTATCACGTGCTGCTCTGAGTGGGCAGCATAGCCATGGTCGTCGTGTTTACTGAGCTTGAATGAGAGTAGAAAAGATGGTTCACTACTGCAGCAAATCATGCTGTCTAGGCCAGGTGCTAGGTTTCAGTGCAGGCATGTTAGTGTTTATAGCTGCAGGATGACTCAGTAACAAATCTAAGAAAAGATCAGGATTATCTCCTAAGTGTTTCTTTCATCGCTGAGCTCAATTATTGTACAAAATCATAGATGCAATCTCTTCAGCAGTGCAATCACGTTGCTAGGAAAATCAACTGGGACATTTTTTTCTAGTGATTCAGTACATTGCGTGATGTCATTACTGGTTTGTATCTTCTGGAGCTCCAAAAACTTCACGTACAAATGCAATGCTCTGTCATTCATTAACTATCATTTGACAGTGGTCTGACTATGTTCTGTGATGAATGGTTTGAGTCTGGGGTTTTTTCATTTGGTGGGGGATTTGGGGTTGTTTTTTTGGTGTGTTAATTTTGGGGAGTGTTTTTTAGCCCTAGTGAGACTTGCTCTACAAAGAACTCAGTATTAATAGTCATCTAAAAAGAATCTTGGATCATGTTCCAAGTGATGAATTTCTTAGGAAGGAACAAAGGGAAGTAACACTGGTGAAAAAATAAATAGAAACATTTAAGAACTTGCAAATTCACCTCTGGTCTATGTTTTATATGTACGTGTTAATCCATGTTAAAACCTCAATTTCCAACTCTTCAAAGCTTGAATATTGGGGAAAACAGTGTCAGAACAACTGTGTTAACTCTAAACACAGGTAGACTAAACCATGGGTTTTGTACTGGGTTGAGTCCTCACAGCAATCATGGCAACAGCTGCAGAGCCAGCTTCCTTGTAGAATTTGCAGCTGAATAATTGATAAAGTGACATTCAGAGACAATCTGAAGCGAAGTTAAAGCACAATTCTAATAATCAATTTTAGCAGAGAAGTACTAATGCTGTGCTGTTTCTTGTCTTAATAAGTGGAAGTTAATGTGTTAATGAGTTCCTGATTAAATAAGTATGCATCTCTGAGCAAAACAACTGATAATGGATCAAAAGCCATTTATGAAACAGTCATTTGACAAGCAAAGTTAAGGCTTTTCTAGTAAGATATTTCTTTTTATTTTTAATTATGTTGTTTTTGTCTTTTGAGTGATTATTTGACACTTAGGATATTATTATTTTTTTTTTATAGGTCACATGTTTCAGATCTTTCTGAATCCTTTTGTTTCCCAGCACAGGGTCATCTCATTGTGGTACAACTGAGTCCATTCTTCATGAGTAAACCTCCCTCCATGTCTTTTCAAGTTTTCCTCAATAGTTAGAGGTCATTCTAGGGACTATAATATAACACACCGGTGAGTGAATGCTATAAACTCCTCTCTGCGTCACATTCTCTGAGCATGCAAGTTAAAATGAAGTGTTGGACATGTTGAAGTTGTACCAGAATCTGCATTTAGTAATGGAGATGGCTTATCAGTTTGTTTTTTTTTTTTTTGTCAGAAGTTTGTTCTTATAGCAGAAAATTGCCATTCTCTGAATTCTAAGAAAGGGAGTTCCTATTATTTTGGGTACTTTTTTTCTGGATTCACAGAATTTTTTAGACCAGATGGGACTTCTTAAGACTCACTGGCCTTGTCAAACTCTACCAGGATGCTGCTTTGTGCTAAAAAAAAAAATATGGCTTCCTAGTTTCAGCCATATCTGTTTTATTTCTCTTAAAAAAGACTCATTTTATGCGCTACCAGGTTTTTTGTTAGAAAAGCTCTGATTCTCTCATGTGTGATCATGCTGGAGAAAACATTCAGAACTGACAGCTGGTTTAAGCCTAAACCGACTGGCTCCCCTTTCCCAGAAGAGGGAGCTCTATGGTCGCATAGTATTGGCGGTCTCCTGTAGGCCGGCAGAGGGTACGTGCTGGACAGTCTGTATTTGAGTCCATCACAGGATTCTTAGTCTCATATCACAGATATGTGTCTGCCACCATAGCCTTAAAGAAATGTTGTATCCTATTAAAATAGCATGCTGGTGGATGCATAAAGTATCAACAAGAATTCAGAGATCCTTTCAGATCTCATGGGCATTTCTGATGTTGTAATACCACAATAAAGAGGATGCAGGTGTTTAATACTACTATTCACTAAAACTTATGTCAGAAGAGTGAACCCAAACAAAAAACTCTAGATGTAAAAGAATCCGAACTGTGAGACTTCATTAGAAGCTAGGTAAGAATTCAGAACATGTCTCTGTGATGTAATATACGTGTCATTATTACAACCATGTCAGTACAGTCTTAAACTTTGTATTACTAGAAATACTCTGCGTGCCAGAATTTCATTGTTCAAACTGGCACTAAGGCAAACAAGTAGGGAGCAGTAGCAATTGTAAAAAGCCAATTTATTTTTGTGAAAGAGGGAGTTTTCTTGAAAGATTTAGAGGTGTTCACTAAACATACAGATTTTATTATGATTTAGACTATAATCTGTTTTCCATATAGGTTAGCCAATACATGTTTTGCATTAAAAGCTGAGGAAACAAGTGCAGGAAAAGAGGTTAAAGCCAGGAAACAAAAACCAAGAGGGATAAACTATGCAAAACTGAATACACGATTAGCCATTTGTGAGATGTCTGAAAATATCCACAAGTATTTTGTTTGGCAAATAAAAAACCACAAAGAGAAAGACTCTAATGGATTATGAAATACTACCTATTTCAAAGGTAAGAGTTATTCCTATGGACTTGTGATTTTAATTCTTATGAGATTTTATTAGTTTTCATTGGGATTACATTCCACCTTCTCTTCTAGTAATGTGTACCAGAGAAGATACCTTATCACAGGAATGAAAGAACCAGGATTGTGGGGAATATGAGGTGTATATACTTCACTTTATTTTATTATCTAAACAGTTACTATGGAATGTCAGGTGTAATTGTTACCACGTTTTTCCAGAGGTTCAATTAGTACATGGAAAGGATATAGGAAAGGATGCTTAAGCAGATCTCATGCTGTGATTTCAGAAGGAGTAAAGTTTGGCAGCCAGACTTTTGCTTAAATCACTTGCCACCCTTCACCCAGAACTGAGTTGTTTTGAATTATTTGGGTTGGGAGAATTTGCAGGACAAAAGTGAGACTAATTCCCAAATAAAGCAGCTTTTATTGTTAATATCACAGTGATTTTGGGGTACCAGTTGCCTGTCTCAGGAATCCAGCTTGTCATTTGTGGACAAGGAAGGAAGGATTGAATGAATGACAAGCCTACCGCTAAGCAGCGCTTACGTTAGTGGGGGAAAACACGACCTTTGAAGGTGAGCTGCATCAGTGCCTCGGGGGAGAGGGTTGCTGTGAGCAGAAGAGAGTACAGAGACGTGCTGATGTTTATACATAATAAATGAGGGCGTGGATGTACGGACAGGAATGATACCTCCGTATGCACACAGGGACACGCGTGAGATACGGTTTTGCCCCGGCTTTTAGGTACGGTCATGTCTGTCTACAGCGATGCCCAGGCCTGTGCCGCAAGTGTAAGCAGCCGTAACTGCACACGGGTGTGCAAATCTCTGCCTTTGTCTCACCGACAGCCGTGGGGAAGGGCTCAGGACCCATCCTCCCACCCCCCCTCAAGCCCCGCGGGTCCCGCGGCCACGGCCGCCCGCAGCCGGCCCGGGCTGCCCCTTTAAGAGGCCCCAGCGCCGTGTCAATCGCTGCGCCTGGCTCCTTCCCTCTCCTCCCCTTCCGCAGCGCTGCGATTTGGGGCGCCGCCGCCAGCGCCGGGCCGCACGATGGGCAGCCGCGGGCTGCCGCGCCGAGGGGGCTTCCGCGGGGGCGCGGGGCGCTCGGGTACCGAGGGGTAGCGGCAGAGCTCGCCGCGGGACGCGCCGCCGCTTCCTCGCCGCTTTGCGCGGAGGCTCCGGAGAGCGTGTGCGCCCGGAGGAGAGCACAATAGTCGGGAGGAGGAGACAGGGAAAGGGGCAGGGGGAAAGGAGGAGAGAGAAAGAGAAAGCACAACACGGGGGCTGGCGAGGGGAGGACGGAGTGGAGGACTCCTGAGCGTGGCTGCGCTGAGGACCGTGCCCAGGACGGCGGCGGCAGGAGGTGGGTGGGTGGCGATATTTACCTTCCCTCCCCCAGCCCCGAGCCTGCTCCTTTGTCCACCCACTTTGAAGTGCTCTGGGATCGCCGGGGTGGGAGCATTGTTGTTCGCTAGCAAAAAGATCAGTCATGCTGGGAAGAGAGTAGCGAGCTGGGGCCGGCAGAGGCTGAAGGAGACGGGGAGGAGAGACTGCTCCCAGGATTGCCGTTTGCCTCCAGTTTTCCTGCATGGACCGTGAAAGAGACGCATTGAGTTGACTCAGCCGGAGCTGTTTCTGCTTCTACATGTGAGATCCGGTTGGTTTATTCTCTCCACCTATCTCTCTCTAGCCTCCTTCCCGTATTCTCCACTTACTCCTGTATGCAAAATGGTGGACCCTGTGGGGTTTGTGGAGGCTTGGAAAGCACAGTTTGCAGACTCTGAGCCTCCTAAAATGGAGCTGAAATCTGTGGGAGACATTGAGCAGGAGCTGGAGATGTGCAAAGCATCTATCCGGAGACTGGAGATGGAGGTCAACAAGGAGAGGTTCCGCATGATTTACCTGCAGACTCTTCTGGCAAAGGAGAAAAAAAGCTATGATAGGCAGAGATGGGGTTTTAAACGTGTTTCTCAGTTGCCTGAAGGGGGTGCCGAGCAGCAGATCCAAGACCTGCATCATCACCAGTCTGCTGACCAAGATGAATATGAAAAAAGCAAGTCTCACCACGGGGATGAAAAGTTCAAACCTAGGATACCCTCTCTGCGGAAGCTGTCTACCCAGAGTGATGGGTCAGACCTGTCTCCTTTGGATAGCCCCCATCATGGAGAGGGAGAGCAGGACAGGTGTAAGTACTATGGTGAAGAGAAACTGAAGAGAGTTGTAGAAGATATGGAGAATCGCTGTGATACAGATGGCTCTCCTTCCAAACACAGGTCGTCTTCCACTCGCAGGCTAGTGGGATCTGCTGAGAAGGAGGGATCATTTGAACCTGTTTCTAAGGAAAGAGGTAACAGCACCAGTGTGGCAGCCCTAAGGTCCAATTTTGAGAGGATTAAAAAGGTTAATTCACATTCTTCTGGAGATAACAAGGACATTGTTGAAAAGCCCTTTTATGTGAACATGGAGTATCATCATGAGAAGGGTCTAGTAAAGGTCAATGATAAAGATGTTTCTGATAAAATAAGCTCCCTTGGTAGCCAAGCCATGCAAATGGAACGCAAAAAGTCTTTGCACTCCCTCCCTTCTAACATGGTACCTAGCTTCAGTGAGTTCCAGAGGCCTGCTTACAGGGGAAGGTCCTCGGAGAGCAGCTTTGGCTATGATGGAGAATATGAGGATGCTGAACTGAACCCCAGGTTTCTCAAAGATAACCTGATTAATGCCAACGGTAGCAACCGCTCACCTTGGCAGCCCATGGACTTTCAGCCCTATCAGAGCATCTATGTTGGTGGAATGATGGGGGAAGAAGGGAAAGGACCTATTCTGCGAAATCAGGGCACAACTGACCAGGAAAAACATCTCACATGGCCCAGGAGATCTTATTCTCCCAGGAGTTTTGAAGATATTGGAGGAGGATATACTCCTGATTGTAGCTCTAATGAGAACCTTACCTCCAGTGAGGAAGACTTCTCTTCAGGGCAGTCCAGCCATGTCTCTCCTAGTCCCACCACTTACCGCATGTATCGGGATAAAAGCCGTTCTCCTTCCCAGAACTCTCAGCAGTCCTTTGACAGTAGCAGTCCACCAACCCCCCAGTCTCAAAAGCGGCACAGACAACAGCAGGTCATTGTGTCTGAGGCTACTATCGTGGGTGTACGAAAAACAGGACAGATCTGGCCAAGTGATGGAGATTTGCCTTCTGGGAGATGTCACCAGGACAGCTGCTTCCATGGAGATACAGGTATGTACCAGCTCTTTGTTCAGTCTTTTAAGTGCATGGAGTAGGAAATAGTGTCATGGAAATGAATGGGTAAAGTTGTCTAGGTGACCTGGGGTGATTCACTGGAAAGGGGACATCAACAGTTTAATGTGAGAAGTCTATGGTTATTTTGTAGTTGTCCTGTTTTAGGAAGGTCCTGCAGAAGTATACATCAGATTATTTTAGGAATACAGCTTTGATTCCCAGAAGGGTTCATTGAGGCTTCTCTTGAGAAGATCTACAGAGTCCCATGTTAATCAGTTCTTTAAGTTTCAGTGTGAATATTGAGGTAAAAACAGGGACAGAATTGTTCAGTATTCACCACCAGATCATTCCCTCCCTCGTATTCGTGCACGGAGGAGTAATTAAAGTTTATCTCCGAAGTGGTAATGTGCCAGCATGCTGCAACCTGTGGGCTTTGCTGGAGCCTTACCAGTAACGATGCTGCTCCAGCAACCTTGTTTTTTCCTGTCTGTATTAATTAGAGTGCTAGTTTCTCGTTCTGTCTCGTGTCATCCTTCAATTAGAGCTGATTGGAGGTGATGATTGCGCAATTCTGATCCTGAAGCTTTCTGCTATCATCCTAAGTGAGGGAAGAACTTGGAATATCAGGAAGCCCCGAGGGAGAGCTGTTAATGTAATTTCAGCAGAGTCAAGATTTTTGTTTGGGAAGGAATGGGTGATGTTTGAACCTGTTCTTATATAAACCATGCAGGCATGTCTGTGGAATTGCAGTGGATTTATAGTTGGTGGAGGAGACAAACAGTGAACTGTTATGATTCACGTAGATGTAGTGAATGTATGTGGATGTCTGAATCTATTTAGTAAGGCACATAATGTAAACAGTATCTCGTGCTAACACCAGTAAGTTTTCTATGTAGTAAATAAAAAAATCATCAAATCCAGGAGTGAAAAAAGCCCAGAGTGATTGTTTTAATGGAATTCTGTAATTTTAAATCTGTTGGTTACCTTGTGGTTACTCTTTATCTCTTTGATTCTGTCATTTTAATTAAGGCTTAACATGTTGTGAAGGAATTCCTGAAGTAGGTGAATTGAGAGGCCTATCAGAGATGATGTCACTTTCTCAGTTTGAGTGAGTTCAGTGTGCCTAGTTCTCAGAATGGTAACTTTACTGGAAGGAGATGCCTGGTTTTACTTTCCATGCTGATTGTTTTTTTGCCAGTAATGCTTTTAGAGCAACAATGGAGGGAGAAGTCTTCCTTGCCCCCCTGCCATCCTTACATCCTGTTGTAATATTGGAAGGCTGTGTGGTTTTAACGAATGCTCATTGCATGTGAAACCTTAGCACTGGCCTTACAGTGACTTCTTCCTTATCAGATTGATGTGCATGCTTGTTTTCTACCTGGGACTACTGCATTCTTGTTCAGTTTTATGCATATGTTGGTATCTTATGGATAGCACTTGTAATGCAGGGGAGAGGCTGGATCTTGTGCTGTTTTAAACTGAGCTGCAGCCATCTGTCTCTGCTCTTGTTTACTGATGCTCTTTAGATGACTGGGAAGCCTCCTGGCAGTTGCAGTTTTTGCAGAAGGAAACAAAGGGGCAAAAATAACAAAGGTTGATAATGCTTGAGGATAAATTCAGCTTTCAGAAAGGCAACATAATTTTAATTTTAAATAATTTAGCTGGGATGTGGGGATTAAAAAAATAAAAGAAAAAGGGCTGCTGAAAAGTCAGAACACTTAAATTCTTGGTTGTGCAGGAAAGCTTTGTGTCTTGTTCCTAAGGATGGCCACACAATTGCAGGCAAGGACAGAATGTAACTGATCCACCTTCTGCTTTCCTCAGCATAGGGGGGTAACATGGCAAGCTTAGCAGGAACCTTCACCAGATGGCTAATCATTGCTGTCTTGCACATTAGCTGATGGCAACTTTTTACTTCACCAAAAAGGCTTATGCCTTCAGGAGGACTATGTTTCTGATTAATTCCTACTGAGCATAATTTTCTATAAATTTTCTTTCTTTCCTGATTAGGAGGAATTTTGACCTGAAACCAATTGGCAGGACTTCTTTTTCATAAAACAAACAAAAGGCATAAGAAATCACTGTGGGATTAGCTGGCTGGCTACCATTCCCAACTATCATGCTCTGATGCAGACTGTTCTCCATCACCACGTGATATGAAAGCAGTTCAGAGATCCAGCCAGCTTTTCCTGCACCTGTGGTTCAGTCACTGGTTCTGCCAGGCTTCCCTGAAGTTTTGCTTGAACAGAGAGTGAAGTTTGAATCACAGCAGGCTCTGGACAGCCTTTATGTTAAATAGGACCAAATGGGATTTGTTCAATAGTGTTTGGCTTCTTAGTGAATTCAGATTGTTGTATGCTGGCTGGCTTTGCTTTTCATGGCTGCAGCCATGTTGAATGTGGTGTGAACAGGTGCAATGTGAACTTCTTGTGTGGATGTGCCATCCCAGTGCAGCTTGAGCTTGGCCAGCACACAGTTGCCTTTTTGTCCAAGATTTTTTGGTGAATTATTACAGTCAAGTGATAATTTCCTACTTTTGTATTACAAAAAAAGGGACTAGAAGGAGGTCAACCTAACTCTCAAGTGAGTGGGATCCAAGCCAGAATTTGAACTGGGTGTTTGGAGGTTAGTTATCAAAAACATTAGATCAAAACAAGGTGTAGGCTTTCAGTGTCTTCCAAGAAGCAGAATGAAAGCTTTAGGGTTGAGATTTGTAATAACTGTACTTTCTAAAAGATGGATGTACTTAATAACGCCTGGCAAATATATTTATGTTAGGATGAAGTATGTATGAGTAATTTCTTGCAGTGAGAATAGAAAAAAAATATCCAGCATTAACTCTGCATTGTTTGACTATTTTTACTATGATTGTGAAGGAAGAGCAAGATTTTAAAAATTCTCTCTACTATTAATGAACTTTTTGCAGAGACAGATGCTACTCAAGGTGCATTTCTCTTTATAATCAAGAGGAGAGTTGCATAGTGCCATTATGTAGTGAGGGCCTCACAATGGCCTCAGTTGCATCAATTTTTTAACTAGCAACAGTTTGTTAACTGAGGAGCACACTGGAGTTGTTTCCAGGCTTTATAGCTTGCTTATAAAATCAGTACATCTTCTCTCATGGCTCTGTGTGTGAAATGATTTTATCTATCTGCATAACAACATGGAAACTCTTATCTGGAGTCCCCATAGATAATATTTACCTGTAAAGCTGCTTCCTCAAAGGTGCCCTGGTAGTGACCTCTATTCACTTGAGAGGATTTGGTGGTGCTCTCCAAGAGTTGATAGGGTCTCAAAGCTACCAACAGCCATAGTGCTCTGTATAAGGTCAGTTTGGGGATAAGTGTAATTTAATTCCATTGGGTGTAAAGTTTTATTTATTTTAGCCTCTACTAAGTGTAGGAGTACTGAATGTTCCTTTCTGAAGAGCATGGAGCATTTTCTGTATTTTTAGTGAGTTTTGAGGTACATAGAGGAAAGAGTGCCATAATTTATCTATGCATATAAGCTGCAAGACTCGAAATTCCTCTTATCTCAGTAGAGCAGAATGCCATTTTAAAGAGCATACTTACTTAGAGCTGTGTGTTCTCCAGGTTTTGTATGCCTTAAATGCCTGACCAGATAGGCAAGCATATGATTTTCCTGCTTTTAAGGTAATCCTTGAAACTATTTTAAAGCTCCAAGAAAGCATGCAATATGTCATCATGGAAGGATAGTGTTCTGCACCAGTTTCTGTGAGGGTCCATTCCTGAGTTCCTTGTGTGTTCTGAGATTTTGGGCAAGTTTCTTAATTCTGCTCTGCTTCTGCTTGTTGTTCTATTCTGTGGGTTTTACAAGATGCAGTTTGAAGTGTGCTTTAGAGTGTGTTAGCAATACAAAGATGACTTGTGAGGGAATGTGCAGGTGCTGTTGCTGCTGTTTAGAAACACAATTTTCCTTTAAGCAACTGAGGCAGACTTCAGTCCACTGGGTACTGATTCTTCCTTCTGAGGACCTGAAATGAAGGAACTTCCATAATTTGCAGCTCACTTGTTCGTTTCATGCTGCTGGCTGTAAGCTGTGTGTGACTTACACTGGGTCAGGAATGAGGTTTACATTTTCTTTGATACTTGTTTAGTTCATTCTGCTGTTACTTCTTAAACATGTTGTAATCCTTTGCTGTGGATTTCCCAGGATGATGAGATGCTCCTCCATCCTGCTTTCCAGCAATTCAGTGATCTTTGAGATTGAGCTTGTGCTACCACTCCCCTCTTCTGAAAAGTGGAGAGCTCCCTCTCTTTCTCTACCAGATTCCTCTTTCTCCCCAGCTAAATTTTGTGGAATCTGTGGGAGCTTCTGCCTTATGAGAGTGTAAGCCAACCCCGATAGTAGCTCTCAGATACTGGGAAGTCCTGGAGAGTGCTGCTGTTACCTGATCTGTCTGTGTGAAGCTCATTGTCATGGTCCACAACAGAGATATCAAATTGGAGCTTACTTTCCTATGGAGTAAGTAGAATGCTATGAATTCTGCAAATAATGAACTAGGTAGAAAGCAGGTTGTCATCCCTGAATAACTACCAGCAGTTTAAAAGTGGTTTGGCAGTGGAGATGAACCCACTTTGTGCAGCTGTCATTGCTCAGTGAGGGCCTACGAGGCAGGCAGTGACCTGTGGCTGGGCTGGTGAAATACAATGCACAGTTAGTTAACATTTAGGAGTGTTGTAGAACTCAAGGCCAGGACCAAGACACAACAGAGCTGTATGGATATACGTGTATCCCTACAGCATCCATGCTGCAATGACTGTGGACCAGAATGCTGTTCTGTACACCAGAACAGTTGGGCCTAGGTGATCTCAGCACGGTGATTTCACAGAGCTGCTGCTAGAGCCCTGAAGCATTGCAGTCAGTGCCACACAGCAAGATGATAACGTCTTTCATTTGAGCAGGAAATGTGTAAGCAAGTGGAACCCTAATGTTGAGTCTGTGGCTCACTGAGCTGCTGCTGTGGTCAGTGGTGACTCTTCAAAGTACTGTAAAAGCACGTGTCTGTAGCCAAAGGAGTTGAACTGACAGATGTATGTGAACTGTGCATCCATTCTACTTCACAGTTGTCAGCTTCTGTCCAGATGCTTTCAGAGGAAAACCACAGAGAGGTTGCTGTTTTGTGCAAAATTTTGGTTCTGCCCTGAAAAGTGGCAGGGGAAGTTGAGAGCATCCATGGGCTTACTGCTTGCCATAGTGCACTACCTCCTCTAAGATGGAGGCTTCTTCAGGGTGCCTGAATGAAGAAGAAAAAGGAGGAGAAAAAAATTGATGTAATGGTACTTTGCACTGACTTTTCTTGATTTGAAAGCTTTCCATCTGTTTTTGCCTTGCAGAACCAAAGGTGAGCAAGAGAGCAAAGAGCTGAGGGTAGGGATAAGCATGGTAGAATTGGTTAGGGTTTGGAACTAGCAAAGGGACTGAACTGGTGGGGTGAAACTAATTGCTGTGTGGAGGAACAGGCAAACCTTGGGACTGTAGATCTGTCTGTCTGGTGGCAGTGAACCACAATCTAAAGTTTTACTGAGCAGTGAACAAAGGCAGTAAAATAAGTTGGATGGAATGGTGAGTAGACATCCTGAGTAATAGACTTGTGAGGGAGGAAAAGTAAGATTTAGTTAGAAAATTTGCTAAACCTTAAAGTGTGGGTTAGGCAATGCTTATTTGAATACTGGGCAGCATCCTATAGCTCATGATACAGACTCTGCAAGTGTTGGGGGAGGGTGAGTTACAGTCCACATTTGGCTTTCCAGGCTATCTGAAAAATGGGCCAGCAAAGGAGACAGAAGCCTGTGAAGGTTTGGGTACTGGTGATAGCCTGGGAACAGGTCTCTATCTTCCAATTCTAGCATGTTCAGCCGTTCTGTAGTGCCCTCCTGTCCTCCCCAGCCTCGGGTTAAACAGTTATGGTGCAGAGGCAAGGGGGACTTGTATTTCAGCTTCAAGGAATTTTGGAGGTCAGTCCATAAAGGTTAATGAGGTGAGACTTGGCAAGCTGTTTGAGGAGAATCGCTCCATTTCAATTGCCATAGGGAAGCATATTGCTGTTGGTGAATATCAGACTGTTGACTGGAGGCACAGCTTATCTGGAGCTTGCTTTCACCCAGAGGAACCAAGACTAGCAGGGTTTTGGGTTGTTTTGGTTTGGGTTTTTTTTGACTGTCTCCTCTTTGATTTGGTCTGCCCAGCCAGATAATCACAAAAAGAACAATAAGGACCTGATCCAGTTCTTTCTGTGGTGAAAAATCACTGACTTGAGTAATATCTTGTGGGCATATGAAGGAAAAGAAATGGTGTTCTGGTACAGGTTGAATGGTAAGTTTGTTGTGCAGATGGAGCAGTAGACTGCAAGTGACAACAGAAATACTGGCATGGGTTAGTTTGAGTGAACTGCATGTAAGTGAAGTACTTACAAAACAACAATTTGAGTGTCTTAAATTACAAAGCATGTTTTGGCTGGCTTGCTGATAACAAAGTGGAGTGCTTTCCTGATCATATCTTTAAATTACATAGATGTGAAAGTAACCATAAACTTTAAATAGATCTTTGAATGTTGAACTTACTGCTCAGGCAGTTTTACAAATCTGTAATTTCTCTAAATTTGTTTTGAGTTGTACTATATGTTTTTAAACAGTACAACTGTCCCACGTAGGATCAGCATGGTGTATTTCTGTCACAAAATCTGGTTGTGGTTTGCAGATCTTCCTGTTACTAAAATAACAAAATCATGTCTCTCTTTTGTCTTACTCTCAGCTACCAAAATGGTATCTCTCAGACCCTTTCTTAACCAGGTTATGGCTGATGTAGTAATTAGATTATTGCAGATGTAATTGGAATCTCTGTTTCAGAGAAAGCGCTGCCCAAACGTGGCAGCTGGAGCAGTCAGTTGCTCATGGCTACATGAATGCATGAGGGATAAGTATGTGTGAGAATCCACAGTTACTGCCCTGTAGGAAGAACGAATTAGTACAAGTTCAGTCTGTTGATTTATGTTACTGAATTATCATAGAATGGTTTGGGTTGGAAGGGACATTAAACACCATCTAGTTCCACCCCCCTGCTATGGGCAGGGACACTCTCCACTAGCCCAGGGTGCCCAAAGGCCCATCCAACCTATAAATCCAGCACAACTTTATCTTTAAAAAGAAAACATTAACACCCCCCCACCCCTCTTTTGAAGCTTCTGCACAGGTTAGGTCTTGCTCTAAAGTGTCCAAAAGCCCCAAATTATTTTCAGATCTGTCTGTTACAAAGGATAGTAACCTCTGTACCAGGTTCCCACAGATCACACAATATTATCTGAGATCTCAAAAGCCCAGTTTTGCAGTCATTACTTAACAGTGAATAACTTGGCAGCTGCCCTCTGTGACCTGTCTAGATGCACTCTGCACTGGCTTGCTATGTCTGTTTGCTTACTTTTAGGGACTTTTAGAATATTCTATGCTCAACACTGAAATGCAGCTACTCCTCTGATGGGATATGTGCCAGCTGTTATCTTATCAGAAATTATATACACAGTTGGCTGCAAAACTAGGTAAGGAGTGCCCATTTTGAACCTACAGTGTGGGTGAGGCTGGAGCAGGCTCTAGTAGTTAGGATAGTTTAACATACTTCTACCCCCCCACACAGCCAGACAATACAACAAAAAAACCCATAAACACCAAACACAGCCCTCAGTTACCTACAGTCACATGTGTGTCTTCTGGAATGGATCAGGAGCTTCCTACAACAATCTCTTCTGAAGAAAAATATCTCATTCCCTGGAGCATCAGGCTTCAAATGTGTCTGAGATGCTCAGAAGTAAATGTGATTGGTCTGCTGTCACTGGGGAGGTGTAATGTACAGACACAGAACTGTCTCTGCTGCAGTCACATAGCACGGTATGACTTTGCTCAGGAAAGACAGTGATGATCTGTCAGCCTGGCTGGGCTCAGGGTTTACCAAAAGAGATCAGATTATGGTGCTAAGTATGAGCCAAGGCACAGAAAAGTGTTTTGGTGGCTATTAGCATCCAACTGCTTCAGTTCATAGCAGTCTTCGTTTTTGCTTCCTGCTAATGTATTCCTGGTCATGATTATTTAATTTTAATTTTTTAATTTTTTTTTATGATCAGCACTGACATTGCCATGTGAAATTTCAGACAATAATATGCTAAGAGATTGATCATTGTTGGAAGACTCCTGTGTGTTCCTCCTATCCTTGTCCTCCACCTCTTCCTCAGACTGCCCCCCTCATTTAAATCATTCTATGTTGAATGGTGAGTGTGGGAGTTCCTCTTTCCTTTTCTGGGTGTCTTGTATATTTTTGCTTCACATTCTCCTGAGGTGGACATTGGTTTTTTGTTTGGTAGAGATGAAATCGCTGTCATCACTCTAAGAAAACACAGAAATGCCTCAGTCTGTCAATGTGCCATCATTGTCTGAGGAAATTGTGGTATTTGGATGAATGTATTTGTCTTGGCTAATTGTACTAATTACTTACTCGAATTTGTGGATTAGCCAGCAGAGAACATCCTGTTGTAAATTTCTATTGCATTTCTCATTTCTAAGCCTAATTGTGGTGGATACCAAGCCCAGTGCTTAGCTGAGATTAAAGGTACCTAGTATAGGTGGTATGCAGCCTGCACCACAACAGTGACTTCTGTGAAGAACAGCACATCTTGCAGCCTGTTCCTTATTTTGCTTTCTTGTGTTTTTTTGGTTTTTTAATAAAAAGCTGAGGAGTGAAATCTGAATTGCAGAAAGGAAGAAAATCTGACAAGCTTTTGTCTTGATGAAATACATTCTTCAGCCTTGGGACATAGACCGTTTCTGTAGACATAGCCATTTTTCTGGTGATCATCTGTAGCTCCTGATAAGGGGTAGATGGATGTTGGGAAGAGAATGCTTTAGCTAAGTCCAGAGTATTGTCTTAAATGTGCTCTTGGCTTCCTAACTCACTGGAGCAAGTATCTCTCAGCCCACATAAGCACCCTCCTCAAAGGCCTTCAAGAGCTGCTTCTATGACAGAAAACTAGTACACTTAACACAAGCAACAGGCTGAGCCTAACACTCACCTGAATGATTGTTTGGCTGAACCTGTTATTCAGCCTGTTCTCCACTAGCTTCTTTCCCCAGGAACTTACCTGAGGAATGAGGTATGCCGTGAATCATCTAGGTAGTGTGGGTGTTCCATGGTCAACTGTTGCCCTCCTTCCTAGGCAACCTGTGATCCTTTCATCCTAATGAGACCAAAGGAGAGGTGTTGCTACAGAACTGCATGGTGAGCATGTGTTTGGTCAGGTGGAGGGGTCTGGTGTGGGAGGGAGGGGACTATGTGTTTAGTCCTCAGTTATCTCCAGAAAAAGCAGTGTATGGACCCCTCAATAGAGAATCTGGGAACAACTTGCTATCTTACACTTGGGCAACAGCTCATTTTTTTCCAGCACAAGGGCCTTTGGCAGACCTGACTGATGGTTCCCATATTTTTTGATGATAGGATCAAGAAAATTCTCTCTTTTTCCTTTAGTATTTTAGGTGGAGTATTGAGCTACAGGCCTGGCTTCCTTCTTGAATTGATCTATACTGAATGACAGAGATGAGAGGCTGATTGCAATTTTGAGATTGTTTACATGGTCTGATGCTTTTGTCATTCAGATGATGGCTGGGTTCTGCTTCATGGGAATACAGGAACTCTTCTTTCTTGCAAATTTATATCAGGGTATACTGAAGAAAACTGTTTTGCACTTTCCTGTTTTCCTAAGTGATGTTTGAACACAAAATGCAGACCTGCCTCTACAACCATTTAGCCTTTGGAGAGGCACTTCCATAGTTTGATTCGATAAATTTCTCGAAGGTTCTTCTAAGTACCACTGAACAGTTATATAAGCAAATAAGCATTTCCCTTTGCAGTTCTTGAGAAACCACGCTGCTCTGTATAGAAATATATACATAGGAAGTATACATCACTGACCCTTTCTGACTCAAAAAGATGTTCCAACTTCCATATGCACCGAGTAAAATAACTTTATAGTAGTGAAGTGATGGTCAAAAGCAAACTAAAGATTTGGAGCGACTGGAGTTCTGATTACCAAGACACCATATTAAAAAGTTCAGATTGATGCTGATCCCTTTCTACTTCAGTATTGGGGAAGAGAAGATGAACTTGCTTTGTCTCCAGTACTAGCACATGTGTGTCTTGCTAGGGACAGGAATGGGCAGCAGCCTGGAATAGAGCTGTAGTATCTTTAAGTGTTGGGAGGAGACAGTATTACGATGGGGGGCATGTATTTGTGGAAGATGGAGATGGAAAGTCCTGTTGCAGCCTCCACCTCAGAGTGAGGACAATCTCATCTCAGCAGAGTTTTCGTAAATGGTGGATAGTATGTTTCACAGAATGTCAGGAGTTAGAAGGGACCTTGAAAGATCATCTAGTCCAACCCCTCTGCCCAAGCAGGATCACCTAGATAAAACTACACAGGAAGAGGAGACTCCACAACCTCTCTGGGCAGCCTGTTCCAGTGATCTGTCACCCTCACAGGGAAAAAGTTTTTCCCTGTATTCAGATGGAACTTCCTATGTTCCAGCTTGGACCCATTGCCCCATGTCCCATCACAGGTCAACACTGAGAAGAGCCTGGCTCCATCCTCCTGACACTCACCCTTTATATATTTATAAATATTAATGAGGTCACCACTCAGTCTCCTCCAAGCTCAAGAGCCCCAGCTCCCTCAGCCTGTCCTCAGAAGGAAGGTGTTCCACTCCATCATCTTTCTGGCCCTGCACCAGACTTTTTCGAGGAATTCTGTCCCCTTCCTGAACTGAGGGGAATGTTTCTTTCAGTATCCTCCACTTTTAGCTTGAGAGCTTCATGACAATGTCTGCAATTTGACATTGATTTTATGTTTATAGTGCTGTTTGTATTCAAAATCTCTCACCACCAAAAAATTGTATTGAAAAGTTCCACCAAGGAGGTGGATGAGTGAGGCAATACTGACCTCAGAAGAGGAGAACATCTAGCACTGCCTAAGGTAAATAAAGGAGAAGGTGCCTGTACCTGTGCTGTGGAAGGCAGACACATATTGATGCACCAAACCCAGGTCCACAGTGAGTCCCTTGAGTGCCTTCTGGGGAGTGGGTCACCTCTGGTAAAAACAATCTGGTAAGGTGGTATTTAAATATTAATTATTGCCATGCACCCACAGAGCTGAAGTCAACTTCCCATTTCCAGAAGTTTCCTGTATTGCTAAAAGGGTCAGAGTTCTCATCAGAAAAAATATTATCCTAATGGAAAAGAGGTAGAGTTTGGAACAGCATCTTAGGAAAGACTTGATGTAGGACTTGCTGATGTCAAGTGACTACTTGATGTGTAGTGACTGTTTTGCTGTGACTAAAACTCCACAGTATTAACTGTATGTTTCTATGTAACTATCTGAACCAGGATTTCTCAAGATAATCTTGAATTTTAAGTATGAGCTTGATCTCTGATTCAAAAGAGCTGATAGAATTTTCTCAGGCCTAGGTTATAAATGTTTTAAACCTCACATCCATCCCTGCAGGTTGTGCTGTCTGGTTTCCGTAGTGATGCTGCAGATGTGGTTGAGAGCTGGCTGTGAGCTGTACTGGGCAGGGAGCTCAAAAATGTAAATTTTTTTTAAAGTTTCTCTTACATATGGCCAGCTAACAATTCCCCAAAAGGTATCAGCCATGCCTTCTAGATGGGTGCTATACTAGTGCACTTGGGAAAGCATTTCTGTATTTCAGTAATTCTTTTAGTGCCACTCTGTTTCCACTGACTTAAAAGGCAACAGAAAGTGGTAAAATGGTGTTTACATTAAACATCAGATAGGTGGTTTTTCTTTTTGACAAGAGCCTACCTCAGAGGTCTGGACAAACTGAATTTTGGTTAGGTAGGTATTGGCTTTTTTTAGTACAGAGAGAAAGATATGTCTGGGATGTTTGTAGAGTACCTGAGACCATGGAGGAAGAGCTTTCCACTCAGCTGGTGACCAGCTGCAACAGATCTGAGTTCTCTTAGACCATGGTGGGATTGTTGCTGTTTGAATGTGACTGACCTGTCATGTTTGTGTTCAGCAAACACGCCCTAGCTGTGACCTTGACTACCCCAAATTTATTCAGGCTTGAGCACTGACCTATATATAATTTGTTGTGGTCTCACCGTCTGGTCAAACGATAACACATACTGATGTGATGTACACTGTGCTTTGTTCTGTGCATGTAAACATCATAAAATGCATACTGCAGGTAGAGGGTTGTGCATCCTTCAACAGTTAGTGCTCGTCCTCTGTTTCATTAATTGTGTGAAATCTCTGTATCTCAGTTTAAAGCACAGAAGGACACTTGATTATTGGTTGTGCAAGTGCATTCTCAATAAGTGTGCACAAGCAAAAAACTGGAAAGGAAGATCTTTTAAACTAAAATCTTTTATTATCTAAGTGTTTCAGATTGGTTTCAATGTATGTATGTGCAAATAGGCAGTGAGGCAAAGACACAAGCAACCCTACACAGTTGCACCTAAACTTTGTCACAAACTCTTTCTTGTAATTAGATCAACAGCTGGTCCAGGAAATGTTCTGATCCTAAAACTGGTTTTCCCATTAATGGGCACTTGCCATTTAAGGACGATGTATGTTCCACACAGGCTTGTTTAATAGTATTTAATGGTTGTTTTGACAAATAATTTGCAAGTGTTTTTCAAACATATGTAAAGATTGAAAAGGGAACTTTGAAGGAAAACCAGCCTTGGGTTTATAATAAGCTTTTATCTTGTACAGTGATTTGCATAAATCAATTCCTAAGTGCTTTAATAAGGATGTATGCAGTTCAGTCTTTTGAGATGCCAAAGCTCAGACTTTAGCTGAATTTTGGTGAGCCCGAATGTCCCAGAATCTAGTTTGGTGCACACTACTTCTGTCTGGCAAATGTATTAATTTCTTCCTCAAGTTTAGAAATAGGGTTATATTCACATATAACTTTAAAAGGAAAATGTAAAAAGAAGACAGGCAACAAAACCCCTCCATTCATTGTTGGAGGCTTGCCCTTTTGGTAATTTCTACAATTCATATACTTTCTTCAGCTACTGACTTTCTTAATTCTGTGTTCCTGTTAACTCGTTCAGTTTCCCCTCTAAACAATTAATTTTGGAATCTGGGTTGCATTTACCTACCTATGGCTGTGATTGCTTCGGCTTGCATGTTTTTTTTCACATTTTACTTTGTTTGCTTATTTGTTTAAAATTTGAGGCAAGGGCTGCCTTGTCTTACGACTTGTATTTGTCTGTCTTCCAGTATTTTCATATTATGCCCCTTGAGGCTACGTCTTGATTTAAATTGTCTTTGGTGATAATGCTTCATGCTGTGGCATGCTGCCTTGTCACTTGTGCCAGCAACTGTTCATTTGTAGGTTCAAGCTGAGAACTGGATCACGGAATGTAACTCGTGTGTGTATGTGTTTTGTGTTCTTTGGCTTTTTTCCAAGCTAAAACCAAATAAAAATCTCAATTCCCCCTCATCACCCTCCCAAACCAAAACACAACTTCCCTCTAACCATGGATCCTGCCCATCCTTCCCACAAATGTTTCAGTGTTTGTGTTTTAGCAACAATAGATTGCTTGGTGTTGGAGTGGGGAATGTATAATGCCATGAAAGACAATGTATGCTTAAACTCCCTGTCTGTTGGGACTCTGGGGTTGTTAATTCACATAACAATGGGAATATTAATGCTGAGAAGTCATGTTTAACTTTGGTGGTTTCATTTCTGATTAGCCAGCTGCTTTGGGATTTCTGGAAGAGGTTTGGGGTACCCTTTGAGCAGCGTACCTCTTCCCTAGTCAGATGCTTTGCTTCTGCTGTTGGGGAAAGAAAAGGCATCCTAAGAGCTTGCTGATATTTGAATTAGTCTGTTTATAGGATAGATCTAAGTAGAATGTTGGAACTGGAAATGGGGAGAAGATGTATTTACACTCTTGTAATTGATTGTGAGACAGAGCAGATGACACCTTAGTCTATGTGACTGACGCCCCTGCTAGTTACTTATGAAAATACTTCGTGTTTTCGATGAGTGCATCAGCAAATACATTGACTGGTTATGGCCAGGAGAAAATGGAAAAGAATATGCAATTATTCCTACAGTTATTAAGAAGAAAATATGTCTCAAGCTTCAGCTAAAAGATTGTTGAAGTTGTAAATCATCTGGAAGGACTGTGTGGATGTCAGGTCAACATAGCTTTTAGAGGAGAGTGGGTCACTTTTACTTGAATTTGGTTTCCAGGAGTGAATGTGTGAGTGTTCATGGGCTAACATTTTGTGTTATTTTTTATGATGTAATTACTGTAATGAGACATCTGCAATATTACATTGTACAGCTACATAGTATGTAAATATTTTCCCTTGATGATGGTTTTGCAGGAGAGTGAGTTTTAGAGGTTATTGTTAGGCTGCCTTACACTTTGGAAATATAAATATGTGTTTGGAAATAAAAAATCTCATTGTCCTGGCCTAATAGTGCAACTGAGACTGTGTTGAATAGTGTGATTTGCTTAAAACTCTTAGGCTAGCACAAGGATGGGGCAGGGGTCATCAGGAGAGAATACAGGTAGCTTACATCATCGACACATCTTTACAGCCTCTCTTTTTAATTTTACTTAGGGTGTTTACTTGACTCCCTGATGCAATTTCTACTTTTACTGTGAGTACTGGCTCTGCACAGATTTGTGAGCTTTCCTGACTTACCCCTGCTCAATTCCTGCCTGTATAGTAGCCAGGTGCTACGTTTCTGGCTTCCAGCTTCTTTAGCTCTTTCTGTTCCTGTTCAGTCCACAAACATGGAAAAAATGCCCCACCCTGCTGACTCATTTCAGAGCACTCCTATATTCCTGAAATAGGATTAATATCTGAGGCAGCTTGAACAACTTAAGAGACGGGTCTGGTTCTCTTCTGCTGAGCTGCTTTTTAAAATAGTTAGTTTCTTCTCTTAGGCCTGGGAATCTTGTCTGTGTGCTGCCAGGCCTCAGCCCCAAGGTGATTTCCTTATCTCATATTCACTTCAAGGGCTTTGGCAACAAATACAATTGTTGTTGAGATCAACTAATATGTAGAATAATCTTTTTAACAGGTTTATTCTGAAACTGTATTGGGTATTTAAGTGGATTTAACTACATCATTTAATACGTCCTTGAAGATGGTTCCAGATGAAACCTGCTGTCAGATTCTGTCCTATCTCTGTACACATACCAAGTGTGCCTGGGAGATGTCAGGCAGTGCTGCAGGCCGTGGGGAGGGGTTGCTATTTATAGGGGAAAACAAGGAGTAGCAAACCACTTACACTGCTTACCACTGTGCTATCTACAAGTTGGTCTCAGATAATACTCAGAACATCTAGTTGCTCTGCGGGGTCTCAGAAGTTGCTTCCCCCTTACAAGGGCAAACTCATGTTCTGCCTGTTCTTCGCTGCTCCACCGTACACACATGCAGTTGTCTGATGGCACCCCAGGGCAGCTGTGCTACTGTATGTATCCCTTTAGTTTGTTTTACTCTGGAATCAAAGGACTGTGTGAAGGCAAATGTCAATTATTAATTTTTGGTTTCAAAAATACACAAAGTGACACACTTTTTCCCTTTGACTGAAGTAAACAGCAGCCTCCTCCTTCCCGTCAGCGTACTGTGCAGCCCTGCTGTAATGTCTCAGGTTCCTGCAAACAAGTGCATCCTGCAAAGGGCCATATTTAGCAGTAAAATAGTAAAATGCCTGGAAAAGAACGTTACAACCTCAAGCACAGCCCTTTGGAATGTAGCAGGTTCCTGATAAGCCAAAAATTGTGTGGGTGACTGTTTTTCAGAGAATTGGGCCTGTAGAAAAAAGTAGTGTTTTAAGATGGTGGGAGTGCTATCTTTAAAAAAAAAAACCCAAACCAAACCTTGGGTTTTAAGTGTACTGAAACATAGTTTTAATTCTATTAAATTCTGTGTGAAACTTGTGGGTAGGGTTTCTATTTACTTTTTTTAAAGAATAACTTGACGTTCTCACATTACAAAGTGCTGTTTTGGATGCAGGCTTAAAAAATGCATATAAGGATCCTATATCAGTCTAGGGAGTGGGGAGGAGAATACTCAAAGATTTTAGGTACAAAAGAGGAAGGATACACACCATTTAAAACTGGATTTTCCCCCCAATCTTCTCTTGCACTATTGTAATGATACGGGCTTCTCTACGCTTGGGATCTACGGGTGTTGCAGAAACTTGCAACTATCAATAGCCTTTTTATCTAGGGAAATGTAGGCTTTGAAAATTCCAAATGAAGTGTCTAAGATCAACCTCAGGATAGATATCTCAGACCCATCATCTGGTTTTTTTTGTTCTTAACTCTAAATCTTAACCTCTAAGTCTGTACTACATACATCTCAGCAGTGAAGTGAGGTAGTAACATTGATGGCAAACAGGCTTTTTTGTGGTCATCTCTGTCTACAGTGGTTGGCTAAGATTGGTTTAACCTTTGTTGTTTTCACCAGTTCTGCTAGAACCCAGCAGTGGATAGGGCTTGAAGAGAGAAGGGAGTTAAATCCATATAACCACCTTGTCTTTCCATTACTGCTGCCTTCTTGTTGGCTTATTCCATAGGTACTTGAATGATAAAGAACCATACTGGTGACCACAGATTCTTTTATGTAACTAACCAAACAGCTGGTTTTTAATTACTCATGAATGTAAATGGACTGAAGCTATAAAGTCATTTGTGTCTAATTACCGGAATCCTTACTAGGAAGCTCTTCTTTATTTCCCTGCAAATGTTTCTATGGCACCTAGCACAGGAGAATCCAGGGGGGGACTTTTGTTCTCTTACTACAGTGCAAGCAGCACCTTCTTTGCTGATAACTGTTAAATAAATGATACCATGCAATGCAGAAATTATGTGGCAGGAGAACATTTCTATTCCTCCCCACCACCCCTCACCCCATCAACCCAGTCTCTTAACTGACAACAATAAAGGAGACAAGCTTTAAAAAAAGAATCTGGTTTCCCTGTGCTACAAGGTTGACATCCAGACTAACCGGATTTTCGTATTTACAGTTCTCCAAAGGCAGATCTGTGTGTTTGGATTATTTGAGGAGTGGGTTGTTGCTGGTTTGGGGGGGCTTTTCTGAATTGTTTGCTTTTAACTGCTTGGAAAAGTCCATTTACAGTAAAGGTCATTTGTGTTTGACTTAATAGCCCATAAGTTCCTGCCAGAAGAGTAGTCCTCCTAAATTTTAAAGCCTTCCAGGTAGGTCTCATTAACATACTCTTGAAAGATTAGTGAGAGAAGCTGGCCTATTTACCCAGCAAAGGCATGCAACTGTATTTTGACTGTGGTATACTAGTGAAGCCTGGAAACTTTTAGTTTCACCAGGTTCCCACTGTCTGATGGTCTGCTTATGCTCCTTATACTTGTTTTTTCTATCATTATTATTATTTCCAAAGCTCCTTTGCTGGGTCCTCTGCTTGTTCTACCTCTTAAGATCTTTAAAGTCTCAAGTTGCTAATGCTCTCAATCCACAGCTCCTTAATTCAGTCTTTGTGGTGAGTCTGTTTGCACTAGAATCAAGAAGTAAGTTGGTACTGTTCAGAGGAAAAAGAATGTACCATCTGAGTGGAGCAGTACCTGCACAGCTCTGTTGATGTTCCTGTGAGTAACCCTGCAGTGTTAGGCTCTCCTGGGTTGCACCACCTATTACTCACCACGGGCTTTTGATCATCAGAGTGCACAGGCATTGGTGTGGTAGGCTTCCACAGTCACACTGTTTGTTAGAGAGGACTGGACTCCTATTTAGAGCTATGTTGGTAGGATTCTTGCCCTTCCTAATGCAAGGGGAGAACATAATTTCTGTCTTGGGGAATTGCTTCTATCTTTAGGGTTGTTCTCCCTTTTGCCCAGCTGTGCATTCTGAGGTAGTCTATCTCCTGATGCTTTGCTGTGATTTTAGTTGCTTTTTCGGTGACACTGAGGTACATTAAGTTTTTCAGTCCCATAAAGTAGGATTACTTCTGGCCCATGCCTGGCAGCAGCAGTGTATCTTCCTCAGAAGTGGCTTTAGACATTAGTCATCTCAGATGCAGACTTCCCTCTTTGTTGTCAGAGTTAGTGCTTGTACTGTTTTTCTGCCTTCTCGGTACCCTCTACCATTCCAGTCTCTCCTGGTCTTCCTGTCTGTACATGCCATCCGTGGTTCAGTTTCACACGTGTTTACCTTCCTGTTTGGTTCTGATCTCTCTATCCTGAGTCTTATTAAACCCTAATTGCTTTCTAATACTTAAGTAATAATCTTGTGTATGATTTGCTGCTGTGTGAACCCACAACTAGCTCAGCCATATAACTGAGTCATACCCTCAGCATGTCTTCAGAAAACAAATGCATTTTATTTATGATTCTCTGTGTCCTTGTCTCAACATTTTGCTTTTTAGTCCTTTCACTGCAGCCATCACCTGCTGCTAGTACAATGCACTGTCACCTGTGGGGCAGCTCTGCACTGTGACTGACGTGGTGGGAAGTGACTGCTGGAGCAGCAGCCTTGGGGAGGCTGAGCATCATATGAATAGCAGTCTGTGAACTGCTGGAGGGGGCTAATGGGGATGCTTCTAGCTCTGCTTCATTAAAAATCATATTGCTTATGTTTCATAGATAGCACATGTCTTTGAGGGTCTCAGGTGACTGACAGGAGTCAGGCTATAGTAAGAACATAATGGGAGAGAAAATAGTTTGAGACACCCGAAAGAGTGTTAAAATAGTAAAACTGTCCTTGATGTACTCAAAGCCAGTTGTTCTGTTATCCTTAATCTTTGATACTTCAGGTGACTCCAGGGGTCACTGTACAGGTTGTCAAAGAACTGCAACCATACTAAATAGCATTGTAGTTGTAGCAATTATACTGCATCTGAGTTACTTGGGAATTAAAACATTCATCAAGAACGTTTGTGAGACTGTTTCTGGGGGTTGTGTAAGTAAAAGCTTAAGGAGAGGACAGTAGTTGTGTTGTTTGCGTCCTTCTAAATTGCTGACAGGACAGTTTTTTTTGTTTTTGGTTTGAGGTTTTTTTTTTCCTGACTGCATTTTTCTGAAAATTCAGTATTCATTACTGAGGTGGTGAGGAGATGATGCCAGCAAATCAGCAGTACCTGCATTGCTCTGCTTTCATCTCTAAAAGCTGCTGTGGCACCATTTCTAGGGGCAAGACACAGGCAGGGGTTTTCCAGAGCAAGTTGTTCATGATCCGTTTGGAGCAGGCAGAGGGAGGATGAATAGGTTCCCTTCCCTGTACTGAAATGTCTGAAATGTAAAAGCTGTCAGAATCTGGGGATATGCTGGAGGATAAGGCTTATTTATGTATCTTGGAGGGTGTGTGAGAGAGGTGAGGTTGAGGGGGGAAAGGAGTGACATTTAATCCCCTGCTTGCTGAAGCGTAAAGGTTTGCTTTGTGCTTGGTCTGCTCCCCTGTGCTTCCCTTCTACTTTAATGGCTGTGATGAATGACAAATGGAGGCACAGCAGTGAAAACAGGAAACATAATCCCTCAAAAATAACTGGTGGGAAAGGGAGGGAAGAAACTGTAAATAAAGGCCCCCCTGCTTTCATGGGGCAGCACCACAGAGCAGTAGTGGCTTGTTGGGGAGCTGCAACTCTCTGAGATTACCAGGGGTTCTCTTGAGCTGCTGGTAGGGAGAGGAAGGTTAAAAGTAGGGGGGGAGCTGTGGTCTGTCCTGTGCTGGTGGTGTTTATTTTTTTAAAAGGAGGCTTGGAACCACTTGCCTTGGCTACAGTGTGAGTTTTGGATGGGTTGCCACTTATAATAATGTATTATTTATAGGCTGTGGAGGCCCTCAGCTTTCTCTGGCGGTGAGAAAGTGAGCACTGCTTTTGTGTTGTCATTCAGTCATTTGAGCAGAGAGGTGGGGGAGAGATGACTGCATTAGCTCTGTGTGCATCAGGAAGGTGCCATTTAGAGCAGTTAGGGAGCTGGTTTGCCTCGTTTTACTTTTCTCACTTTGCTGCCTCAGGATCCTGCATATAAAAGGGAATGGGAGATTCACAGTTTTGTCGAACAGCAGCGGGAACTGCTGTTTGCAGGGGTGGGGGCAGAGGGTGGTGATGGACACAACAAAAGCCTCTCTCTGCCTGTGGAGCATTTTAGGAGTAACACGTTGCTGTTTGGCAGGGCTGAAGGCTCAAGGTTAGCACAAAACTAGATGAGTAGCTGTTGGAGCATTGCAGCCTGCTTACCTAGAAGTGGTAAACAAGGTTCTCCTGAAGCATGCTCAGGTCCCACTGCAGATCATGTTACTGGGGACTATAAAAGGTAATTTGTCTTCTGCCTGCACAGCATCCTGTGGCATTGTAATGCAAGCAGCCTGAATTGAATGGATCCTTGCAGAATGGCATGGTGCAGTAGAAGGTTGGACAGCTGAGGAGGAATGTGCTTTCCTGTTTGCATTTCTGCCATCCTCCTGTGGAAGATGAAGGTGATGACTTCCTCTGTAAATTGGTTTGAACTTTGCTTATTACAAGGGGAGACCAAGTCCTTGCCAGAACTGGCTGTGGATGTGTGTGAACCCCACCCCATGGCAGGGCCAGACAGCAGCACTGTACAGCTCTGGCTGCGTTTCCTTGATCCAGTAGCTTTGGTTTAGACGCCTTTCCTGAAGCATGCTGGGCATTGGCTTGTTTAATGTCTCCTCTTTGTATAGTATCTCCCCTGTAATAGCTAGAGGGAGAAAATAAGTTATATGTATCAGTAGTGTTGTGCCAAACTGGAGCCTGTATTAATGGAAACTGGTCTCACACGTGTGTGCATGAACTGCTAGATGGAGTTGGGTCATTGGTAGTTGTGTAGGATGTGGCAGTGACAGATGCTGCAGAGACTGGGCTTGATAAAGTGATACAGGAACGATAGGTGAAAATTTGAATGACTTCACAGTTGTTTTCCCATGTTCTTATGATTTCTATTGATGGTGTGTGGATCTATAGTAGTGTTTATTTAACTGTAACTCAGTCAGTGTTCTAGGCATTTACCTGTGTATATTTTCAAGGAGTTTTAGCCTATTTCAGCCACTACTTGTATGTCTGTAAAAATATTAAAAGTTTGAGAAATACTATTAGGGTATCTTGCCCTCTGTTTCTATGCAGCTCAGCTGCCATTCCTAACTTTCTCAGCGTGCTTCTTATGTGTTTGCCTAATGTAACCCCTGTTAATGCAGGAGTGTAACGCCCAAACTTCTGCTGCCTGTCCTGCCTCTTAAGTTTGCAAGGTCACATTGAGAAACCAGCTGGTAGACCAGCTGACAGTGTTAAAAAAGAGAAGGTGTTGTCAAAGCTAAGCTGGTGGGAATTAACTGAGTTGTGCTATAGGGTCTAACTCTGTACTTAGCTTGAAAATTGCAGGATGGGCCAGTACCTGAGAGGAGTGTGGTGTGTCTACATTTGAGTTTCACTGCTCACTCGAATTGTAGAGGGATAGTGATTGTTTAGCTAGATGAACCAGAGGAATGTGCAGAAAACTTTCAAAAAGGGAACACACTCTGTTATCTGAGCATTGATTGTCCTGTTGTCCTTCCCACAGTTACTGTGCTAGTTTTGCTTACTATTTTCTCTTATGTTTTAAGGACTGAATTTAGAGGACCTGGCTTGCTGGAAAATGGTAGCTTTTCCTGCTGCTTAGATTCACTTCCCACTGCTGCCACCCTCCCAGCGTGCTGCATTCGGTTCCAGCTGGGGTCTGCTGAGAGCTTTCACCTGTTCAGCTGCTGCCTCCCTTCTGTGGCTTTTTAACTTGCTCCTTGTTCTGATCCACCTGTTGCCTGTGGTATGGGAGCTGTTGCACCCCCAGTTATGGTATCTGCTGGGGGGGCTGTGAGGCAGGACTGAGATCCTCCAGCTGCATGCCAGTGCTCTCACGATGGTGCTTTTGGCTTGTTACAGTCATTAGTAACCTGGATCTTGCCAAAGGCTAAGTTGGTTTGTCAGGCAGGTTTTTCTCCTGTCCTTGCCCCAGTAGGGCTGCAAGCAGCCAAGGGTGTACTATCCTGCACTTTTTCTTTCTAAACCCTCCAGCCTCAGGTGACTTGGAATTTCCCCAACATTAAAAATTAGCCCTCAGAAAAAATAACTGTCAGCTGAAAGGAAGGTGAGGACGTCAGTACATGGGCATCCATGTGCTTGTTCCATCGCCTCCCCCATTTTCTTCAGTCCTTTTTTCCATGCTTGCTGATGCTCTCCCCTGGGTGTGCTAGGAGAGAACACCCTCCTCCCAGCCCCCACACCTCTCCCCTGCAGCTGCCAAACGAGAGAGGCACAAAAGATGTCTGTCTGCTTGCTTCATGGGCACAGCTGATGGCTCAGCAGTGCTTTAGAGACTTATGTTATGCTACAGGTGCTGGGCAAGGAGCTGTGGGGAGATGAACACTTTGGTGCTGTTTTCTTGGGGACTGGGGGACATTCCTGAATTTCTATCTGCTGCAGTGAGGAGAACAAGAAGGGCTCCTCCTGCCATTCCCATGCTGTGAAGCATTTGGACCTTCAGCCCTTTCCTGCCCGATATAGCAAGATGGCATTTCCTCTGCCAAATACACACATCTGGTGGTGAGATAACTGTAGGTTGATTTCAGGGTGCAAGTGCCTTATTCAGGGTTGTTGTGCATATCTGGAGCAATGGTGGTTTCTTTTATAAGGCTAGAATTTTGTGGTCTGGGTTGCTTTCCTAAAGTCCTGTACTTGTTTCTGTGGTACTCTGTCACTTGTAAATATTCATCACCTTCAAGGGGATTAGTGTAGGTAGTCCTGAGCTTTTCATAAGAAACCTAGAAATACATGTATTTTTAATTAAATGCCAGTTTAATTACACATTCTGAACAGCACCACTGCAAGTTCTGCACCAGAAAGTGTTTTCTCCTAGAAAGTGTCTTAGAGGCTGCAAGTTCAGCTCTGATTAACAACTGCTTCAATCAGTCAGGAATCTGTTGTAAATTCAAGTGTCCAGACAAACTTTGTTCTTCCATCTTTATTTAGATAGGCTGGAAGGTGGGGAGAAGTGGAAATGTGTGTGGAAGACACAATAGTATTTTTCACTGTGATAAGGGTGCAGAGAAGTTCTTTGTGCAAAGTCTGGACTACTGCAGAAAGTGAGCATCTGTAACAAAGGAGTGAGCTAAGGATGTGTGAATGTTGACAGATTCTTATCCTTGTGTTTTAAGGAGAAAACTGCCACCTGATGTGAACATGGTTTGGATTTATAAAGTTAGAAAAATACTGCTTGGACAGAAATTCATTGAAAGCTCTGAAGAGGAAACAAAACTGAAGTTTCCTTTAATCGTGTTTGCTTTGCTGTTAGGCTGCTCAAGGGGAGCAGAGTGATGGCCAGCTGTCCTCTGGTGCATAGTAAATTCTGAAACTTTTGCACATCTCAAGTCTGTGCCACTCAAGTTGTCACTTGGTATCTGTTACCAAAATTTTCTGGGTTTAATTTAGTTTTGTTTTTATCTTGCTGGCAAAGCAGGAGGTGGTTCCTGCATTGGCTTGTTGCTTTCCTTCAGTTTAATGGTAACCACACCCAGAGTTCAAGTCCCAGCACACTTTACATTCCGAATTCTTTAACTGCTGAAGTACTTGCCAGAAAGTGCCAATAAATCTGTTCTGGGGAGTATGATTTTTCTAGATGAGCTTGAAGTACCTGGGGGTGTACTGTAACCTGAAAAATCTAAATGTGTCCTGTACACCAGTGAAATACTGAAAAAGGAGGTTATTCAAAGCTCTGTGTGGCATGTTTGAAGCATTATCAGTGAAGCTCAGTGACTTGGGAAAGCCTTTCAGTACCAGCTTTGAAATCCTCTTCTTGCCTGGTGTGTTGATTTTTGCACGTGAACATAAAAGAAATAAACTCTTTTTTTTTCTCGAAAGCAGTTGGTCTGCCCAGCAGCAACTCCATCTTTTTAAGCCTGGTTCCAGAATGTTTTATAGTTAAATCATTCCAACTGAATGGCTATGTCCCCTTGTGGTGATTAACCCTTGTGTGGTTAATTAGGGATACCCTTTTTGTGGAAGACTGGGGGTTTTAGCCACAAAGCTAGATTTATAAATAAAAATTAATGGAATAGCTTTGATGGGAAATGTGCATCTTTTGGTTTAATTTTGTGTGGCATTTCTTTGCTGGTCCAACCTTACAGCTTAATCAAAGTCAGGCTTCATGCTGAAGCTGAAAATTCATATGAGACAAAGGTGTTTTATTAAATTAATTGACTTTGGGAAGGCCTCAGTACCATGATTTGTCTCTGAACAAGCCGCCAAACCCCTCGTGCTGGTGTGGCAGTGACGTTCCCGCAGCATTATCCAAATGGATTTGTCTCTCCTGCCAGGAGCTGCTTCCTCTTGCCTTTGGTGTCCCCTCCTCTCTGGGGAATGCCATTCTGGTCAGAAATCCCTATGTAACTTCATAATTCCACATGTCAAAGCAGCAGCATATAAAATGTGTAATGTTGCCATTTTTTTCCTGTAGCAATTTGTAATCTGTAAATGTGTGGACCAATCATCAGGCAGGTTCTTCATTGACCTGGCATCCATCCTTTCCAGTCTGTGTTGCCTCTGGGGTAATTGTTTTCAGAACAATCTCTTTGCCACCCTCCCATTCCATAGATGTCTACTTAGAGTCAGGCCTTGTCTGTTGTCCCTTCAGCTTGATGCCCTTGCTGTCACTGTAAGGTGATGTAAGGAGTTTTTATCCCTGCAGCAATCCTCAGACAGCTGGTTCTTCTGGTAGTGAAAAACTACTTCATACTCTCCAGGAGGCTAATGTCTTCAGAATTTATTGAATAACTGTGTTATGGCTGCAGCCATAATAAGCCATAATTGCAGACAAATGCATGTACAAGCTGATGACTGACACTATTTTTGTACACACATAATGTCCTTAGCAGTGTTCTTTTGGGTAACTGCTGCGGCCTGATCCTGCAAAAGGCAAGACAGACACACTTCCTTGCTGTACAAGATGTAGTTTTGATACTGCAGTTTGCCATGCAGATGTTATCAGGTGTTTTAAATGTCCTGGAGTGTGTTAATTTTCTTTTTTCTGAGGAAAAGTTCTAATTTTTTTTCTGTTAATTTTTCTCTTTCTGCATTCAATACACAGGGGCTTTTTGGTGCTTCGGTAGTAAGGTCTTTTCTCCTCTATTTTTGTCTAGTGCATGAAGTGTGAGTTCCTTTGAAACTCTTCTTACAGAAAAAGAGACACCCTAATTCATTGACATGCCAATGTTTTGGGATCCAGTGTTGTCAATGTGCATATAGTGTAAATCTGTTTGTTTAATCACCAAAAGAGTTCTGACCCTTTCAGTCTTCAGGACAACATAAATGTTTCCTACTTGGTTAATATCCAAGGTTTGGGTGGAGAGGGAACCCGGAGTATTGTACCTTCCTCTGCCACAACTGCCCATGAAAATGTCTTAAAGGGGAAAGTTATCCTTACTCAGGGCAGAGTCTGCAAAGGCTAATGTATACCTTCTCTTCCAGAGTCAATGTAAGGAGGCAAGGGCTCCTGCCGAGCTTTGAGCAGGCCCTAATTTCTTTAAATATTTAATTGCATGGTGTAGGTTACCCATTGATGTGTGTGCAGTGTGGTCTTCCTTATCTGTGTATGCTGCACAGAGTGTACTGCTTGCATAGCCCCTGAGCACACTGTGTGACTTGTCAAATCTGAACCAGTTTTCAATTACTTGCCCCAGGATTACTCTTTTTTTCTCCTCACTGAAGGGTACTTCCCTGCTTATTTTAATCATGAGTGTTTCTTTATTCTATTTTAAATGTAATACTGTTTGGGTTGGGTTTTTTTAATTGTCAGTCTTGTAGCACACTGCTTGGGGGGCATTGATTAAACAAAATATTTGGATTTGCTTATCTAAGTGCTTTATTTTAACAGAATCATTATGTAGGATCAAAATAGGTCAGATAAAGACCTTACTGTGAGGGTGACAGATCACTGGAACAGGCTGCCTGGAGAGGTTGTGGAGACTCCTTCTCTGGAGATACTCAAGACCTGTCTTGATGCAATCCCGTGCAATGTGCTCCAGGTAATCCAGCTCTGGGGGAGGGGCTGTGTGGACTAGATGACATCCAGAGGTCCCTTCCAACCTCTGCAAACCTGTGAATCTGTAAATGATTTGCTGATGCTAGCTGTGCTTGCTTATACACACTGAGAGCACCTTGCTTTGTGTTTGTGTTTCTAGAAGAGTGATTTTCTTGTGTTTTAAATTGGATTAATTTGCAGATTGCTTCCTTGTCTCTTAAGGAGCACCAAAGCACTGGAGTGTTTGACTTTGTAGTGTTTGTTCTAGTGGGTTTAGTGTTTCTTCTAACCATAAGTTCTGACATATAGTCTCACTGGCTTCACTAAAAAGAACTTTCTGAAATGAAATACAAGAATCTTTTTTTAGTAACATCTCTTTTCTATTTTGTTGTCCTGACCCACAAATATCTCAAACTTTTCACTGGGAAAAAACTACTTTCTCAGGGAGAGACCTGTACATTTCTAAGCCAGCAGTAAATATTTTAGTGTGTTATGTGCAGGGATCACCTTGGGAGTTCAGATTAGAAATGACTGAAATGTAAACTGTCTGCAGAAGATCAGTGCTGACGAGCATCCACATAGGATTTGATTTAGCAGGAGAGACCAGCTTGGAAGTGGTAGCAAAGAGAAAATCTGCATAAAGTACTAGACAGCATTTTGATGAGCAGATCACATTCTTCCAGTGCGGAAACATTGTCTCAGCTGTTTGACTAAGAATTTCCAAATGTTAGATAGCACAGGCTTGTTTTCTTGCATCTCATTTCTGAGACCTTATTTCATCTTAAGGCTAAAGATGGAACTCCAGTTTTATGATGGCAATTGCCATGCTGATAGCTGTCTTTAGGAATGTGGCAACAACTTAAAAGCGTTGGAGAATGCAGTGCATGAGTATAAATGAGAAACACAGTTGCTGAAATGGGTTTAGGAATTCATTTAATCTGCTTGTGTATTTCTCAGAGCTGTCTCTTTATTCCAGGGGACAAGATTTTCTCTAGCAAGATCCACACAGTGACAAGGGTACAAGATAAAAAACAGAAGTAAATTTTAAAAGTGCATCTGTTCCATTATAGTTTGAGGTGATAAGAAATCAAGGCTTAGTATTGCTGTGCTGTTTGGAGTACAGGTTTTTCTCTTCCTGTGGTCAACAGCAGACACAGTTAAGGTGTACCAAATAACTTTTCACACACCCTTCTTAAATCATGCCATTGTATTTTTGGACAAAATAAGAGGCAGGACTTTGGAATTTCCTGTCATTTGTTGAAGCAGTAGAACTACAGTATATTTTTAAGTCATCCCCTGCCCCTTTTTTTTTTCACTCAGTCCCCTCTGACACTTTTAAGTGTTGCTACCTGTACTTGTGTTCCAAGGCTGAGATGGCAAAGCTTCCTCACCTATTAGACTGTGTTCTTCTAATCCCTTTGTGTTAAAGGGAATTAATGTGACTGAAGGCTGGCTTACAAACCTTTGCCAGTGTCTGTTGCTCTCCAAAGAATAGTTATGCACATCAACTATTTGAATATGAACATGGACTGCTTGAGAAACTGGCTACCACTGGCCTGCACTGGTGCACCCTCTGCTGCATTAAAAACTGGCTGGATGGCTGAGCCCAGCACGTGGTGGTAAATGGAGACAAATCCAGTTGGAGCCTGGTCACAAGTGGTGTCCCCCAGGGCTCAGTCATGGGTCCAATTCTGTCAAACATCTTTATCAGTGATCTGGCTGAAGGATCTGAGTGTCCCCTCACTAAGTTCACATATGACACTAAGCTGGAAGGAAGTGTCTGTCTGCTTGAGGGCAGGGAGGCTCTTCAAAGGGACCTGATCAGCCTGGATCCATGGGCTGAGATCCAGGAGGTTGGAGAGAGGTGGCTGATGATCTCTTCTGCCAGGTGACAGGTGATAGGACAAGGTGAGTGGTCTCAAGCTGTGCCAGGGCAGGTTCAGATGAGGTGTTAGGAAAAGGTTCCTCAATGGAAGAGTGGTCAGGATGTGGAAGAGGCTGCCCAGGGAGTGGGTTGTGTCACCATCCCCGGGTGTATTTAGAAGACAGGTAGGTGAGGTGCTCAGGGATATGGTTTAGGAGATGACAGCTACAGTTGGACTCGATGATCCTAAACATCTCTTCCAACCTAGTCATTGTGTGATATTTGCTCTTAGTTTTGCTCAGGAGAACTACTTTTCTTTCCTGCAGAATTATAAGATTTCATTGCTTCCTAAACCTAAAATCACGTGCCCTGTCGCTTAAACCTTGTTAGTATGCTGAAGAAACGTTTGTTTCTTCCACTCCTTAACCTGTCACATTTCCAGATTATCCATGCTCATGTTCTGCTGGTAGAGACCAGGTAGAAAATAATACAGCCCCTGTGCTTATCTGTGGTCAGCACTGACTGAAGGGGAGGGCTTATCTCTCCTCCTCATGTGTCCTAGAGGAAGCCAGGCTGAAGCTGTGAAGCCCAGTTTGTAACAACAGGAAAACCCAGACTTTGACTTAGAGGGAATGATTGATTGGAGAAAACAAAAAAAGACACCAAATGATTGAGATTGGTGTCAAGTGGCTGAAGCTGCTTTTGTGATCTGCTGGGTATGGCAGTGACCCAGCTGCTTTCCCACTGCAAAATGCAATGCTCCTGGAGCAGAGGAAACTGCTGAGGCTGAACCTGCAGTCTGGAGGTCAGAGAGCAGCATCCTACAGATTTATTTGTATTTATTTATTGTGGTGACATTCTGTGGAAGTACATGTAGCAGGTTTCAGCTCAGTGTAGACAGGGAGACTCCAGATTGTCTTTATACAGCCTCTATGTGTGCTCAGAGGGATGGTGGTGGGATACATACAGGGGCTGGCTTAACCTTGCCTTTGTTAGGCTTCCTTGTGTTGCAGTACCTTGACAGTGGAGGTGATGATGTATTCCAGAGGGTGATTTTAAGAGAAATGAGGTTGTGTGAGGGAGAGATGCCCTCATACAATGACCTTTGCACCTGTAAGCTCACTAAATAATAATTCATGAAGAAGTGTTCAAGAAGATGCCAAGGCAACTACTGTAAACACATGTCCAAAGACTCTTTGCTGGGAATGACACCCACAAAATCACAGCTGAAGGGAGTGGGTAGGGGTAAAACCATACATGTTATGAATTTGTGACTGATGCAGAGTCTTTTTTTTTCCATGCCCTTAATGAAAGCATTTACAGTAGGAAAGGTTGAAGAAAAGTGTAGCATGCAGAGGAGCTGGACTGCAAAATACTCTACTGCAGCTTGGTGATGATGGCAATAGATGTAAGATTTTGGTGGTCTTGGATTCATGTAATTCTGCAATTCTGTTGGTTTTAGCTGTGTGTTTCGCTTGTTTCTACAGTAACTTAAAGATGTACAATTTTTCTTGTCTTAGAAAGCTGTTCCTGAATGAATCTTCGGAATTTCCCCTCTTTCAATTGAATAATTCTGTCCTGAGCTATGTAGACTATCCTAATTCACTTACCCTTCCTGCTATGAATAGTGATTTGTTGTGTATATATGTTCTGGCAAGTAGTAGCTAATGTCACCTGTAATAACAGACTTTTGCCAAAGGATCTCAAAAAAATTATTGGTTTTTTTTTTAACTTTTAAATTCCAAGTGTAAGTAGGTATTATCTCAGTACAAAAAATAGCAGAAGTCAGGTCATTGCTGGATACTAATCTGGTTCTTCCTAAAGTCTAACTGTTCATTTACTGAACAAAATACCCTGATCTCCTTAGCTGTTGTCTTTCTGTAATGAACAAAACCCCAAATTTAGCACATCTGTACATTTTAGATAAAAAGTAAATGAAAAATATGGATGTTGGACAAACAGCCACATGTCTAAAATACTGGGGCTCATCCCTATTACATGAAAGGAAATGCTGTCCCAGATGGCTAAACACAAAGGGATTAGATATACAGCAGGATTTTGTGCCTTGTATTGTCTTAGTAACCATGGTGCCATGCTGTCAAACCTTGCAAGAGTTTCCTAGACACTTTTCCAGTGATTGCTGTGAATCACTGACTGTTTTTTGCTTTTTTTGTTCAGATTTGTACATATGCAAGATATGGAGGATTGCAAATTCCTTTTGCCACTTCACACAAATGAGGATCTGCCCAAGTGATATGGAAGCAGTGATAGATTTTGCTAGTTTCCTGAGAAGTCTAATTGCATTCAGAGAACTGTAATGTTATAAGCAATTGAATTTAAGTTACTGGAATGCTCCTAATTTCCAGCAATCCCAGAGGCGTGGAAAGTGCTTTCTGCCTTGGATTGTCTGCATGCCAGGACTTCTTTTCTCCAGCTGTCATTTTCAGAGAAGCCACCTTCTCTTTGCCACCCCGCCTCTTTGGATCGAATTCTCTGTTTGTCACCAGCTATTCTACTCAGTTTAAATTTTTGTTCCTACCCTTGCAGAGAGAGAAGCTTACCTAAATTAAGCTTTTGTCCTAATCTGCAGCTCTAGCTCACTCCAAGCAATGCTATTTCCCTGTGAGCTAGTTCTATCCTTTGTGGCAGAATTTTGATATAATTTTTATGTTACCAGGATAGTCCATTAACTACCAACCAGGAGAGGCAGGAGATTGAGCTGTGCATGTATAATCTATTACACAGCTAACATTAGATGTGTTCCCCATGTAAGGAGGAAAAAGGTTTCAATTCCTCTAACACAGTAAAAATCTGTGTAGCTGGGAATTCCTGTCCCTTTGGATGGAATAGTGAAGGAGCATTCAGAAAGCATCAGGATCGTGTGCTCGTACAGAAAAAAAGTTGTTTGATGGGTTTCTGCTTAAAGCACCTGTTTTTTCATAGCTTCTATTTCAAGCATTTTCCTCAGTGTTTTCTTCCATTTGTTCTGGACTACTGCAGGATGTCTGCACTCCATTTCTTGCAAGTAATCACAGCCCAAGAAATACCACTTCTTTTTCCATGTGTGAGCACATTTCATCACTGAGAGCCCAGCTCTGTGGGATCACTCTCATGGGCTCTGCTATTTAAAGAATGGAGGAGTTTCTGAATGCCATTGTGTGTAATACTTCTCATATCCAGCAGGAGAACAGAGGGAAAGGCTAGTACTGGGAACAGGGGATAGGTTTAACTAGACCTGTTGTTGTGTGTAAGTAATTAAATATATAAAATAAGTGGCTATAGTAGAGGACTGTGCTAGTTTTAAGTGACACATGGTGAAACTAAAGCAGGAGGGGCTTGTCCAAAGTGGCTTCCTCCTTTGCTTCTGTTGAACTCAGTAACTCTGGGCAGTGCAGAGGGAGAGATTTAAAATACCCACAACTAGATGGGGAGTAACTCCTGACATAAAGGCCTCTATTCATGGCTTCATATCCTCCCCCCAGCCTCACTTAAATATAGATTTTATACACAGCGTTTGCACCTATTAGTTGAACTGGGTCTGGTAGGTTCCAAATGGGAAGGTGGTGTTTTGAGGCTAGGCACTAACCACACAGCTAGCTGAGCTGATTGCATGGTGCCTCCAGCTTCCTGGCACACGATGCAGTCCCCTTGTTTGCATCCTCCAGATGTGGAAGGCTGTGTGCACAGCTGGTGCTGCTGCGTTCACAGGATCTTGGTAACGTATGGACAGTGTTCAGTAGGAACAGTGGACTGGAGAACAGGATTCAGAGGAGCTGAAAATCTTTACTGGATGTGTCCTTTTCAAAGCTTCTTACCCAGCTGCATAAGGCACCCTGCTGTGTTGCAGGCCAGGTATCCTGTACAGGAATAGGGTGTAGCATTCTTTTTTTTATAAAAACATTTGGGACAGTGAAATAGGAATATTCACATGTAAAAACCTTTCCAGCCTTGGCTTCTTGGAAGACCTGGAAGGCCTTCTGGTCTAAGCAAGGGAAGTCTGAGGTTCTTGGAGGCACCACACAAGAAGAGGCTTTATGTTCTGGTCAGAGATAAACAATGGGGAGAAGCAAACCTGTCCTGTCTAGAGAGCAGAGAGAGAATACTGTTACTGGGAGAGAGGGGCATTTTAACTCTGGACTGGTTATATGCCTGGAAGGTGTTTCTGGGTTTGAATAAGAAACTATTTCTAGAAGGTACCTCATTTTGCAGCATGGTCATTCTGAGTTTTTGCTGAGATGTGGGTTTTGAACACCTCTCTTCTGAACACACAAGCTCTCTTTAATGCCTGCTAGTGCACATCACTTTCCCCAGTATAAGGCATGGCATGACTGCCTGCACTCCCTTGTGCCAGTAGTCTCTGCTGGTTCTTTAACTGTACCTGGTGAGAAATAGCATCGATCAGTAATGTCCTTGTGAGATGAGTTCATGGGATGCCAAATGTGTGGTGGTCTCTATTAACACTGGTTCTGCTTCTGCCATTTGCCTGCCCTGGAGTGATGGAGGGGGGCCTAAGCTCCTGTGTTTAAGGGGTGCTCTGGGTTAAGCACCATTTGGTGCTCTGCTGGTAGCTGTGGAGTTAACAGTGCCATTGGACTAGACCCCCATCACAATAACTGCTTTTCCCTGATTCTGGAAGGGGGGTCATCCATAGTGAGTGCATGCTGGACTGGTATGCCTCTGTTACCTAGTGTCTGTGTCATCCCCCGACACCTTCTGCTGGGAGAAGTGCCAGCTTCATGTAAAGAGTCCCTCTGAGAATGGCTGATAGCCAGTAATCCCTTTAGAAGAGGCTCTGCACTGTGCTGCAGATCCTGCTGTTACTAAATTTTACACTTCTGCCATGGCTTTTTGCCAGGTCCCATGGAGAAGTTGGTTTCCAAGAAGCAGTTACAGCAAAGGGAGAGTGGCTGCTCTTCACCAGGGATCTACCAGTCAGTACTCATCCTTCCCTGTGGAAGGGAGGCAGCCATGGAAGGAGGCTCTCACATTGGGCTCAATTCCTCATAGCCAAGACACAGCAGCAGCAGGAGTACTTTGTGATACTTTAAATAGTCCCTTGTATGAGCACTTCAGGTCCCAAGGCTCTCCAAGCCTCTGCTCCTGTGACCCTTTGTGCCTCTGAGGCAGAACAGCTGGTGTGTGTGACTTCAAGTTAACTTCAGATTCGGTTTAAGGTGAAATCTCCAGGCTTTAGAAGAGGGACGTGGTGGTTGTGACTTGTAAGAAAAACAAGGTAGTGACTAGAGTTGAACAACCAAGTCCTTTGATTAACATCCAGTTTATGTGATCTTATGAGTGTGCTTTTTTTTTCTCCTTTCTTACTCTCCTTCCATTTGCCAACATCAGATGCTAATCCCAGGCAGAGGATAAACCATCACTAATCTAGCAGTGGAATTGGACAGAGTGTGGATCCTTGTGCTCCTGTTGAAGAGGGTCATACCAATAAATGGCAAGAGACCCAATCTGCTTGACATAAAACTGAGGATTGAGTACTTCTGTCTTTGAGAGGTAGTTGGTGGACACAAGTTTACAGAGGATTCACCTAGAAAGTTCTCACTTTGCTTCACTGACTTCAGCCTTCAGCTTCATGAAAACATAGTGTTAAAATTCAGTAATACACCTGGATCATCAGGGCAGATGCTTATGAAACTCCATGGGTTTTTTTCATGGCTGTTACATTCAGGAGTATTATGCACAAGGAATGAGTTAGGCTTGTTTTGTTTCTCTTTTCCTTTCATTCCCATCTGTTAAAAACAAACCCATAAACAAAATTGAGGATATTCCATCACTTTTCATCTCTGCCAAGCTGCTGTTAAAAGACAGCTTGCCCTTTATAAAGTGATCAGTTGGTACTGAGCCCCTGCCCGTTTTTATTTTAGGATAGAAGAGGCATGTTTCACTTCCTGTAGCTCCTGTGTCTAGCCACTTGTGCTGCTGATGTGAAACTAACAACTCAAAGGGTTGTGATTATTAAGAGGAAGAAAGTGCCTGAGGGTGTTTGTCATCTCTTTGCGTGAACTCTTTTTCTTCCATTACTACTTGATGTCATTTTCTGTGGCATCTTTTTAACACCTACTGGTTTTATAGGCTATGCTTTTTTTAGACTGAAAGCTTCATGGCCAAAGATCTCAGCTAAAATTTACTGAAGTAGCTTGGGTCCAAGTCTTATTTCTATTAGTTACTTATGAGGTAGCAGCATGGTCCCAAAAATTCAGTCCCATGTACTGTACCAGTACTGTCCTGTTAATTCACCTTCCAAGGATACCTTCCCTTTTTAGTCTCTGTTTTAAATGGTTTTGGGTTTAGGAGGAGAAATGAATACTTGGGTTGGAAAAGGATCTTCTTGAAGGTTGTGTCAGTTGTTCTGTGATAGTAATGTTCTGAACACAATTTCCATTGCCACATGCAGTTTTTGTAATGTTATCTGTGACCACAGTACTGGGTGGGTGCATTTTATGAAATATATTACATTTGTTCTATGACATGCACCACTCTGAGGACGTGAAACAAATCCTACATTAAGGTTTTGGGTCTTCGTCTGTGTCTGTCTTGCATTCTGGCCAGCCCAGCATGGATACACCCTGCTTGGCACATCAGATAGTTAGTCCCATGTAGAGACTTAAAAGTACTATTTCTGTCTTTCTGCTGTAGTAATATTGACAGGGATCTTGTCTTCTCCCACTGATTCTTCAGTTATCTCAAACTAGTGAAGTGCTTGAGTCTCACAGACAGTATAGTTGTTGTTTAAAAATGCTGCTGGAAGTTTAAAGTTAAGAACTGACCCAGGAAATGCAGCGGGATGCAGAGGTTCTGTAGCAAACAGTCCTGTGCTGTTGAACAGTATCTGCTCTGTGCAGCTTGCAGTGCAAAACGTCAGAACTTCTATTTCAGGGCTGTGTCAAATTGCTTGAAGCTTTTTAAGGCTGGACCAAGCATCAACACAACATATCTTCCAAGTTTCTGTAAAAGTCCCAGTAAAGCGGGATCTAAATATAGTGCTGATATACAAGTGTTCCTTTATTTTTCCCCAGTTGTGTTTTACTTGCTTCTGGTTGTACATTTATTCTGTTAAAGAGACTTAGGTTTTTCTCTCAAGTTTTCACTCCAAATATTTGACTGCCTACAAACACAATATGAAAGACAAAATTAAAATAAATACATTTCCTATGAAAGGAATAAGGACAGGAGACAGCTAAGCTTTAGAGAGCCAGCAGGCTACAGCTGTGCTGCATGGAGAAGTGCAGCCATCCTTCTGGGTGTGTGCTGTGTTACTGGCACAAAGATTTGCTCTCTGCACAGTTTACTTGGTTCAAAGACATTATCTGTGCCTGGCTAATCTTTTTCCCTTCAAAAATGGTCCAGTCAAGTCATAAACCATATCCTGGATCCTTTTCCCCTGTTGAGGGGAGCATAACTGTGAGGATTTCTTCTGTTGTCAAGTGATTGATCCCCTTCCAGTAAGCAATTTATGCCAACTAAGACTTTTGTCTGCTTCTGTATGTGTTGCTGGACTGTATAAAGAGTCTAGGTTGACACCATTCCTGAATCAGTTGTGTGAGGGTAGGTGGAGTGTAAGCATCTTCCAGTGCAACATAAATTGATGTTAATTTGTATTTCTCCACATCTGTGAGGCTAAAGAATAATCTAGGTCCCTATTGTTTTTAAGGTGTCTGGTCAAGATGCTGAGACCCTGTGTGTGCTTTGGGCACAAAGTTCTGTGATTTCTTGCCTCACAAAAACGGCTTTTGGAAGCTCCCTGACTTGAAGATTTTGGGCTGTGGTCTCCAAAACTTGCCTTTTTTTTTTTTTTTTTTTTTTTCCTTTCCAATCTTCATAGTTCTAGTGGCCCTCCTTAGGGCTTCTCTTTGTGGTTCCTGGATTTATAAACTGTTTTTCCTGTAAAAATGCAGATTTCTGTCAGTTCATAGCATCTAAAATCCAGGGTTTCCACAGCCACTGCTCAGGTGCCAGTCACAGGCATGCAAGCCTGCCCCTTGCTTTGGCTGAGCACAAGATGTTTTCAGCTCCTTGTTTGAGTGCTGGCTGCAGCGAGCAGAGACAAACGGTCCCTCACACAGCCAGCTGATCCTGCTCACCACCTGCTCAGGAGTGGTGGAACACTGGGTGGCTGACAGCTCATGCAAGACAGCCCCTTTCCAGCTACTCCATTTCCTTCCCTTTTAAATTCTTTATTCTCTGCAAAGTGTTGCTTGGAAAGGGGGGAGGGAGGAGATCCCAGGCTATTATCTACTAAGTAGGTCGTAATTCTGGTAAATAATTGATTATTTTTTTTTTCAGGCTTGAAATCAGCAGCAGACCTTAAGTGCCAGTGTCAAACCACTGTGATTATCACTCCTGGAATTTCAGTGCTTCATCCTGGGAGAATAGCTGTCTGGCTCTTTTGGGAGGGGGATGTCACTGGAAATAAAAGGAGAAAGTAACTCTAAAACACATGGAGAGAGTGTTTCTTTTGCAGCTACATTGCTGTTAAGGTTTTCTTTCTTTGAACTAGCTCTCCTCTGGGGTAAACTGATTCTCTACCTCTGTGAGACTGCTCAGACTCACCTGTTTCATTAAGCAATGGAATTCAGAAAAGAAAGTGTTAACAGCAGTGAACTTGGTCATTGGCTGTGTCTGCTCTGTATGGGAGTGTTGTGCTGCACTGCTTCATCTTTTTAGAGTCTACTTCTGCCATGCAGGCTGCTCAGTAGGAGCCTGGAGTGGGTTCCGTGGGTTCAGCCTGAATTTTGGCGCTGCCAAATCCTGTTCCCAGATAGTTGAGACAACTGATCAGTCGTCTTCTGTGAGAGGTGTGTGAGTTTATATCTTTGTCTGCATGTACACACATTTGGTGTAAATATTTTGTGTTTCTGACACTTTGTGCTCAGTGTTTGCCTGAAAACCTTCCATCCCCACTAGGGAAAGAGAAGGTTCTGTGCAGGAAGCAGAGTGTGAGGGCACACACACTGCACCCCTGAAAATCCGTTTGGATTTTGGCTTGTCTGGGGATGAGTTCTTGCTGCTGACAATCCTTAGGTACATCATCTGAGGTACAGCAGTAGTGCAAAGCCTTCCCTAGGGCCTGTGGCAGAGTAAGCTGTTTTCACAGCTAAGGCCTTCACCTGCACTGCTGTCTTCTTCTGCACTCCTGAACTACACCTTCTGCATGCCCTTGAAGTATGTATATGGCAGTCACAGGTGTCTGCACATGCAGCTGGGCTCTGATCCTGCCTGGGGCTGTGCACCTCTGCATATCCACAGCTCTTTTTGCAATACTAGGGAGCCACAGGAGCTCAGTTCTTGGCCTTGGTGCAAAGTTACTGCATGAAACTTTGAGACCTGCTGGGCACAAGGACCTCTAATAGTTTGCTTTGAGAGCTGCAGTCTGAGCAGGAGCTCTGCTTTGTATATACAAGTTTGGGTACAGAAGAAAACTGCTGGGTAATACCATCATCTACATGGGCTGTTGCATCTTTGTTGGGACTGGTGTGGTCCTGTTTTCCTTTGGATTAAATTCATTGGTATTTTAGTGCTTTCCCTTGGCATGGCTTCAGAATCCCTTGTTGCTCATTCATGCTGTGGGATGGCAGGGCTTAATGAAATGGTGGTGTAACACATCTGTGTTTCCAAAATTAGCTCCCTCTTATCCTGTATTTAATAAATTCTGAGAGCAATGAATCAGTCAATGATGCTGAAGTGTGTAACAGCATTGTTGGTGTCTGATGGGATGCACCATGAGCTCAGACTGAGAGGTCTGTCTTCTCACCTTGCTCTCTTTCAGCCCCCTCTGAGAACTGACTGGCACCACTGTGCTTGAATCATGTTTTTCTAAATTTATTCTTCAAAGTCATAATAATTACAGGAGGTCTTCCACTTCTAAAAGCAGGTTCTGCAAAGGAAGCACACCATTTGGGAGGAAAGGTGGTGTGGAGTGTCAGGTGAGAACTTACTACTAGCCAGAAGAAACCTTGATGCCTGAGTCCAACTACCTTCAGCATCTTGAATTTTAAAAGTTTCTGTAACTACCTTGCCATGGTTCTGAATGACACAAAACTGTTGGGTTTTATTCTCTAGCCAGATGACAGGAAGACACTGAGCTTGGGCAGCAGCTGTGTTCAGAAAAGGTTGTTAGTGGTGTAGGCAGAGCCATCTGCCTAGCAAGACATTTAGCTCGGGTTGCTTGTTCTAGGGCAGGGTGGTAAATTGATAGCTTATTTTTTGCAGTGTAACAAGATGTCAATTGCTAGATTTTCAGTGTAAACAGGAAAATGGTGGTTAGCTTCATTGGCTTCATAGTGTCCTAGCTGCACTGGTGAGAAAACAAAGACAGTGTGAAAAAAACAAAAACAAAAACAAAAAACCAAAAACCAGCCCTCTAGACAAAGCATCCTGGAAAAGGTTGAAGATCTAGAAACAGAACAATATTCTTATCAGGCACATTTACTGTTTTTTTTTCAAATAGACTTTAGTAACCCCTGCTGCCTAGGGCTGGTCCTCCCTTCCCTTCTCACCAGCCTGTCACTTCAATTAAACTCTTGTTTTAACAGGCATTTTCCTCTCTGCATGGCAGGACTTTTGGTCTGCTCTAGTTAAATACAGGAAATGGAATATATACATTGTGGGGTTTTTTGTTAACAGGTCATGCTGTAGCAATTGGTCCATTTTGTTTCTGTTAATTTTGTAATCTCTTCTACTTCTCTGGAGATTCCTGTTGCCAAACATTGTTTTGAAGTGGCTGCAAAACTCTGAGACAGCTGTGAAGAACAAAATAGTAAATAGCATGCTGATCATGGTTGGAGTTTCCATCCATTCACCTGACAAATGATAGAGCTCCACTAGGTATGAGAGAAGCAGCCCCCCAATGTAGTTAGTACATGCTGTTTCCTTTTAGGCTTTGTTGCTAGATTTCTTTTTTAGAAATGAAGCCAAGGCTGCAGTTTGAGCACAGCAGTAGTGCTGACCTGAACAGGCACATTTGCTCCATCCCACCTCTGTGCTGTTATGCTGATGCATTGTGTGGAGATGATCAGTGGAATGGAACAGGGAACTGCTCTGGATTGCAAAATAACACTCTTGCCAGTTATTTTTAGCTTAGGCAGCTCCTATTGTGGTTTGCTGTGCTCCCTGCAAGTGTGTTTGTTACAGGACAGTGGGGCAGATGTGGACAAGGACCCACAGAGAGTGGAGACTGTAGCCTAAAACTTTAGCTGTCCTAATGCAGCCCCTACTTTTCTTGGGGAATAGTCTGATGTGTAGTTCCATCTCCTTACAGCTGTCAGTGGTTCATTCTTGTTTACTTGTTTGGTTTTATTTTAGGTTCTTTACCTTATCTTTTAATGGAAACCTTTTCTCTGTTTCAGCCTGCTTACCAGTCTGCTTACATCTCTGATCTTACCAGTGCTAACCAAGGCTCCTGGTGCCTTTGATGCAAAGCCACATGTACTTATGAATGTAGCTGCTTGTCCATGTGTTTTTATACTGAAAAAAATCTTTAATTCCAAATGACCAGACCTAAAATTTACTTATTCACTTGAAGTCAAACAGGCAAAAAGAACAGCTACACTTAGTCCACAATCCTGAGGAAGGAATGGAAAAGAAAACTGGAAGGTGTTCCAGTTTGCTCTGGGCTTTCCTTTGCCAAGAACATCCAGTGGCCTGACTGCCAATGTGAACTGAACGTGGAAACCTTTCCAGCTTGCCTGGGAAAACACAGTACAGGAGAGGGATCTAAAGACAGAGACCTGGGTGGAAACAGACTCACTTTCTGCTCTCCTGGAGGCAGGAATCTGAGAGGTATTCATCCCTGTTATGGGGTGTTACATTGTGCCCCGTGAGTTAGTGGTGAACCTTTCAGAGGAACAGTAAAATGAGGAAAAGGCAACAGGAGTTTCACTGTTTTGGGCCCTGGCCTGCCCCATGAGTATCTCACACTGCCCTGAATGCATGGAATTAAAGCATGGCCAGAATCTCTCTGTCTTTACATGTTGGCAGCATATTTGCTGCCTGCCATGCAGGGAATGTACCTCATTCAAATATGAGTCTGTTTGCTCTCTGTGTCTAGGCTCTGAGTGATGGCAACTAAACCCTTTAAGTGCCATGGAGGGCATATAGCAGCCAGTAGGACATGGGCATTGTCAGCCATCCTAGGGACATGTTCTGCAGTAACTGTGGGTACCTTTCTTACCTAATGTTAGTTATGTACAGCCTGCTTGTAACATATCCCAAAATTTACAATTGGCTCTGGAGATACCCTGTATTTGAAAGGCCACATCTACTAAACATGTAACCTGGTTTCCTCCTAATCACGACTGTTACCTCAGTTGGACTGCTCTGTCTGGTTTGTGGTGTGCAGTGGTTGTGCTTCCCTCCCACTATTTCAGTTTGATTGAAACTGATCCAAGTGTCAGATGTCTTAGAGAGACTGGAATTTACACCTCTGCTACACTTCCCTTGCCGACCTCTGTGGCATGCACCGCGTCAGAGCCGGCTGAGGGTAATGTGTGGGTAACAGCTTGCTCTACACTTCTTAGTATGTAGCACTCCATGGCTGCTAAGATGCAGTTGTCTGGAGCAAAGATGAGCAGTGGGGAAGGGAAATTTTTCAAAATTGCATGGCAGAGTGCAGTCTTGTCTGGTAGGAGATGGACTCTCAGGTATGAACAGGTTAGCTCCCCAGATTCTTCTCTCATATTCCGACTCTCTCAGGAGCCTTGGTGAGCAGTTCTGTCTGTCCTGGGGGAGGATGCTTTAGGCATCTGGGCAGTGGAGAGTGGTCTCAGTAGTCCCAGCTTCCATGTCATGGATTGGTCATGGAACCTCACTCTGCATGGGCATTAGATCTGCGGGGTGTTAAATCTGTCCCCAGGAAAATGCCAGTGACCACAAAGTGCAACTGCATGTCACAGTAACAGACTGTTGCAGACAGATCAGACCTGTCCTTTAGTCTCTGCATGGAATATATGGGCAGATTAAAGAATTCTGATCTTCTTTTTTAGATGTTTAAAGATCTGAGTTGGACACACCTAAATGATTAAAAGTGGACTGCAGTTAATTCATCTTCTAAAGACTTAAGGGCGCTGTCTGCTATAAGGATAAAGCTCATCTGTAGTAGAGTAGTTTCTTGGAGGCCAGTTAATGCCTTTGGCCAGAGGTCCCCTGGGGGGAGGGAGTGTGGAGAGCACCACCAGCTGTCTGCCTGTTTCTGTATGCAAGGTATACTGCTTTCTCCTTCCATCTCAAAAATAAGAATTAGTTCTCACTCTACATGCACACATATGTGCACTCTCATGTACACACAAATGCACTCTTACAAGAAAATGAAACATTGGATAAGATTGACATGTGCCACATACTTGTTTCTGTAGTCAATTAACATGCTGCAGAAAGATGACCTGGTACAGTGTGAGAAGGGAGGATGCAAACCTAAAGTGGATATGGTGATTTCAGGAAAATCTGCTGAAGTTTTGGAGTCACAGAAGTCCTTTTTTCTCATTGCTATATAAACTGTCATGCCATTCCAGTGTCCAGATCTGTATTTAGAAACCTCCCTTCGTGGGGTACTGTTCCCTTTTCATCCTATTCCCTGAAGAGTGTTTCATGGCAAGCTGTTAGCATACAGCACGCTTTCAGAGCCCGATTCATGTCTGCCTGCAGAAGGAAACAGCAGCTTGGCTGCATTGTAAGAAGCTGTTTCTTCAACTCTGCCTGGGTTTTGTGTGCTGATTGATGGGTGTGTTCTGTGGGTGGACTCTGTGATATATTTTGCTGCGATTCCGCTTCTGCAACCCATGCTCCCAAACAGCTTGTGCAGTAGTGATAAGCAAGATCATCTTCTGTAGATGTTTTTCTTCCAGGGCAGATGCTGGGGTTGTAGGAGTCTCCCAGCACCGACAGCTGGGTTCTCTTCACCTGCTCAAAGGAGAAATACAGTTTGAGGCCACGGGCAGGCCTGGCACTAGCTTGGCCTTTGTTACCTCTGATTTCATGCTCACCTAATACTGAAGAATGAATTAGCAAACTAGTAGGGCTTTTTTGTCACTAAATTAATTAGTTTTGTGTTTGAGTGGGGGCTTCAGGTTTTTCTAAACATCTGTACATGTAGATGTACTATCTTTGCATAGAGAAGAGATACAGAGCATAAAGAAGCAAGCTTGGTTTGAATATGTTTAGCATTGTAGCAGAGCTTTATTTTTCATCAGTCTGAAAAGAATAAAGCCATAGGGGTTTCACATGGCAATAACAACTTTTTTTTTTTTCCTTTTGATACTTGATCTTCATTCTGGGACAGGCTCCTGATATAGGTAGACAGCACAATTATTGTTGTGGATCAGTTTTGTGCTAAAGTGTACAATGTACAGAGAGCACTCATTCCTGGCTTGGGAGATGTTGATTCAGAAGGTGTTGAGGAAGTAAGCAAAATGCTTAGTTTTCCATAATTTAACACTTCAGATTTTTAGAAAGTGCTGCTGTATTCCCTAGGCAACTGCATTGACAGCCCAGCCACACTGAGGTACTTCCACACATGCTGGGCAGTGGGACGAATCCCTGATCCTTCTGCAAGTAGCCTGGCCAGCACTAAGGAGTAAAATGATGTGATTCTGTATTGTTTAGTACCAAGCAAACAGCAGTGTGTAAAAGCTGGAGCTAAGGTTGGTAAGACATGTTAGTAACTTTAAAAAAAACCCAAGACTGTGTTTTGGTAACATGGTGAGAGCAGCCATGTGTAAATGCAGGAACTGACAAGTAGAGGCTTTTAAGTAGCTCAACCCCGTAACTACTGTGCGTGTATCCCTTCAGCTTGGCTTGCTGTGCCATCAATGGCTCAGAGGGCTGATCCAGCTTAGGAAGCATTCTTTGAGCTGTCCGAGTTCTTTAGCTGGACCACAGACATCTGTGGGGTTGGAACTAAGGGGGAAGAGGAGAAAAGGCCATGCAGTGGTTTATGGCTTGGTGGGGGAAACCCTAAACTGCTGTTGCTGTCGAGACAATGCATTGTCAAACCATGGCCTCACACAATCCCTGGCATAGAAACACAGAGAGGATGTAATCTGCCACAGCACTCCTGCTCTGCAGCTGCAGGGATGTTTCTGGAGTGAGTATAGATACTGCAGACCTGTGCTAGCCTCGGTACCGTTTACAGTGAAGCCACAGTGATGTGGGGCTTTGGCATGTGGTGCAACGCCCCCTCCCCTTTCAGGATTCTAGGTATTTACTTAGGCAGGCAGGCCTGAGCTGCTGTGGCTTCACTGCTCTTTTAGCAGGATTAGCTGGAGCGCAGCTTGGAAGTTTCTCCGTGCGTCGCTGTTAAGCCTCTCGAGCAGCTATGGCTGTTGGGATGCTGTGAAAGTATGACACATGCATTTCAGCCATTGTGTGGCCCTGGATTAGGTGCAGCTAATCTTTCCTTTTACTTAGAAGTAATTTCTTTTTCCTTTCCTGCTTTCAAGTTAGATCTATGGCTTGATTTCGAATTGCCAGAGAATGAATGTGGCACCCAGCAGGAAGGGTGTAGGCAAAGGACAGGGGAACAGCGTGGCTGTGCTGTCTCTTGGTGCCAGTGCAGTTGTGACTAACTGTAAATTTGTTAGACTCTTCCTTACCCACCATGGTGGTGAAAGTTGAGGCAGTGAGGGAGAGGAGCAGTTGAGAAGAGTGGAGGAGCAGGAGAATAAAGGAATATTAGGTTTGAGAAAACAAAAAGAAAATGGAAAGGGGACAAGGATGAGAAAGGTGAAAGGAGGGGAGCAAACCCAAGCCCTCTCAGCTCATGACCCCCACTCTGTCACAGCACAAAAACTTTCTGGGTGAGATTTGTTGCAGGTTACCTGAAGAGAAGGAGAAAGGGGTCCTGCTGGTGGGGTGGGAAAAGCATGACAGACATGGGGTAGGGTCCTTACTGTCTCTTTCTGGTGCTCTCTCAGTATAATATGTTTGAGGCCATCGTCCCTGTATGCCTCCCCTTTCACCTTCCCTGTCCTTTGTCAGCCACTGGCTGTTCTGTGTGTCATCGGTCTGTACCTTTGATGGCTCAGGTACACGTCTTACTGGCTGGTGCTAAAAGGAGAATAAGAACCTTCCTAATGCTCACCTAAGACACTGGTTAAGAAATCAAGTGCTCTGATCTACACCTCAAGTTGTGCCAGGGGAGCTTTAGATTGGATATTAGGAAAAAAGTCTTCACCCAAAGGGTTGTCAGGCATTGGAACAGGCTGCCCAGGGGAGTGGTTGAGTCACCATCCCTGGAGGTTTTTAAAAGATGTGTAGATGTGGCACTTAAGGACATGGATTAGTGGTAGACTTAGCAGTGTTAGGTTTACATTTGGACTTTATGATCCTAAAGGTTTTTTACATAATTCTGTGGTTCTTTTTTGGGTCCAGCTGCTCTCCCCTTGCCATCTACAATAGCAGCACCCAAAGCAGTGAGAAGCAATGGTGCAGGTGAGCTCCTGGCTCTGATCTCTTTGCTGGAGCCTTTTTGCTCCCAGGTAAAGCCTGAACAGCCTGTGCAGCATTGTGCTGGGTTTGAAAGATCTGAATAACCTAGTTTCCCTAGCAACAGTGGTCTCTTTAATCACAGAGATATAACTCTACCTCTGTTATTAGTGTGAAGACTTGGTAGTGTATCTGGCAACAGTAATACTTTGCTTCTGTTGGAAAAAATGGTAGAATAAAAGCAAGAAGGTCCTTCTGCCTTGGAGATAAAGAAAATCTCCATAGGTGGATTTCAGTGCTGTATACAACAATAATAATAATAAAAAAGAGGGATTATAACTATTTCTAAGCTTTTAATGTGTGAAGGATCCCTGGAGGATACAGAAATAAAGTTTTAAATTCTCTGTGGGGCTTTGTATGCACAGATCTGATGGCAGTGTGTGACACTGATAGATTGACACTCTTCGTTCCTTGTTATGTTATTTTAATTTTTATGCATAGGAAGACAAGGGGCTTCAAAGGTAGACTGAATATTGATGCAAAGTAGGAATAAATCTCCTTTTGAGCCCAAGTCCCCCTCCTGCCTTTTTCTTCATTTTCAGAAAAGGTTTTCCTCTGCAGTAGGAGACAGAGCATGTTCTAGAAGGTAGAAGTGTGGAGCTTGCTTTTTAGCAGGATAAACTGAGGAAAGTGAAAATACTGTGATTCACTGGAAGCCTTTCTGCTAATATATTTTAGACTGCATTTACTCCCCCATTAACAGAAGTGGAGCAAACTATAGAACTTGAAAGTGAGCACTAGGAGTGGAAGAAATATTCCTGCCTTAAGTTCTGCACAGCAACACAGTCTTGTTACTGCATGTGTGCCTGAGAAACTGGTTTGGATAAGAGCTGTGTGAGGAAACCTCTGAAGGAAAAAAGCTCTTGTTTGATCAAAGGCATGAAACCTACACAAGTACTGATGTTCTTTCTTGGATGGTGCTGGTGTTAGATGGTCAGTAGTATCTTGCATGCTGTTGCACAAGGGACAGCTGAATAGAAACCAGGTATAATAGAAACTCCTCCACTGAAGTGACATGCTCTCAGGGTGTCTTTATTTTCATTTTTCTGTGTGGCACACACAGTGCAGGAATGCAAGGAGACACCCGTTCTCTTTGCTATTTGTAACTCTGGGTTCTGGGGTCACAGCAGTCCTGTAACACTGGGGCCAAACAGAGCTTCCATCTCATGTGTGAGGAGTGCACTCTTACTTCTCCTTTTCAGCCTTTCCTTGCTGTTTGGGGAGGGTGAGGTGGGGTTGGGGGTGGGAAGGAATGCTGTCCTCCCCACTCTGTTCTTTTAGCCAAAGAGCTTTTGAAAATGCCAAAAGATTTGTTTGGTTTTTAGGTGTTGTAGCCATTATCCAACTTCAGGATGTCTTAAAAAATCTCTTGTTTGTGACTGACCATCCTTTTCAGCAACTGCCTTTCAAGCTCCTCTTTATCAAATCAACTTAGTAGGGTGTTTTCTGTGAGCTCTGGAGACCTCTGACACCTAGAGAAAAGTCCCTTCCACAGAACATATACCACCTTTCTTTTTGTTTTTTATTTCTTCTCTCTCCATTCTTGTGGTCTTGCACAATCTTGTGAGTCTTTTGAAGAGCTCTGAGAGCTTGAGCACAAGGTAATACCGTGAGTGGGTGGGTGACATAAAACTCATTGAGCTTGTTAAAATAATATTGTTGTGGTCCTTCAGCAGCCTGAAGGCCTTGTATACAGCTGTACTTAGCTGGGTGGTATTTGGTACAAATTGAGACAGAGGCTCGCATATACAGTGAGTTTATTGTTGGATTTTCAGTATATTGTTTGTGTAAATTCCCCAGACCAGCTCTCCCTCCTGAATAAGCCACATGGATCAAGTTTTATTCTGTTCCACACAAAGTTCACATCCTTTACTGGAATGAGTCATGCTGTAACTGAGTTTTCTGTGAGGGAGGAAAGTGGGCTTTAAAATGTTACTCCTCCACCCTGCCTTAGTGATGTATAACAGGATTATTAGTATGCTTGGCAGCTGCTGCTTATTATTTTCACAGAACCTGGATATTTGTGAAAACAAGGAAAAAATTGATTCTACTTGTGTTCAAGTGTGAATTTAACGCGTAGTTTAAAATTTATAGGACAAACCTCCCCCCATTCTTTTGTATTGGCTTTGTCTTCCATAAAGCTGGCCTGCTGCTGTGGCTGTTGGTCAGTTTGAGGAGAAGAGTGGTGATCTGTGACCTGTAACTGAAGAGCAGGGGGAGCTGGGCCGTGTGTGGCTCCTACTGCTACGACTTCTGGGCAGTGGCAGGTGAAAGTGCTCCACAGGCCGTGTCACTCGGGTGCAAGGCTGTTCCCAGCTTCTCTCAGAAAAGTGAACTTTAGTCCTCTCTGGATATCTCTTTGTGCAAAGAGATAAAAGACCTTTTAACCTAGGGTAGAGGGGGCTGCTCAGTCTGTGTCCTCAGTACAGATTTTTGCAGAAGCAGTCTCTGTACACAGCTACTGAAGATACCAGAACCAATTTTAGTCCTTATGTTTCCTGCAGAAGTTCATTGACATCTCGTGCAATAATGGTTAATTTGACTTTTGATACCCCCATCCTCTTTTTGTTTGGTTTTTGTATCAGCATTGAGGAGGAGGGGCAGCCAATAGAACGGGGCCTCTTGGGACTTTATTTCTGGCAGTAGGCCAGTTCACTTGACATGTTAGACCTTTCCTTCCTAGTCCTCTTGTTCCAGAGAGGTCTGGAAGGAGTTATGTGGTTCTCCCCTGAGCTATGTATCATCTATGATTGCTAACCTGATAGGGGCATCATCTGTTCTTATTCTACAGAAAAAACAGGGCTTGTTACCCTAACCCACTACATTCCTAAAACCAGACTGCATAACTTCTATGGAGCCTGCAGATGGATTTATTTTGATGCCAGTGCTTTTGAAGGAAAACTTGAGGGAAGGAGCTGTAGATGAACACCAATGTTAGATATTAGAAAGGACTTTATCTTTTAGGACTTAAAATGAGTGCAGTGCCTGTTTGGTGACAACATGAGTTTAATTAACTTTACGCCTCCACTTGATCTATATTTAACTATCATTGTCTCTGGGTTTACTGGTAAGCAATCAGCATAGCTGGGAGGCACGCAGTGCCTTGGTTGACCAGCCTGTCTACTGTCCAGCTTGACTCTGACCAGCCAGATTTTTCTCCTGTGTCTTACAGATGCCCCATTCAGTGGCACACCACCAAGCTACGCGTATGATGCAGACCGGGCTGAAGAACAGAGGCGACATCATGACATGATGCCCTACATTGATGATTCGCCATCGTCCTCACCACATCTCAGCTCCAAGAGTCGGGGCAGCCGAGACACCCTCTCTTCAGGGTCCCTAGAATCTACCAAATCAGTGAGTCCTTTCCTGCCTTTTTGGGGTCAGCAAAACTTTGTATGTTTGCAAGGCATAGACTGCCTTAAGAGAGCAGAGAGAGAGGGCCTATAGCACTGAAGGACAGATCACCAGACATAATATAGCGGTGCCTGATTGGTGTTCTATATTTAAAGCTAAGTTGAGGCTTCTACCTGATGCTAAATCTAAACTTCAGGGACGAGTGTTGTGCCCGTGATTTTTAAGCCCTGTTTTTTTACTCTTTGTGAATTTTAGTGGAGAGAATTGGGGGTTAATTGCTGTTGAGAGGGTCTCTAAACACCAGTTATTTTAGAAAGGAAACTATGGAATAAACCAACCTACATTATAATGTTCTTACATCTGTGCATGTGGGTTGTCATTGGCTTTCACATGGATAATAATAATAACAATACAGGTAGATTAAAGACTTTGACAAAGTATCTATAATAGAAGAGCTTTTTCCCTCACCTTATGTAAATAGAATAAGAGGAATTAAAGCTCCAAAGTACGGTGAGTTTGGTTGGGAAATGGGAAATAGTCACTTCTTAAAACCAATTGAATTGTTCACTAAATAGCTATCTTTATAATCAGTTGTGATTGATTAAAAAGTTCAGCAGGGACCACTTAGTCTAACCTGTGGTTTGATGGGGAGATTCAGGCTATCTTGCTTTAATTTTGCTTCCGATTCACTAGCATGGCTATAGCTTGGAACTTCAGGAAAAACATCTATTTCTGCTTGTGTAGTAGTCTTGGTAGAGAGGTTGCTTCTTCCTTCGGTAAATTATTATTGACTTTGCTGTCATTACAGCCAAAATTGTCTTAGTTTGAGCTTGAATTAATCTGTTTGACTTTCAACCTTTGTTTCCCTTTATCCTTTTGCTTCCTAGTTCGTAGAACACTTCAGTCCCAAGTTGCTAATATCTTCAGTCCCAAGTTCCCCTAATATATTTATCTTCAAGGTTTTGGTTCCCCCTAGTCATTCATAAAAACACTTAGCACAAAGACAACTGTCACTTCCTTTCTACTGTATTTCTAAGAAAGTGTAGCCAAACAACCTTGAATTCCCATATTGTAAATGACACTTTAAAATCTGTCATTTAAGCAGTTTAACTTGTGTTGGCTTTGCATTGTTCTGTCCTATTAACTAGGATGTCATGGAAGAAGATGGATATTTTGTAGATACCAGTGTACAAGTAAATCAACACCATCACCTTTATCAGACAGCTTTATTTATCTTAATCAATTTCAAGAGTCTGACAAGTTCACAACCCATTGCTAATCAGCACCTGTTCCAAGCATCCTTCTATCACTCTTTATTTGGTAGTGCTGTATCATATGCTTCCTTACTTTTCTAGAATGAATGTTAGAGAGGCCTACTTGAGACAGTGTTCTCATTCTTTCTTAGCTGCCAGCTGGGGCAAAACCACAGCAAAATGCATTGTCAAGATCTCTTCAAGCATTATCAAGTAGATATATTGTGATGTTTGCTCAGTTTTGTTTAGTATGGAATCTAGTTAGACGCTTACAGTTTAGTCTGTTAATTCTGAGATCCTTTTATATCTCTCAAGTTGGATTTATTCTGATATGTAAGAGGCTTTTGAATGAAGAAATCATCATTAATAAATTTGAAAGCTCTAAGAACATTTTAATATTGGTGTGAGATTTGGAATGCTACACAAGTCTTAATTATCTTTGCAATGTTCCTGTGAGATAAGAGGATGGGATATTCTCTAACCACAGGTAATCAAGGCAGAGAGAACAAGGGAAAAGGATCTGCTGATTTTGTGCTTCATGTGAGGTGTGTAATTTTCTGCAGATTGTTTCCCATTCAGAGCAAAATCCCTTTAGTTTCCCATGCAGCCAAGAGCTAACAGTTAACAACACTCCAGTCAGGCACCCACAGAATGGAAAACATGGCAAACAGCAATTTTAATTTTTTTAATTGCCATTTTAAAGAACTTGCTTAACATCATATAGCAGCCTTCTAGTGTGATGTCCATCTGCCTTATCCAGGAGACCAGCAATCCTCTTGGAGACTAGGTTGTTGCTACCTAAATATTAAGGGCATATTTTGCTTTGACTTATTTGTAGGGTTACTCTGGGGTTTCTATTTTTCTGCAATATGTTTGACTAAATCCTTCCATCTCCTTATAGCAGCTATAGCCTTTGGTTGGGTAGTGCATCAGGGTTCTACCTGGTCTACCCACCACCACAGAGAATATCCAGAGTGGCAAGAGCAGTGTTTCTTTCCAAAGAGCATGAAGGGATACCTCCTGGACTCCTTGCAAAGGGGCTTTATCTTGGTCTCTCAGACTGTGGGTTGACCAAGTCCCAGAACCTCATGTTCTGTTTTCCAGGAAGTGAGGGCCACCATTGACTTCAAGAAGGTTTGTGATGTTCTGCACCTTGTTGTTTGTGATCTGATGATTTCCAATTACACCCCTTACCACTTGTGTCATATAAGCAGACAAAAATACACTGGCTGGTCTGCCTCCAAACTGTACCTTTTCAGACACCTCTTATCTATTGGTATTCCACCAACCATCTGTTGCCATCCAAAGATGGGGACAAGAGGTGCACCAGTATTAGTTTATGTCCATAACCCAGAGAGGACATAATAAGTGTAGGCGTGTGCAGTGTGGATCTCTGCATCCCTGGTTCTTCATTTTTGTGGTAAGGAGGCCTTAACAAATGTTTGCATTGAGCAAGCTAGGTCATACCCCCTCTTCTGGCTCTTCCAGAATCTTGTGCTGAGCTGCTGATGCATCTCCTGGCATAAAGCCAATGCTTTTGCCAAACTTTGTCTGTTTCTCTGAAGCAAGACTACAGGGGAAAGAGGAAAAGGGAGAAATAAGTTCCACAAATGCTTCTTTGTTTATTTAACTTGAGAAGTCATTTAATTTTCCTGAACCTTACTTTCTGCAACAGTTGAACTGTTGTGATTGAACTTTCAAAGGATTCTGGAAAACTGTCTTGGAAAATGGCAGCCCAAATGTTTGCCAGTGCTGGTAGCTTCAGAAGATGTCAGACAGTGTTTGTGATAGGTAGTGGTAATTCACTCCCAGAGCAAGAAGCTGTCTGTCTTTCCCATCAGATAAGGAGAAAGGTAGAAATACCTGCATAGAGTTACAGGAGGACAGAGGGAGAGCTTGCTGCCCTATTCTTGGGACACTGGAAAATGTTGGGATAGTTGGAAAATTAATAACTGATACCCTTCACTAGAGAACAGTTACTGCCAAGGGTTTTGGAGTGAGTAGCTTGGAGGTTAGAGAGACAGAGAGAGGGTGGGAAGCTTCAGTCATCATGGTATTATTGCTGCTGCTCACACAGGGAGAGGTTTCAGTGCTGGGAAGAGTAGAAATAAGAAAGGTTGAAATAAGAAAGTAAGAAATAAGAAAGATCTGACAAAGCCAGGCTGGAAAGAGTGTGGGGCTCTGGAGTTGTTGCAGGGCAGCTGGTGGAGAAGGAAGGCTGGTCCCACCCCCAGGAAATCAGGAGAGTCCCTTTTCTAGAGTTTAGAAGATGAATGCTTTGACAAAATTATCTCCAATTGTATATATCATACTTGGGGAGGCAGGAGCACTAAAGCTGAGTGACCAGCTCCTACCTTCTCTTCTCCTTGGAGGGAGATTTGGCTACTACTTGGAGATTGCCAGGTAGAATTTTATCATCTTTTCTGCTGAGCAGTCTGTGGTTGGTGCAGCACTGGCAATCATAGCCAGGCCTTAGACCAGAATCTTTTGTTCCCACTCTCTGCCAGCTATGCAGAAAGCCAGGCTGTGGCAGAGCAGGTTGCAGACTTTGCTCCTAGCTTGGTCCCAAGGGGATCCAGAAAAGCTGACCTCTGAAGCTACATCAGAAAGTGGGATTATTGCACTGCTTAGTACTGCTGTTGCTAGCGTGTCCTTCCCTCTCCAGCACTTCCAAACCCTTCTCCTCTCAGTATTTCATTTTGGTTTATTGTTACTTTCTCCTCACCACCCCCAACAGATGCAACTTTTCCCTTTTCTTCTCCAAGTGCTGCTTAAGGGCCCTGCCTGGATGTACGGCCCTTCCTGAGGGGAGCTGGCACACCAGTACTGATGTTATAAATAATGTTGGCTCCTCTCCCTGCTCCTTCCCCTCCCTGCAAAGAGCATGATTTGCTTGATTACCAAATTTGCCCTGTTTAATATCACCAAGACAATGAGACATCTCCAGCCTGTTCGGCAGCAGCTTTCAAACATATTTACACTTTAAAAATCGAAATGAGTAGTTTTTCTCCTTTGTAGGCTGTCAGCTTCTCTATGAGGTTCTAAGCTGTCCTTATGGGAAACCTCTCCTTTGAACACACTCCTTGCACAGCATATGAACACGCTGTACCAAAGGAAGGTCTGAGCATTAAAGTGCCTTTTATACGCCCACTGTGAATGACTGATTCTCTTCGCAGAGCTGTGCCGGCACCAGCCGCCTTGCAGAATCTCACATGTTGTGGTTTCTAGACTCTTAATCTGTGTTCTTTTAACATTTGCAAGAAAACAATTATTGCTGATAATTTAAACATCCAGAAAGCCCTGAGTTCTTTAAACAGAGTCGGGAAGAGCTGAATCTGTCTAATCCTTGGAGCTGGTGAATCTCAGGCTTGCAGTAATTGAGTACAACATGCAATGCCAGCCTGGTTAGTAAACTAAAGTACTTAGGCTGACAAGCTGTAAACACATTCAAAACAGCCATGGCTTGGGGCCAGTGTGTGCACGCTCTCTGATATTCTCAGTGCTTCTAACCAGTCTGAATGGCCTTGGTTCAGGTTGCAAGATTGCAGTTATGAGTGTGACTCAACCTTTTGGTTTGAAATCTTTGGGATTGTGAGTAGCACCACACATTTGAGAAGAAAATGCCAGAATAGGTATGAGATACTTGTGAAACTTCCTTTATACAGCTTTTCCATCCTCATCTTTGTTTTCTTTATTCTAAAAAATTGGTGTTCTGAGGAGTGGTAGCAGAGCCCTGATTTCTTGCTTGCTTGTTCAGAACTGGCTAGGTGCTGGGTCCTCACAGCTCCCATGGCAGACAGACAGGAATGCACTTGGCTGCTACCCCATGATAGTCTTGTAAGATGGATTTCTTCTGAAACATGTGGGTAGAGAGGTAGCCAGAAGATGGAAGGGCAATGGAGGAAAGCTAGAAATTAATGCTGTCATAAAGGGATAGGGACAGAGTCAGAACATTAAATACTTGTCAGACTTGTACAAGTAAAAAACAGGCTAACCAGGCTAGGTAGGAAGCATGGGATGGACTGCTGACCACCTGGCACTCCCTGCTGAATGGCTAGAATTTGCCAATACAGGCTGTTCCCACATCCTACTGGGAACATCCCATCTGCACTTCAGTTAATAGGTGTATTTTCCCCTGGCTAATGTGATTTGGTAGATGTGGTACCAGCTCCTCTTCTTGCCACAAGCAGCTCAAAGATTTCTGTGTGCTTCCTCCCTTCCAGGGTCAGGGAAATGAGTCCTCAGCCTTGGCAGGTCTCTAAACCAGTGGGGAGCTCGATACCTATGCCTAAGGTGAGCCCTCTCTTAGCTGCCCTTCTGCCTGGAGTGCAGATACAGCAGTGAGTGAGGCTGCTCTGGTCACAGCATTGCTCTTTGATTCCCTTTTTGTCAGAGATGGGCAAAGCAGAAAATGCCCTTGGCACTGGGCACACCACATCTTGGCATGCCCCAAGGGGCGAGTGGAAGGACAGTATCCCTGCCTGCTAACTGCTCTGCCTTGTTTGGGGTGAGCAGGTGGGCCTGTCCCCAATTCTGTGAGCAATGCTGCAATACCAAATAACAAACTTGCTCATTTTCTTCCTGATGTTGGCACCAGCTCACAGTGAATTTCTCAGTCCTGGGGTAACACCTGTGACTTAAAGCACCCTGAAGCTGAGGAAGAACTGGGTCTGGTTTCCAGATATTCATCTAGCAGCGAGAGCTGCTGCTCGGTGCAGCCCCAGAGGACATTGACAGAAAAGGCCTCTCTCAGCAGGAAACTCCTGTCAGGGCGCTGGCTCTGGGGGGAAACAGAGGGGCAGCACAATACAGACAGCAGCACCATGGTGTCATATTGATCCCTGACACAGCAGGAACAGCAGGAGATCATATTTCCACATAGGAGGAATCTGTATGTAAATTTGAGGTACTGTATTGGAAACCTTGTATATGTGCTGTGTGATTGCTGGATAAACTCCCCCGAGGGTTTCTTCAGTGAGGGCAGTGCTGTAGCTTGCAGCAGCCAAGCCCTGCCCTGTCTGGCTGTATCTGAGGCTGGAGTTTTGCAAGGATCACACTTGGAAAATGCTCCTATTAAAAAGGGTTAGGACAATCCTGTAGACTTTGCAAAGTGACCTTGTGGTAATGGCCAGGAAGGAAAAGCCTCTAGTGCGTCCTGGGAGATGTTTGTCTCTGAAAGCACATCTCTTTTAAAGAGAGGAAATTAACATTCAGGCAGAAAATGCTGTCTCTGTCAGCTGACAGTGCCCAGCAAGAACTGGTTTGTTAATTAAAGCTTTTATTTGTGAAAAGGAAAACTGTTCTCAGTACTATGGGGAAAACTGTTGTGCCACTGTCACGATGGGGAGGTTTGAATCATTTAAATAACTTGTCACTGTGTACTGCTCTTTACAGATGTTACAGACATACCCAGCTGGTTTTTAAATCCTTACCTCCTCCAAGAGAACCTGCTAAAGATAATTATAGTGCCGTGTCAATATTGACCATTTACTCCGTCCTCAGCAGTGGGGACTTTGGAGCACTGTTAGTTTTTCTCAATGCTTCTTTGTGAAGCAGCATTTTTCTTTTGCAAGTGTTGTAGGAAATCTTTGGAAACCAAGAGGTGTTGTGTTTTTCTTGCACCAGGGCTGCTGGGAGCTCCACACAGACAGCTACATCCCTGCCTCTTTGGATGAAGGCAATCTTTGCTAAACATCTTGGGACTGTTTGTCTTGATCACATGTATGCATGCCTTGCAAAGTGGTCCATGAGGTGGATATCCAGGCACTACTGGTACATAAATCATAAGGAATGGTCATAATATTATTGCACACTTCTGATTGAGCTATAATGAGTCACACAGGTTCTCTGTACATGCACAGGATCGGTTGCAGCTTTCATTTTACCAAATAGTTTGTCACTGACATTTTTCTGAAATCTCTTGAACATGACTGCAGAATTACAAATTCCTAGCTGCTTTGAGATGCCCTTTCAAGATTTGAAAAGGCACTGTGGTTCTTGCTGAACCTTACTGAAAGTGTGATGCAAAGACAAGTTCTTCTTTCCATGTAGTACCTGACTACATGGTGTGTATATAAATTTTACCCATTTCCTTAGAACAGCTTCTGTCTGACACTTCTATATAAGAGGTGGTGGTGGTGGTATTTGGCACCTCACAAATTTTTTATAAAGTAGCTGCTGCAAGGTCTTTTAGCCTAGAAAACAGCTTGTGAAATTTAATGAAAGCATTTAAATATCAGGATGGTTATTGATGAGACTGAATCCAGAAATATATGGGAGCATGAGAATCCGTTTTTTTATTGATGTGGTGTGTAGACTCAGTGCCACACTCAGAATGTCAGTTACTGTAAGTTTACCTATAGCCACAATACTGTCTCTCCATAATGAATCTCATATATGCATCAGCAGGGTTCAAAGCATAGGATCCTACACAAAATAAAACCTTTCTGTCAGCTGTAGAAGGGCTTTTTATGTTCAGCCAGTCCTCCTGATGGTGAAATCAATAAGCTGAAGATCCTTCTGTATATTAAAACGAGTAGGATGGAGCCCCAAACAACATACCCAGAGCCCTTGAAAAGTACCTGACCTTTCAGATCCAAGTGCTTTCTCTATTCTCAGAGACATTTAACAGCATAAAATGGTGGTAAGAATTGTACAAAGCCACTTCTATGAATGACAGAAATAAAAGGAAAGGGAAATAAGATTCTCTATGAAGGTTTTTTTTCCTCATTATTTCTAATCTTTGTTGCTCGGCCACCTTTTCTTCAGAGTTATGGAAATATTAAATTTCACGTTATCAGGTTAAACACTTTACAGGTAAACAGTTGAAGCTGAACAGAGGGTATTACTACTTCTTTCCACACTTGATATTAGTCTTCCCTTGATGTGTGCATTTGTCCATGAATGTATTTTTTTCCTTTCTTTCTTTGGTTGTTTTGGTTCAGAACTCCATGGAATCCCAATAAGAAAACCAGCATGTGCGTTCCAAGCAGTGCTGATTATTCCATCCTCTAACTAAAAATAGACATTGTGCAAGCTGGCACTGAAAAATAATCTAGTGAATAGCAGAGAGTGGGAGAGAGAACAGCCATTTTAACAGCAATGTCAGGCTGTAACCGTGCTATATTAATGCACATCTGTGTAAGTGTGGGGGAAACGATCCCGTCTGCATAGAAAAGCATGGCTTTGGAGTAAGATCACAGAGAACCCTTGTGGGAGGAGGGAGTGAATTGCACATAAACAAATCTTAGGGACTCTTGGTTAAGATGAAAACTTCTGATTTTTTAAGTTCTGTGTTTTGAGTCTTGTCAAGAAGTCTGGATACCTAATGGAGGCACCCGAGTTGGATGACTAAAGCTAACACATTTAAATAACCTAAGAGACATCAGATGCTAGTAAATAAAAATTTCTTTAGTGTTTTATGTTTGTACATAAAACTCAGTTTATCAGTGTTGTACACTCAGTGTACAACACTGAGGACAGATGGGGTTTTTGTTTGGTTGATTTGTTTTGTCTGAAAGTAAACCAAGAAATCAAGCATGCTGTGGTCAGCTGAGTGATACCTGTCACTCTCCATCCTCACTATTGTTTCTTTTCTCCCCTATCTCCTTTTTTACTTCGTGGTTTTTTGGGATTTCTTTTTTCTTTAATCTCCTTTTCAACTTCTTTGTAGAGTGAACCAGACTTGGAGAAAGGCCTGGAGATGAGAAAATGGGTCCTGTCAGGAATCCTAGCCAGTGAAGAAACCTACCTGAGCCATCTGGAAGCTCTGCTGTTGGTAAGTGCTGGTGGCACATACTGCTTCAAACACCGCTTCTGGAATTTTCACGGCTACATCCATCCAAAATTTCCCAGAACTTCATATACTATAGGTTACAAGTTTCTGGCTGTTACTCCTCTTTTCCAGTAGAGAAAGAGAAGCTTAAAGAAGGGACTGTATGTGGCACAACCAAGGAGTTATTACCGTGGTAGTATGCAGGAGCCCTGTCTTTCAGTGTCCTGTGCTAATTATTAGACGTGTTACTGTGCAGTTGAACAGAGATTAAGGAAATGAAGTGCAAAGGGATTTCAATCACACCATTAACATCCTGAGAAAATTCACCTACCGGGGTGGCTGATCCCCATGAGAGAGTTTGTTAATGTCTAGCTTTCAGGAGTTATGTGAATGCAAATATCACTTATTAATAGGATGACAAACAACACTCTGAAGGGATGTGTTGTAATAAGGCAAGGGTGAAAGTACTTGATTTGCATGATAACGATTTCCTTCATTCCTTATTTCAGCCTATGAAGCCTTTGAAAGCAGCTGCCACCACCTCTCAGCCTGTGCTGACTAGTCAGCAGATTGAGACAATATTCTTCAAAGTGCCTGAGCTCTATGAGATCCACAAAGAATTCTACGATGGGCTCTTTCCCCGAGTGCAGCAGTGGAGTCACCAGCAACGAGTGGGGGACCTTTTCCAAAAGTTGGTGAGTCAGCACCATCACTGAAGTGTCAGTTACCTCGTTCATCTCGCAGGTGCTGGTACCATTAACCTTGTTGACTGTGCATAGACCAAAGGGATGAACCTTTGGATGAACCTAGCAACCTGATCTAGTTGGGGGTGTCCCTGCTTCTTGCAGGGGGGTTGGACTAGATGACCTCTGGGAGTCCCTTCCAACTCTAGCCAGTCTATGGTTCTATGATTCTATGATTCTGTGAAAGCCCATAGTTGGATTAGATGTGAGGATCCTAGCTTTGCTCGCTGCAATGAAGGGCCTACACAAAAAGTGGCTGTTTCATTGTCTTTAATTAAAGTCTCCAGCAAGCTATGCTACAAATACAGTTTCACAGAAAGGTCAGATCTCCTGGTGTCTGCTGTGTTGTCAAACCATTTGTTTTGGAGCAAGATGGAAGAATGGAGTGTTAAAAAGGGTGGTGCTTAACACTGACAGCTGAGTGGTGCACATTACTGCTGTGATCCCTCATACATCCTTCTCTCTGTGGTGCTTTGCTTGATCTTGTGCTGATTTTCTCTGTTTTATGGTCATCATCTTTGGCTTTGGTTTTTCTACCACCACCCTGGCCTTGATATTCCCCTTGCCATTATGCTGATACAGCCAACCTGCTGCTGAGAGTCCTTTGAGCAACCTCAAGAAAATTCTCTGACTGCAGAACAGAACAAAGACATATACAGCATATTCCTGAGGCTGAATTAAAATTGCTGAGTTTGAGCCAGATGACAAATTGTTTACATTCTAGGAGACTCCTTTGGCCCCTTTAGCCTCTCCCCTAGCATGTGCAGAGAGCAAAGGATTAAAGGAGCTGTTTTTTCCTTTTTAGAAAAGAATCTCTGCATTCCTGAGGTGCCTCTGATTCTCAGGGTAGGAGTGACATTCCAGTGAGGGGTTTATTGGATGGGGAGTGCACTTTACCAGGGTCACTCAATTGTTAGCAGCTGTGTAGCAGCACCAACTCCATCCCCTATGGAGCAGGGGAAATATGGGCCTGGAAGGTGATGTTTTCCATGCAGGCCAGCAGCTCAAGATCAAAATATGGGAATCTGATTTTCACTGCCAGCATGTTTTAGCCAGGAGGGGTCAAGTTGGTGCCTTGGTGAGTAGTTTGAGGTATGCAGTTTGAGCAGCTGGTTTAAGAAGACCAAACCACCTGCTGCTGGTTGCAGAGGTACAGAAGGCTGCTGAAAGTGGAAGCCTCACAAACTGTATTGAAAGTAGTGTGGCAATGAAGACAGCAAAAATTGAAGAAGAGCTGAATATATTCATTCCACCTGCTGGCAAGCTTTGACTGACTGTACAGCTACTTGGCCTTTAAGACCATTTTGTGCTGGCAGAGATCACAGGTCCAGGAACTAAGCCCCCCCAGCACTCTATTTTTATGTTCCCCTGATTTGTGTGTGAGTAGCAGAATCGTTGATTTTTTAGTGCAGGAAGCTTTCAGCTAGTGTAGCAGTTTCAGTTTCTGGTGGTTTGATACAGTGTCAGTGGGAATTGTGAACTTTCAGCTGGATGAGATAAAGGTAATAAATTTTGGCAGGCAGTGGGAAGCAGCTAGATGAGAGCGATGGCAAGAACATCAGGAGCCAACTGACATCTGTACAGGATGCACGTCAAATCTTCTGGAGCAGACTGTTTATTTGTGGTCATGTCATGCAATCTGATGATAAACACTGGAATCTGTTGTTGCCCCAAGGTCCTTGGGGATGTTAATTTTCTTTAATGCCATGCAAAAATCATATAGTTGTTTATGCAAGGAGTTGTTGAATTTCATGTGACTGGCATAAAGTACCATCCATTTGCAACATCAGTGACTTATTCCACCTTTTTCCTGTTGAAGCTACAGAAAAGAAAAAAGATGCTGGGCACGTGGGAGTGAAATATGCTGCTTGTTTTGGGGAATATTGTGTATGTCTTATTTATAAGTAGAAAGGGAAACACTTTAGAACTGCTTTAAAAAATGAAGATACTTAACAAATATTATCACTGATAATTCTCAGGAATGGAAAAATTTTTCACCAAAAGACAATTATTTCTATGAAAGCTTGTTTAATTTTTGATGTGTTATTTTTAGTTGGAAAGGAAAAATTAAACCAGCACGAAAACTGGTTTTGAGCATTATTGCTTTGACTGGAAGCTCAGCTTTTAATGGAGAAGATGTTTTCATGACAGTATGTTCAGAGGAGGAAAACAAAAGCTTAGGAAGACTGTTCAGGAGTAGCAGGAAATGAGAGCTGCACATGAATGGAGAAACTTTAAAGTGCTGCCTTGATAGCTGGCATCATCCAAACCGAGTGTCAGAATCACCGCCAAGGGTCAGTAAGTCTGACAGCAGCTTCTTCACGGGATGGTGCCCCAGTGGCAAATACAGGTTTGATTCTCTCCACGCTGCTGGGGTCAGGTCACCCTTGGCATAACTGAGTGCAGTTTCCTTCAGCTTCAGTCATAACCGTGTTGGTTTTTATGAGAGTTGAGTTTAATCCTGAATCTCTCAGTAAAATGTGCCCTAGGACTGTGCTCACTGTTTCTTAACCCCTGTTAGCCAGAGCAGTCTGTGCAGGCAGTGTTCTCCTGAGACTGGCCAGAACACAGTGATAATGAGAGAGGAGAAGAGCACTGTCTGTGGGAAAGTTAGCAGCTCTGACGGTTGCATGTCTTGGGCAGAAGTGTCAGGGAAGTTGCAGAAACGAGAAGTTGAAGTGTAAAGCTCTTCTGGTAACCAGCCTCTCCTCGATGGAGCCCGTTTCGGCACTCCACCTGTTGGCTCACTACTGGCCACGCACTCAGAAGCGTCTTGGAGCCGCTGTGTTTGCAGCAGGGGCTGTGCAGCACAATCCCAGCCCTGCAGTCCAGCGGGCTTGGAAGCTGCCCAGGGATTTCCCGCGCTGGATCCTGTGTTCTCTGGCATGAGTACAGCTGCAGTTCCTAAGGTTAGCAAATCGGATCAGTGCTGGGACTTGGTGGTAATAATGCTTTATTACTGCACTCTGAGGCTTGCTCCATCTTCTCCTGGACCAGTTTGTATTCCTTCTGCTGGAAAAACCTGCTGTTTTCTGTCACCTACTGCTGCAGTCAACTGACTTCCAAACTGATTGTGCTCTGGATGTCTCCTCTGTATTTTCATCCCTCTGCTACTCAGATAGCAACGTTCACTAGTGCAGATATGGGTTAGTCACAGAATCACAGAATATTAGGGGCTGGAAGAGACCTCAAAAGATCACACACAACCCCCTTAATAACTCATTTGATTTAGCGTGTCCATCATCGAAAACCAAGAAGCAGCTTACTGGGGTCACATTTGTGCTGTTGGGCTGAATCATTCCTGTCTGATTCATATTTTGTGGCAAATAGCCAGCAGCTCCAGTTACATCAATGAGCTAAAATATTAATAGATACTAATCTGGTAGCTCAGAAGGGGAAAATAGATGGCAGTAATAAGGATGTGTCATTCTCACAGGCTTCCACATCCTTCACAAGTGAACCTGTTCAGTGTAGATGGAACTGGGTGCCTGGGAGCATCTGCCCTGGTTAAGCAAAGCTGATAGGTCAGAGATGCTTTCTGGGCCTGCTCAGCATTCCCTGCTCTTCACTGGTGTGAAGGAACGTGACCTGGTCATTAGATACTGAGGCTGGCCATCCTAAACTGTCATCTTCTCCACCATTTATTTTATTTTGTTTTGCTTCCTGCAGGCCAGCCAGCTGGGAGTGTACCGGGCCTTTGTGGATAACTATGAAGTTGCTATGGAGACAGCAGAGAAATGCTGCCAAGCCAATGCTCAGTTTGCTGAAATCTCTGAGGTAATGTCATGGTATTCAGACACACGAGCTGTCTGGATCTGACTAATACCCTGTGAAGTCACTCCTGACTATCCTCCAAGTATCTTTGCAGCCCTGACTTCTGGAGGAGTTGTGAGCTCCTGTAGACTCACTGTTTCAGCTCGTGTTCTTACAGTGATTTATGGCTAATAAAGGTTATCACATAGACAGCCTTTACGTGCTGTCCCCACCCAGGGAGTCTTGTAAAAACTGGCATTGCTTTGAACTTCCCAGCTCTGTGCCACCTTCATAGATCTCTGGAAGGAAAAGCTGTACTTGAGTTTATCAAATCTTTCTCTTGCTAATGATGATGCTGGTGTGGTGTAAAAGGCCCTCCTTAATGGCTGGCATTATGGCAGTGGAATTGCAGGCTTCACTGGCACAGATAGGGAGAGGTTTAGAAAGACAAGTGTGTCAGCTGTAATTTGTAATATTATTCGCTGGGCTGCCCTGACTTGCTCTCTTTGAGGAGCACCTTGTGTCAAAGTATTTTTTAATACCTTTTCAGGCTTCCCAGGCCACCAGCTTTACCTGCAGCTCACGGTGTCACTGGCTCTTTGTTTTACAGTGATTGTACCTTGAAGAACTCAGCTGCCAAGTAAACATGAACTTCATATATGTGTCCTTAAAAGCAAGCAGATAAATAATCAGAGCTGAATAGCATTGGGGGCATTTATTGTGCTCAGACTCCTGAGTGCTTTCAGTATTGCACAGCCCTTTAGATTTTTATAATGAAGAGGTAAAATAAAACACGTTCCCTCTGTGAAACAAGGGAAGCAAGGCTACCCTAAGGGGATGTGCAAGGGACATGCTGTACCTTCTATACTAAGAGTGCAGATGTCTTCTGTCCTCACTTCCTGAGGATTTCCATCAGGTTCTGGTCCTTTGCCTGACTGCTTCGGTGCTCTAGCAGTGGGAACTCATTAGTAATGTAGTTTCTCCTGTGCTTACTTCTCTTTCAGTATTGAAATGTATTCCACAGACTTTCCCATTTACTACTAGTCTGTACAGATAGTGTTGTGGTAGACAGAATAGAGGTTGCGGCCTGAGAGTCCTGGGCCCTGTGCAGATGCAGTCCTTTCTTGCTGTTTTCCCAAGGATAATTCTCAAATCATGCTGTGATCTACTGTATTGGGAATGTTGGTGACAATACTTTTGCATTTGTGTCCTGGTGAGGATTTCAGAGCTCAGCATGTTAATGCATGAAGCTTCATGGTCTGTGTGCAAAGAGAATTCTCACAGGCATTGTTCCTTCCCTGCCATGAAAGAAAGCTGACTTGGACAAGTGACCCAGCTCTGAATACAGGTATAAGGAAATATAACCTGGGGGTACTGAATCCCAGTCCTGCACGTCATATGCTGTGACATCCTTATGGACACGTCTTTCTCCTGCAAATGATTAAAATCCTCCACCACCCCTGTTGCTATAGGTGGTTCCCTGCTTTGCCACATTTCTCTTGACATGCACTCCTGAGAGCATTGCTTAATGTTTGAGGTGTGTAGGTGCCTATGACATGGTATGGTGCAGGTGCCAAGAAGGAAAGCACACTTTTCCTTTGCTGACTTGAACTGTGATAGGACTGTCCTTTAGGCCCTCCCTTGGAGGAGCAGGTAGTCTCCTACATTCCCATGTCATATTTCAAGGTGATTGACTCTCTGCTACATGAGTTTTCTTTTTCTTTTAGAACCTAAAGGCTAGAAGCACAAAGGAATCCAAGGATCAGACGACGAAAAATTCCTTGGAAAGTAAGTGATCCAGGCACAGGAGACTGTGGTTTGTCAGGACTGTGTGGAGACTGTTGCCAAAACTCCACTCTTCCTTTTTCTTTTCAAATTCTGGAAGGTTATGGAGTCTCTGCTGGCTGTACCTGGGAAATCAGATCCCTTTTGCTAAGTAGTGGAGCTTGTGCATAATAAACTGCATGCATGCATGGGGAAGCCCCTGCCCTGTTGAAAGTCTCTTCAGTCCATTTTGGCAAAACCAGACTAACCAAAGGGCTGATATGATTTTAAGAGAACATCTGCTACCCAGTGATAGCATAAATGCAATCCTAGCAGTTATTGTTACATGGGTTTTACCCTATGGTAGCATCTAGAGAGCTGGGTCAAGATCAGGTTCAGTGGCGCTTGTCTCTGCATACACAAGTAGAAGACAACCCATGTTATAAGAAGTTTTCATACTCATAAAAGCAAATGCCCTTCCTGTTTTGGCCTATTATCAGGATTTGGAAGTATTCAACATGTCATGCTGAACCCCTGAAGGGGGGATGCACTGCCACCATTTCAGGGACCCCCTTGACAATCTTAAGGCTGGATTCTGACCTCTGGGACCAGCCAGGGACTTGCAGAAGCGTGCTGTGCTGTGTGTGGTTGTTCTGTGCTACCTCGCGTGCTCCTTGTCCACTGTGTGGCAGGGTGTGCTCACAAGTGCACATCTGGTGTCTGTGGAGCATGTTTACTTCCCCTGTGCATTCATGTGTGTTTTATTGGCTGTGCAGCACATTAACTTCAGAGAGGGAATTTTCAAGTAGCTCATTGATTAATAAACCTGTTGTTGCACATTCAGTTGCACTGGACAAGTAGCTCTGTAGTTAGGTACCTCTTCCTTATGTTCCTGCTGCCTTTTTTTTTTCACAGCTCTGTTATACAAGCCTGTGGATCGAGTGACTCGCAGCACACTTGTTCTGCATGTAAGTATCTGAAGGGCAATTTTCAAACTTTAGGCCTGTTACCTATTTTCTTTACCCTTCAAATTTTCTATGAAGCTGCAGGAGCTACAAAAATAAACCTGTAATGTTGTGTAAAATCCCCCTCCTTTTACAGTAAGGGGAATCCATAGGTGGGACCCTGCTACTTCTTCAGTGGTGTTACCAAGAAGTATTATCTTCTTCCTCTAGAGAGATGTCCTTGTACTAATCTGTAAGAAGAAGCTGTACTATCTTGTCATACAGCTCTAGTTAGGGGCCCTCAGACCTTTCTGCTTTCCGGTGTTGCTCATGGTTCTGTCCTTTCTTTGTGTTCCTGGTGTCAGGATTTGCTCAAGCACACTCCAGTGAGCCACCCGGATCATCCACTCCTGCAGGATGCTCTGCGGATCTCACAGAACTTCCTCTCCAGCATCAATGAGGAGATCACCCCTCGCCGGCAGTCCATGACTGTGAAGAAGGGAGAGGTGAGTCTTCCTGCTCTCATTATTTTCTTGGTTTCTAAACACTGGTTGTGCCTTTTCTGTAGAGCGGGCTAGGAAGTTACCCTATTAATTTGATTGTTGCTAAGATACAGTTTAGGCAGTGTCCTCGTTCTCTAAAGGATGTGGTACAGCTCCTCTCTGTTTTCTGTTCAGAAAATGGTTTGGAAACTCAGAAAAAGGTATGATTAGATTTTTTTTCCTTAGTATTGATTTAACTGTTTGTCATAGATAATTTCTGTGACACATAGTGCAATGTGCTAAATGGATTTATATTTTACCTGCAAACTGAAATCAAGAAACTGAGACATCAGCAATCATAAAAGATTAGGAAAAGCTGCTTTCCAGAATCTTCATTCTTACCATAAAACCAATTTTCTGCATCCTCATTTCTAAAGAAGAATGTTGTAAATGGGACTAGGAAGCGAAATAAATGGGATGGATCGGGAAAGCTAAGGGAGGTGATTGATTCCTAAGGGTGTAATATAACGCTTGTCATCTCTGCCAAGAGCTGGACTGTACCCAGGACCTGTTAAGATGTGCAGTTCTTTTACCTGCACACAGTGTTGTACAAGGAGGGCATAGAGCTACTCAAAGGTGAAGTTCTGCATGCCTCAATGGGCTGGATCACCTGCCTTGTAATTTCATTAGCAAGTAATTCAGTCCTCCCTGATGAGGAGAGGCCAGGGCTGACACAAGAACTAGGAGGGAGAGGGATGTAGGAGGTTGGACTGGAGGGGTGCAGCTCAGGTAATATATATGTAAGGGGAGTTACAGCAGTGTGCTAGAGACACTGGGTGATCAAATATGACCCAAATTAGCCTGTACAAAAACATCTTTTACTAAAGCCCAGGAGATTGTTAAGATGCCACGAACCTTAGTGATGTATTCCCAAATCTTGTCAGCTGAACATGTTTGGTTTTAGCTGTTAAACTGATTTTTCATCTGACAGAGATTTGCTAGAAGCTGCAGTACTGGGAATTTGGTGCACTTTGTCCTGTAAGTCTTGCTCATTGTCTCGTTTTGTCAACTGAGGAAGTCTGCAGCTGAGAGAAGGAGGGGTTGAGCAATTGGAGGCTGAGGGAGAAGCTCAGACATCAGTCACCAGGGCCTGAGCAATAGTAGATGGCCTCATTAAAGTGGATGCTGATTGAGTCATAGCAGAAATCGCAGGCTCGAATGCCCCCTCACAGGGGAAGGGAGCAGTTTGTGTTCTCCAGCTGTCTGTCAGCATCTGAACGAGGGATGCAGGCTTTGAAAAGTGTCATGCAGAATCCTAATGAGGTGTCAGAGCCCAGGCAAAGGGGCAGGCTCAGGAGGATGATCCTGATGATCTCTTTTTGGAGTGGTGTATTTGTCAGAGAGCAGGGTGGTGAGGTTTGTCAGGATTGGGCTCAGCAGGGATCAGTGGGGCTGCAGTGATTCTGTGTGTGATGTGAGGAGGGTGAGAAGAGGCTGTACCCCAGGAGAGGGCTGTAGGTGTGCAGATGGGGACTGGGATCCCTTTGTGCTCTCCCTCACTGTACACAGCATGCACTGAGCCCAGGAAAGAAAGGGACTTGCTTCTGATACTTTCCAGAATTTACCTTCCACTCTGGAAATCTGATGATCTGATGGTGGATACTTGCTTTACTCACTTGGCACTAATATTCCTTTTTTTTTTTCCCAAAGATGTCACACCCCAGTTAACACCACTCAGTGTCTAGACAGTAGGTATGTTCCCTCTCTGCATAGTAATCCAGAGACACAACTCTGCTCCTAGCTACTCCATGTGGGTTAGTGATAGCTGCTCCTTCTTATAAGCTACTCAGATTGGGGTCATAGCTGGGTTTTGTTTATGCCTGTAAATCTTCCCTTTTCTACTTATCCTTTCCTCCCACTTGCCTTGCTTGTGCTTCCCCTAGGGTGGCAGGACACTGTGCAGTTTGCATCTCCTAATTGACTGCTCTCAATGCATAATGCATTTTTTATTTTAATGAATCACCAGCTTGCTTTGATGGCTTTTTTCATTATTTGTGTTCCTCCCATTGAAATTTCCTTGGTGGAAAGGAAGGAGGGAAAACAGCCCTTTCCCCTCATGTATTGCTTAGGTGCTGATCTTGGTTATCTTTTTTCCCCAGTCCTCGCCTTTTATGTAGAATATATTTCCCCTCTGAGTGTGTTGTGGGGAGGAGTCAAATCTCCTCTGTCAGCCTCTGCTTGAGCTCTTTTTTTTTTTTTTTTTTTTTTTTTACTTCNNTTCCAGGATTGCTTTGAACTAGGGAAAGCAGCCAGTTGTTAATCTCCCTAGTGACAGGCTGCTCAGGAGGAGAGTGCAGGTCAGGAAAGACTACAGGCTCATCAGCACAGTATTCCTCCCTTTTGCAAAAGGTGATTCCCTGCTCCAGGAGCATCGACTCACTGAGCTGCCTGCTTTTCCTGCACAATGTCAGGTGTCCTTCCTGCACACCAGCTCCCTGGTTCAGCTTGGTTTACCAGGCTCTTTTCTAATTCTAGACTCAAGCATGTAAAGTGAATTTTTTTTTTTTTTGTGGTGCAGAGAGATGATTTAATGTGCTGGGCTGAATGAGGATTTCAGGTAGCACAAGATGGCAACAAAGGGTGTAAAACCATTCACCTGAGGTACAGAGAGAGCTACAACAGGCAACAGAAGGGAGCCAGGAGGGCTTCTCTGGCTGGCCTTTTGTGTCTGCTTCCAACCAGCTTGATCTGCCACATTCCTTTGCACCCGCCTTTTTCCCCCTTCTTTCTACTTCTGTGGCTTTAGTTTTTTAGGATTTCTTGTAGGGTTATCTGCAGCTATGCACTTTGCCAACCCTCTAAATAACCAAACAGATGTGTGGAGGGGGCAGCGGTCTGAGTAGCACTTCAAACTCACAATGTGGGTGGTGGAGAGTCTTTCACCCCTTAGGACCATGGAGCAGGCATCTTCTTTGTTCACTGCTAATTCCTCTTCATCACTATCCTCTTCACTTAAAGAGGGAACCTGTTTAGTGTTTTACTGGTGATGGTCCCTTGGGGAAGCAGGAAAATGAATGCTTGGAGTTGTAGCATGTGCCACTATTATCTGCCAGACCGAAGGGGTAATGATCTTTCTGATCTTATTAACAGAGAAGATGTATGGGCTGCATGGTTTCTTCTCAACTAGGCCTAGATGTGAATGACTGTAGAGCTTGTGTCTTCTTTCCCTGCCAGAAGTAAAGGCTTTTATTTCAAGCTAATTCTGCCCATGCTTGTAAAGCAGGAATTAATGAAACTGCAAAAAATTGCAGAGCTCATTTGGGAGATGGAGACTCCGTTCTTGACTGCTGCTTAAGTGATGCTCTTTGCAGGGATATTTCAGTGTTTGTGTCATGGAGGAGTGGAGCCACTGGAAAACAAAGGCTTTTTGAGTGTTGGGTCACTCTGCTGGCTGGGTGGCTTGGTGTGTGGTCTCAGTAGCACCAGTCCAGACACGAGAGGGCTCACGGGCAGGTCCTCCTGGGAAAAGCCCACTAGATCACGTTGGACCTGCTTATGCTACTGTGTACCTTTTCCCTTGCCCTGGAGAGAAGAGGCTTGATAGAGACCCAAGCATTTAGGGAAGGGAAAGGACAAAGGATGTTTGCAAGAGAGCAGAAGTGCAGCCTAAAGCCTTTGAGAAGCTGGGAGCTAAGCTTAGACACCGGCCACTATGCACAGCTTGAGGCCTGGTGCCTACTGCTTCTGGAGGCCTTGGGCAGATGTTGGCAACAGAGCAATCAAAAATAATCTTGGATGCTTCACACTCTCTTACAGCTGGAGTCCAAGCACTCCTGGTGACAGGAGCTTTGGAACAACAAAGGAAAGGCTATTCAACTGCTGCAGGAGCAGCCAGTTCATGTCCCTAGGCAGAGCATCCTCCATTCTGCAAGGCTGGTCTTGCAGCACACACGTTCACACACACTCGGAATCGTTCTCTTCCTACGCCTGCAGAAAGCCAAACCACGTCTTCCTCACTGACATATGCCAATACCCATCTCCTGCTTCTACCTTCCTCCTCCTGCATCACACATGTTCCAGTCCTTCCCGGGGCTTTCACCCACGCACACTGCAGGGCTCTGCTGTCACCACATCGGATGAGCTCTTTCCTCACCACTCTAGCGAGGAGATGGCCTTTCGTACAGCTGTGCTTCTGGATGAGTAGATTTTAAAATTCCCCTTCTTGTCATGCATCTCAGGCAAGCTGGTCTTCTGCCACGCTTCCTGGAGTTAAGTAGTGTGTGACAGCAGCAGGAATTATCATATGCAAACAGCACAAAAGCACTGTAGGATGAACAGATGAGCATGCAGGTAGTCGTGAGGTTGGTAGCAGAGGAGGGGGAGATGCTCCCTGACAAAGCCAAGAGGGGGAGGACAGCAACAGGCAATTCAAATTGGATATCCAAGCGCTGAAAGATGTACAGGGAGAGCTCTTTTTGTCCAGAGCACTGAGGTGGGTGGGAGAAGCGGGTGAAAACATGCAAAAGAAAACAGGGCCTAGAAAGGAGAGTTGGGACTTTATACTGCACCAGTACAGGAGCTTTGCAAGAGCCACAGAAGGTACAGTCTGTCCAGTCTGAGAGATTAAAGAAGATCCTAAATCACTGTGTTACGATACAAAATAGGAACCTTTCCCCAGGCCTCCTGGATCATCTTTCTATAGCTGAGCTCCTGTGCTGGACACCTGGCAGTCTTGGGACTGTCCATGGGAGAAAGGAGGTCACTCTGCTGCTCTACTGCCACTCTGATCCTAAGCTTATGTTTCTTCAGTGTGTCTGTAGCCTGTGTGTCATTTCAGGGTACTTTAGGAAACTATAGTATCTTTGTAACCTTAGCAAACAGTGTCTTTGGAAACAAGGTAGAAAGACTTCCCCACACAAAGGCTGCTGTATGTCATGTACAGCAGGATCACACAGCTAAAAGGCCTCGTGTTTCAGGAGACCCTGTTTAACAGGAGGCCACTGAAGGAACAGCTGTTGCTGGCCCTAGGCAGCAGGAATTGACCAAATAGTGGTCTTTGGTTCCCAAAGTGCTGGAGAAGGCCGGTGAAGCTGAGGTATCACAGGTACAAACCACCACGAGTCCTGTCTGAGGAGGCTGCTGGCTCCCCTGGGGAGGGGTAGGATGGGCTGACTCATGCTTGGAGGTGCGGGAAGGTGCCCTGTGCTCCCTCGCCGTGGGGTTTGGCAGGGAGCTGGTAAGCCAGTTGGGAAATCCTTTTATTGTTTCCCTCTGACCTGCTGAACCCTCCTGGCAAGATGAATCATTTGCAACAGAGGATGTGACCCTTTGCTGGAAGCGCTGCCTCTGCTCCACTGGTGCTGAGCAGCCTGGGGTGTTGTGCCCAGCCCTGATGAAAGCCCTGCTTTCAGGAAACTGGTAGGTGGATGTAATACCAACCTCCACAGCCCTGTGTGGAGATTTCCTGACCTGATATTTTCTCCTGTCTTTTCCTCACAAGATACTTGGTTGCTTTTGTGGCAGTGTACCCCTGCTGCTTGCTGAAGGGAAGGAAGCCTCCCAACTTCTTGCTCATGAGCAAGAAGATATGAAGAGTGAGCAGTCTGGGAAGCTCAGTGTTTCCCTCTGAGTGGCTGACTGGAACACATCCCTTTCATCCATTTCCTTCTGTTCCCGACAGGCTTAGGGAATACAGCCATGTCTTCTTCCCATCCAGCTCTTTTCCTGGGAGATCAAGCTGATGGAGAGCTTTTGCTGCCTGATGGTATCTCTGTGCCTCACCTCGTGTCTCTCAGGGTGTTTTGTACCCGAGGGTGCTGGGCAAAATAAACTCAGTGCGCTGAGCGGTACCTCGGTCCCAGATGGGAAGTGCGAGGGCAGTGGAATCACACCCCTCTTTGGCAAGCTTTCAGCTTGGCTTTTGGGGAGATGTGGGACAGGGAGCATGGCTACTTGGAGGTGATGGCCAAGGACTGTTCAGTGACAGGTTAGGTGCAATTTCAAGAGGCAGGTGAAGGGGTGACATGGTTGCAACAGGCAACACGTGTGTCAAGGTCTGTAGCCTGACAGCTGGGAATCCTGACCTGATCTTCTTTTCCTTTTTGTGGAGGCATGACACAGGTTTCTAGTCACCAGTGCCTCAGTGTGGACTTTCCTTTCACCTGAGGACCTTCTTGTCTTCAAAATAATGGTACTAGAAAGCTGACAAAAGCAGGGTGCTGATCTAGAGCTGAGCATTAATCCTTCACAGACCTCCATCAGCTCTCATGGGCCTGTGCCCTCTGTTGCCTGTGAAGAAACACGTCGCTGGCCGTGTTGGCCTGTCTCTGCCACCAGAGACATTTTCCCAGGCCAGGGTGCTCAACCTGCTATCTGGACTAGCCTGGGACTTGGAACTCTTGGCAGAGGGCTGGGCTGGGGTCTTGGCTGATCTTGGATGCTTGCCGGTGCCTAGCAGGGGGACAGAAGGCCAGGTCAGGACCGTGCCGTGTCCCTGCCAGGTAGGGATGAGTGAGCTGTCAGAACATCTTCACACCTATGAGCAATGAGCAGAGGTTGAGCTGGCAGAGAGCAGCTATCCTCACTGCCTCGGAGGAGCTGAGCTGATTTGCAGCACAATTAGTATGCATCAGATCTGGAAACCTGAGATCAGGGGTTTGTCTTGCTCAGAAAATATCTTTCTTTGCTTCGTTATTGCTCCCAAATGCAATTCTTTGCACCTGTGCAGAGTGTTTTTGCTACTGACAACGTGCCTCCTCCTTTTTATTTACTTATGTTGTTTATTTACTGATTTGCTCAGTGTTTCTAGTTTCCTACCTGGGGTTTGTTTGCCAGGCAGGAGGGGGAGGCATGCACAAGTGCACATCAGCAGCACAGAAATTACTGCAGGCAGGCATTCTCTCCAAAACCACTGAGGAGAAGCCAGGAGGATCACACCCACCTAAAAATAAACATTAACATATGTACAGGCCTTTCTGAGCCTGAATCACTGCTGGATACCAGATCTTCACCGACTTCTGCCCAGAGATGGTGCAACAGTCTGCTAAGGAGCAGCTTTGCTTCCTGGCACTATGGGAAAGGTGCAGCTTTTGCTGCTGCTCGTGGATTTCCAGCGCTTTTGGATTAATAGAAGGCAGCACCAAGATGAGGTGCTGACTTTGCTGTGTGTGTTGTAACAGTTTGCTGTGGTGCTAGAGCAGCTGCAGATGGGAAAATGCAGGCTCTTAGTCCATGTCAGGAAGTTCAGGGTGCTGTAGACAGTGTGGAAACAAGAATTATGTCTGCAAGGGCATTTCTTTTCCTTGTGTTCCTTGCCATGATGCCTGCTGGGCTCAGGACTGATGTGGTTTGTTTTCCTTTTGGAGAGCCAAGATGGGAAGGGTGGTAGGCGGAAGGAGAGGCAGCGTGGGGGTTTACACTCCCACACCCTCTGCAGTAAATGTGTTCAGGGCTTGTTCAGTCACGCAGCAACCAGAACCTGAGAAACAGAGACACCAGTTCCAGTTTGGATGCCCTGACCTCGCTCAGGTTAACTGTTCTGTCACATTCTGCTGCATAGTGAGCACAGCTGCCTCTTGGAAACGGGCCGTTTTCACGCCTGTGATTGCCAGCATGGGGATCACAGAGATTCTGGAGGTTGGGAGTGAGCTGTAGTGACAAGTCCTGAGCATGGGCCTGGAAGGCTGTTAGTCCTCAGGGGGAGGTGTTGGATGTCCCCTGTTCCCAGGCACAGTGCTGTTCCCAGGTATGTGTGCTGTGTATCAGGGGAGTGTCCTTTTAGCTGGAATAGCAAGGAAAGCCAGGAAAAAGACCTTAGCATACCTGAGTGGAGAGATGGATGGTTCCTGCTTGTTCCAGCTGTGAAGCCAGGCAGCACTGACAGTGATCTGTATTGCTGGGAATAAACTTTGCCCAAAGTTTAGTACTCCTGACTCCCATTTAAAAATGAGTGGGAGATACTTATTCCACATGTGAACTCGGATTCCTGTTGATCTTGATGTTGGACCAGAAGGACCTAAGCATAGAGCAGAGCTTGAAACTCCTGGCTTGGCCACTGGTAACAGTGCAGAGCCATCTGTCTCACTGCCAGAGCTCCAGCTGTTTTGTCTTTCACCTATGGAGTGCCCATAGGGAACTAGGGAAGCGATGCTTACGTGTGCCTCTTGCTTGGGAAGCTGGGAAGCTCCCTGCAACCAGAAGTGGAAATAAAGGCGTCAGGGTCGTGCTGCTTCTTTACACCTTCTGGGTTTGGGAGTTTTTATATGATATATGTAAAGGAGATTCGAATAAGCGTGAGGTGGGGGCATATCCATATGGTCCTATTTAAACACAGGCTGATTAGGGACTGCTGAGAAGTCTGCTGAATGCACGATTTGTTCAGGAATCATCCCTTAGCAGCACTTGTAGTGAAGAAGCAGCAATGGCATCCATCTGTTACTGGGCAAACTGCTGCTGTGAATGGGAAGCGAGGTGTCTGTGAAGGTGTTGGCTGCGCTCTCCCCTGGTGATGCAGCTTAACCCGAATTCAGGGTAGGTGACTCCCGAGAAAAGTGGTGTCTGCTGCTCTCTGCTGGCCTGTGAGGGAGTGATGGGCTGTCGGCGGTTCTGGCCCCAAGCTGGGCAGTGACTCACTGCATATCACGCTTGTGCTCAGGGACAGGTGTTAGAGAGAAGCCTGAAGCCTGACCCGCACCCAGGTAAGGAAGGAGATGCACGGCCGCTTCAGTCACTAGGAGAGAGGGTGGTGTCAGTGAGCAGAGCTTACAGCAAGGCATGGTCAGCAGCCTTTTACTTTCTTTTGAATTAGGCCAGTTTACTGAATGGACTCTGGTGGGAGCTCTGTCTAGGGAATGTTGCCCCAGCCTCAAATCTGGGGCTCACAGCACACGAACTCAAACACATGTTCTGTTTTGTCACCAGCACCGGCAGCTGCTGAAGGACAGTTTCATGGTGGAGCTGGTCGAGGGGGCTCGCAAACTGCGTCATGTCTTTCTTTTTACTGATCTGTTCCTGTGTGCCAAGCTCAAGAAGCAGATTGGAGGGTGAGTTTTTCCTTCTGGACTATGTACTTTGCATCTTGGCTTCAGCAGAATCCTGGGTTTAGCCAGCATCTTCAGTTGAATGTGAATGCCCTAGATCTGGATAACTTGTGATAGGACAAGGGGTAATGGATTTAAAATAGAGGGAGGGAGATTTAGATTAGATATTAGAAAAAAAGTTCTTTCCTGTGAGAGTGGTGGAGCACTGGAACAGGTTGCCCAGGGAGGTGGTGGATGCCCCATCCCTGGAGACGTTCAAGGCCAGGTTGGATGAGGCCCTGAGCAACCTGATCTAGTTGGGGGTGTCCCTGCTTCTTGCAGGGGGGTTGGACTGGATGACCTCTGGGAGTCCCATCTAACTCTAATCATTCTATGATTCTAACTGTGATCCCCAAGATGCAGTTAGACAAGGAATGGTCAGCAAGGTAGTGCTGTCTGTGATGTGACACTGTGACCAAGTCCTGATCTCTTAAGAAAGGTTAATTTCTCCTCCCTTCCCTGAGCCTAGACAATGCCATTCATTCTGCCTCCCCTTTCTTTTAATAAGCAACATTCTTCACTTTCTTTTATTAATGAGGTTATTCATTTTGGCCTTGCAGCCACAGCCAGTTACCAGTCTTGCAGAAAAATGGAAAAGTCACGATGAACAGACCGTGTCAACCCCAAAGCACAGCTATACAAACGGTTTTGTTAACATGTTTTGCAAATGAGGGTGAGGAACCTTTACCAACAGAGCTGCCTGAATTGAGGCTTCTCCATTTGGTAGATGTTCTGCTCTGGGATACCCCTCTCATCTTAGCCTCCTCATGTGACAGGTTTTTTCTGCCCCTTTTGAAGCATGTGATTGTGAGGAATTAACCTTCAGAAGGGTTGGACATTCCCAATAGTGGGTGTTCCTGACAGGAGAGGTGGAGAAGAATAAATCACATAAAACACTTGAAAAATGGGCTGGTGAGAGCACTGAAGCATGGCAATCTCTTCCAGTTGGATTACACAGATTATACATATTAGCTCATCTGCCCTGCTTGGTCCTCCTGGTGGAGGCAAGATGGACCTGGGCTTAGACCACAGGTAGCAGCCAAGTTTGGGGCATGGCAAGGCTTTTGAACTTTGCTGCTACAGGGGCTTCAGAGGGACTGCACTCAGGACTGAAAGGGTTTGCAGAAGATCTTTGTGACTACTTAGCATGAAAAGAACCACATCACAAAACAAGTTGTGTTGTTATGAACTGTACTGGGTATTGGCCCTTCTAGGCTTTCTTGCTGGAAAGGAGCCCTTCACCAGACCTTTCCCACATGGGACTCATGGTGAAGTTGTGCCTGTTTCTGTATCTTACCCACTACAGTGGGGGATGGCTTGTGGGAAGGGGGAGTGGGTGTTGCCAAACACCAGTATTAGTAAAAGGTTTGGACCTTCTGCCTTTCAGAAAAAGCCAGCAGTATGACTGCAAATGGTACATCCCACTCACTGACCTTAGTTTCCAAATGGTGGATGAGTCTGAGGCAGTGCCTAATATCCCACTGGTACCTGATGAGGAACTGGATGCCATGAAGATCAAGATATCTCAGATCAAGAATGACATCCAGCGTGAGAAGGTAAGAGATTGAGTTCTCCATGCCAAGAGCAGACTCGGTGTCACTGCTGAGATGAGGTGCTGATAGCAGCAGCATTCTCAGAGCTGCACCACATGGGAGTCATGCTAAACTACTGTTCAGCTTAGGCTGGGCAGTCTGACACAGATATGGTGCCACTGGCCCAGGCTTCTCTTTGCTTACAAGGCATGTTTTCTCAGAAATGCTAAACTCCAAACTTTCCTGGCACCCAGAAGATAAATAAGAGTTTGAACCCCGAATGCCTGCTGGTGTGCAGAACAGGATATGAATAACATTGCTTACAGTGTGAGAAACCTGTCCCCCACACTTCCAGAGAACATGTTTCCGTGTCTCTGCCCTGTCTGGCTTCCAGAGGGCTGCATGGAAAAAGTAAGGCACTAGGAAGAGCATCATGTGGAAGCCTCTTATTCACAAAGTGTAGTTGTCTGAGATACATGCTTCATACATCAGTGCCAAACAACATACAGGGCTGGATCTGGGACTGGGTTTGGTCCAACAAAAAGCTTGGGGTTAGCTGACCTCTGTTGATAAAGGATTGGTGATGGTGGGAAAGAATTTTGGCAACAGTGTTTTGGGCAGCTTCTAAAGAAGTTCTTTACAGTCTCCTTAGTTAGGGATGCTGATGGGGACCTGGCAGTGCTATGGCTGCCCAGGGACGTGATGTTCCTGCAGGCTCTGGAACAGAAATTACAGGGCATAGCTGGGACAGTGGCCACACACCTCTGTACCTTCCTCTGGGGCAGCTGGAGGTGGGAACAGAGCCAGTCTGAGTGTGAGGATACTGCAGGTTAACGTCTTCCTGTGGGCTCTCATGGCAGCATTTCTCCTGCCTGTGGCCATTTGGTACCCATAGAGAGCATCCACACACTGTGGATCTGAAATGTCAGTGAAACGGGGACAGGTGTTGGAGAATGACGTGTGTCTTCTGTCTCCCTCTCTCCCCCCTACACTTCAGAGGGCCAACAAGGGCAGCAAGGTCATTGAGAGGTTGAAAAAGAAGCTCTCAGAGCAGGAATCCCTCCTACTGCTGATGTCTCCTAACATGGCCTTCCGGGTCCACAACCGCAATGGCAAGGTGAGTGGCTCCTCTGGGTTCCCCTAGTGTGCAAGACAGAGCTTGAGGGGGGTGTGTGCTGTTATACAGGGAGGCCTTTGTGCCCTCTACTGCCTGGCCTGAGAGCACTTTCCAAGCAGCAGACACCTGACCCTTGCAGAACCAGAGGTGGTCCTGACATCCTGTTAGGGCTGTGGTTAATCTGCATGCAACATGGTTGCTTAAATGTAACGTTAGAGATTGGTGCCCTACCTCAGCACCTGCCCTGGCAGAGCAGTAGGAACAGATCTCCTCAGTCAAGATAAAGCTCTGCAGCAGCTGCCCTCTAGACTCTCCTTCAAGTTCAAGAGACCTCATGCTGCCAGGGCCACAGCTGCTGTTGGCAGGGTGGGGCTCAGTGAAAGCCCTGACTGTCCCTTGGTGCTGTGGGCACATCGCTGAGAAGGACTGCGAGTCCTGCCTGTCGCTGACAGAGCTGTGGCGTAGGGCACCAGAAGGGCAGCATACATCCACAGTCCATACATTGCACAGTATGTGTAGTGGTTTCCTCTCAGGAGGGTGGGAGGCAAGCAGGCCTGCTCCCAATGGCTGGTCAAACTAATGCACTCCCCCATGTTCTTCTCTTTTCCTGGGTAGAGTTACACGTTCCTCATTTCATCAGACTATGAAAGAGCAGAGTGGAGGGAGAACATCCGGGAGCAGCAGAAGAAATGTGAGTGTCCCCTACCTGGCATTGGTAGGAATGCTGGGATCCTGTTGGAGTAGGAGTCTAGAGGATGAGTTGTGGGGTGGGGTTCCCTGCAAAAAGAGAGATGTTTGTTGAAATCCACAGCACAACTTGGATGTCTTCTGTCTCTGCACATCTGAGCCTGTCTGGGGGCCTTCTGATTGCAGCAACATGTAGGAAATGTGTAGGGAGAGCACGTGGTAAGTGTGTGGGGACATTTTCCCATTTCCCCTAGAGATCAGAACTCTGCAGTTCCAGGTTGAGGGAAAAGCTGCACCCTTTTACCTGGCTCCAGTCCAAGGAAAAGAAATGTACTTTTTTTAGGAATTGGTGGGTTTGGGCATTGCAAGAAAATAAGAGCCTCCCTCTTTGAATCTCCTTGTCAGGCTTTAAAAGCTTCTCACTCACATCAGTGGAGCTCCAGATGCTGACAAACTCCTGTGTGAAGCTTCAGACAGTCCACAACATTCCCCTCACTATCAATAAAGAAGGTGAGCCCCTTGCTCTGTGCTTTCCCATTCAGCAGCAGCAAAAACCTACCTCTGCCTGCATCTCCCCTGCTCTTACTGGTTTTCTTTGCTACAGGCTTCAACTTGGTGATGAATTACAAACTGAGAGTTCCTGTAAAACAAAAGCTGAGACCATATGTACCAACTTGCATAGTTTAGTTAAGTAGATGATAGCATACAAAAGAGAGCAGCAAAACAAGAACAATCTGTCATGCTACTTGCTGCAGCAATATAAATACAAGTTCCAAATTACACAGCTACATCTAAATTAGTACATTTCTCCTGGACATCCTCCAGTATATATTCATTGACTATTAAATGGTCCTTACATGCAGCCATCATGCCAGGGCTTGGATTACCTGTTGGAGCCCTAGCCTGGGACAACTTTGAACTGTGTCTGGGAATTCTTTGGAAGAACATTAATTGGCCAATATTGTGTCCAAGAGACCATCCTAAATTATTATTTAATCTGCTAATAGAGATTTAGCCTCTGTGTTTTACTTTTTCTCCTTTGAATTTCTTCTGTGTTGTCACATTGACCCTAGAAATGTCATTGTAAAAGCCACACGTTGCCAGAAGGTGTTAGAGGTGAAACCACACTGACCCTGGAGCAGTCTGTCAGTGAAACACGTGGGTTACATGCTCCCAGCATCCTGTTCAGGGGGTTTGCTGCTCGTTAACCTGTGTAATATCAGTTCTGTCACTCTCTTGCTCACGGCCCCTCTGTGAACCTAACAACCGCTTGGATCTTTTGTGCAGATGATGAATCCCCAGGTCTTTATGGATTCCTGAATGTCATTGTCCACTCTGCCACAGGATTCAAGCAAAGTTCAAGTGAGTTGCTGCTCTGTAACACACAGAGGTATCAATGGGGGTTAGATGATTCGGGTGCTGTGACAGCTGGGCGTGGGCTGGTTTAGCACTGCAGCATCTGGGATGATGGTGAGGAGGAAGAGAGGTGATTTGGGGAACTGGAAGTGAAATTGGGGTACTGGTGTAAATTTAGGGGGATGCAATTTTCTAGTGCTAGTATTAACTCTCAGAAAGGTCAGGATCAAGGATCAAGCATGAACATTAGTTTCTAGGCCTACTCTGTTGATATTTTTTAAAAAAGCTTCTGTCTCTGTCTCCCCTTCCCAGATTTGTACTGCACATTAGAGGTGGATTCTTTTGGGTATTTTGTGAACAAAGCTAAAACCAGAGTTTACAGAGACACCACAGAGCCCAACTGGAATGAGGTAGGTTGGATTTTTCTTGATGTGACTAGTTCCACGTGCTAAACATCAACACGTGATGGGCAGAAAACCTGCAAATGGAAGAGCTTGCTGTGTGCTCAGCACTTGTGCTACATATGCTGCCTCTCAAAAAACACTTTTATGCCAGGTTCATTTGGCTGTCAGGGTTTGCACAAGATTTTCTCTTGGATTGGCTATAGTTAAACAAATGTTTCAGTACAAATGAGTCTTGTCCAGCACTTCATCATTTGAACAGATGCATGTTTGGTTACATTTGTTAAAGACACGAGGGAAAATATGTTGAAAGAGGAGGTGTTTTTGTTGTGTTGTGAGGGGGAAGAAGACATTTTGCCTGTTTATAGCCAACTCAAACCTGCTGGGAGCAATATTAAATGATGTTTTGCTGAAACCTGACTAAGGAGTTGTCTCTGATTTTACCATCTTATATATACAAACCAATTTCAATTTATTTCTAGACCAACTCTGTTAGGGACCAGGTTTTGTCAGTCCATAACTGCTTCCTCCTGATGAGTTTTAAGGAGACTTTATTGATTATTGAGAGACCAGTGTCATGCTGTGATGTATTCATTTTGTTTTCTTTTCCTGGTGGACTGCAGGAGTTTGAGATTGAGCTGGAAGGCTCGCAGACCCTGCGGATTCTGTGCTATGAGAAGTGCTACAACAAAACCAAGCTCACCAAAGAGGATGGAGAGAGCACAGATCGCATCATGGGGAAAGGACAGATCCAGGTAAGTCTGTGCTTAACTCACTCCCCCTACCCCTACTGCAGAACACAACTGGACTTTTGAATATTGGAAGTGCACTGGGGAGGGTTTTTTCTGCCTCCTGATTGTGTCAGCATTGGAGATATTCTTCTCTGGGTTGTGAGGTTTATGGTGTGACTCACGGGCAGGAAGTCAGCGGCTTTTCCCTCTTGCCTTGTCCCCCTGTGCTGTCCTCAGTACTTCTGTGGAATAGATGCTTTCTCAGGAATTAGGGTTTGATCTCTGCTCTGGCTGTTAACCCACTCAGGACTGCCAGCACAGCCTACAGGAGCTTCACTGTGTTACTGCTGAGGATGCTCCGTGTGTGAGCAAAGGGGAAGCCAGGAACATTCTGTCCCCTCCGCAGATCACGCGGGAGAAATGCTGTTCTGTAGGTGCTAGAAGTTGATCAATGTGATAGCAAGGCCTTGGAGGGACAGGCTGCTTGTCCTGATGTCCTTCATGTCCAGAGCAGTGTCCGTGACAGCAGCCTGTGGCTGAGAGACGTCCACTGCTGAGAATTGCCATGGGACACTTTGTGTGGCAAATGTGTAACACAGCAGAGGAGGTGATGGGGTGGTTGCAGATGGATGCTGCTGTCCGGGAGCTGCCATGTGATAAAGCAGTAAAATGCTGTGCAGGAGAAACTGGGCCATCAGTGGAGGGTGACATGGAGAACATAGAATCAGAGAATCAGAGAATTGTTAAGGTTGGAAGAGACCATTAAGATCATCCAGTCCAACCATTAGCCCACCGCCACCAAGTCTACCCTTAGACCATGTCCTCAGGCACCGCATCTCCCCGTCTGTTAAACCCCTCCAGGGATGGGGACTCAACCCCCTCCCTGGGCAGNCCCAGCTCCCTCAGCCTCCTCGTAGGGCCTGTTCTCCAGACCCTTCCCCCAGCTCCCTCAGCCTCCTCGTAGGGCCTGTTCTCCAGACCCTTCCCCAGCTCCCTCAGCCTCCTCGTAGGGCCTGTTCTCCAGACCCTTCACCATCCTCCTTGCCCTTCTTGGGCAACATGCTCCCCTCCTCTTCTTCCTGTTTGTTGCACTGTCTGTCCACAGCTCGAGGAGTGTTTCCATGTTTGCTGAGGACAGGATCATTGTGTTGGACTGGCTGCTGTGCAGTGGTGACCCTGCCCAGATGTTTTTTTTTCTTTCTGGCATGCTGAAAAACACCACCAGTTCTCTTCCATGTACACTTGACTCTTCACCACTTTGTTGGTGACAGCTTTCTCCAGCATTTGGGTGCTGGGCACCCAGGCCAAGGCTGTTGATGGGATTTCAGAACCAGCTCTGGTTGAGGGCAGCCTGCAGGTCAGAGCTCACCTGAAGGGTTCATTGTCTAGATGGTTGTACTGGACCCGTTCCTTTGCCCTCCTCACAGCCCTGGGGCTGTCGTGCTGTTCCAGGGAAAATGTTTCTGGCCAAATGCATGGTGAGTGTTTGAAAGAAAAACCTGTGTGCAGATCAGTAACCAGAAATCTGTATGTCCCAGCTGCTGACAAACACTTAGTTTCCATGGAACTGAGCAGCTACAAAAGAGCAAGTTTTCAGCCCTGAAATGGCCCAGAGATTTGTGTGCTCATAATGAAAGAACCCGAAATCACTGACCCTCTAAATTCTTCCACTATCTTATATAGAATGATTAAAAAACCAAATAAATTGTTTTATTTTTTTATTTTTTTTTCTTAAGACTGGATGTTTTTATGCAGAACACTTGTACATTCTGTCAAAATATTTTATACTGAAGTGTATTTACTCGAGTGACATTGAATATCGACTGCATCATGAGTCCTTTAGAGGAACAAAAAAAAACAGAAAAGGTATTGATTACTGTGCAATAGTTGTTTTCTGTTGTATCATAAAAGGCAAATGGAAAACCTCTCTTGCTTTCAGTTAAACCCCCTTGCACTTTATGAGGAAACTTAGTGAACTCTCTGAACATCCTCTTAATTAGCAGTGATTTCTGCTCTGTCACACAACTTTCAACACTATTGAATAACTGCAAAGAGAAATCATAAGAGAGTCTGGTAAGATTGTTGGGTCAATAGGAATTATAAAAGGGTTTATTTTTTAAAGCAAATACTATTTCTCTATTAGAAATCATAAGAATGCAACAACAAAATGAGATGGCAACCTGTGGCTGAGGGTGAGCTGCATTAATGCTGTGAGCATCCTTTCCAGTCACTGGTTTTATAGTCATTTTCCTCCAAGATTTTCCCATGTGCTTTTACATTAAATTTTGTTTACTTGAGAGTTGCTAGTGCAGCTAGGGCTCTGTGTTTTGTTATTGTTGTTGTTGGGTTGTCATTACTTGGCCAGAGTCTGTCTGGTGTAAAGGCAAGGTCTGTGAAGTTGGATGAGGTTTGGATTGGGTTTTTTTCCCCCCTAAATTCCCTCTAGTTAAAAACTCTGGGGGCATCAAGAGCTGTGTCTGCATCCTCCTGCTGATAAAAACAGGGAAATTTCTGTGTTGGCTAAATTGCAATGTATTGTTAGCTGTGTATTATTGTACATCTGCAACTTCCCACTACTGGGACTTCTGACTCACCAAATTCTGAGCTACAGTGATGAAAACAATGCATCAAGAAGACAAGGACTGTTTTGGCTGTGAAATGTTTATTAAATATCTCCATTACATAACGGCAATGGAGGAAGGAAGACTGAAAATTGGTCTGTGTGGTCAGAAGCTTCCAGGAATGGGCAGCAATTTTAATAGCTCCCATTGCTCATATTTTCTTTTCCTATGGAATATTTCATTTACCTGTTTTTATAGCCACATGCAAGAGCTTCATTGTTTGCCATTCTGCAAATTTTGTCTCTGAAAAAGAACACTTCAGGGTTTTAATATGGAAGAACCTCCAGTAAATGTAGGCGTGAAGCCCTCATCAGACCTCCTAGGGATGGCAGCACTGGATGTGCAGTGTTGACCTAGCCAGCATGCATGGTTGGGGGCTTCTGTTACATCTCAGGAGTGAATACTGCCAGGATAAGATGCCATTCCTGCACACACAGTGACACTGAAATTACTGGGGAGCTTGAGGGAGGAAGAAATGGTCATCATCTTATGGAGCCTTAGGTCAGCTGTAAGTCTCAGCTTCTCCATTTTGAATTCTTTACTCTTTCCTATTTTCTTTTTTTTTGTTTGTCTGTCCCCCAGCCCTGTTGTGACCTTGCAGTCCATCTGTGGTGCTCGGGAGGCCCCTTTGCACTTGGTGTGGCAGGCATGTCCCTGTGTTTGGAGCGTGGCAACCTCTTGTTTGGTCCTGAGATTCTGTATCTAAGTGGGCACATGGGTCAGCAAAACTCTGCCTTGGGAAAGGGCTGCATGAGCAAGCTGACACTTCATCCTCTACGCTGATCCATCCCCTCCCATTGGTGGCTCCTAGAAATGTTGTTTCCCTTCTTGGTTTTTTCCTCTTTTTTTTTTTTTTCCTTTTTTCTTTTCTGCAGAATCAGCTCAGGCAAACCATTTTCTTCTCCCTCTCAGCAGTGCTGGAAAATCAAAGAGGATATGACTTAGATCAGTCATTCTGTGGTAGCAGCGTGAGGCCATTCCCCCGTTGCCATGCAAAGCAGTCGCTCTCGCCTCTTTTTTTACCCGGGACGTCTCGTAGCAGCGCACGCTCGTAGCTGCTGCAGATATCTGGCTTGTTTTCCATGTAAACCAGTTTGTCACATGCTGTACCTCCCAAGTGTCAACTCAGAAAACCTTTTACACACTCGAGTTCATTTTAACAGTTGGCTCAAGCAGAACAGGATCCTAGCAATGACAACAGGGTGGAAATGAAGAAGGCAATGGGTCATGTCTAAAGGGTGATGGTGGGAAAGATTAACATGTCAGTGGGGAGCACTGGGAAGGATGGGGTTATGGCTGGACTGGGAGTTTCCAGCAGCAGTGAGACTCTGGGCACACGTATGTCACATCAGTTACAATTAAAAATTGATGGAGTGTAAAGTTGCCAAGGAGATTTAATAAAGGGAGGAAATAATGTGAACAAATAGCATAAAACACACTAACCTTAAGGTTGCCTCAGTCCCTGCTCCTGGGCATTTCATTTCCACTAATGCCACCTCATTTTTTCCTCGCTGAATGTCTAAAATTCTAAATTTTTTTATTTATTTTTTTTCTTCTTCTTCTGAGGGGAAAAAAAAACCCCAACCCATCAAACCCTCTGTGGTGGTTTTCTAAGGCAGAGCACGGGCACTCTTCTTCTTAGGGCCTGACTTGTATTTGCCATTGACCAGCATCCTCAGTTCACCATTTCCCAGGTCCTGGCCACTCTTGTACACGTTCAGCCTCTACTGGCTGCTATACACTAATTGTCTGTGTTAATTCAGTGCTGAGCTGCTGCAAGCCCGGAGGCTTGCACTCAGAAATCCCTCTGGTGCTGAGCTGCTTTGTTCTGTTGTGTTTTGTGCAGGATGCAGAGGCATTTGCTTGATTCATTAGTGCATTTGGGGCTGTAGCTTGTCACTGCAGATGCCAAAGAACAGGCCATGAGGGCTCTGGAGGTGCTGGGGGAGTACTAACAAACTGGTTTCCTTGTATTTTTCCTGTGCAGCATGTGCTCTTGGTGGGGACTATGCAAACAAGCCTGTGAGTTGCAGTCCTTGAGGTTTGGAGCAGGTCGGTCCTGTTTTCACATGGGCCATGGAAACAACAGGATTTTTCAGTTTCAGTGGGGATGGGACAGGTCCTTTTGTCCCTCAGACCGAGGAACTGTTTGAAGCAGATGTGTGGAGATGCAGTAGATTTCACTGCCAAACTGATGCAGAGGCAGCCGTTGCATGGGTCACCCCCTGCTCGAGCTGGCAGGGTGTGTGCTGTGGGTGTGCTCGCTCGGAGCATCGTGTCCTCTGTTCGGCACGCTGCTGTAGGTCATGTTCTACACAGAGTTCCTTCTTCCAGGAACTATCTCCAGATCAGGCCAGGAGACAGCATGACCCCGTTCATCACAGGCCCTCTGTATGTTGGGGCACCACACTCACTGACTGACTGCAGCCTGCTCTGTAACCTGTCTGCTCTTGCTGGCCTTAGGAGGTCAATCACCTGTAGGGAGCAGGACTGAAAACTTCCTCCGAGTCCCAGCGATGTTCAGAGTTTCCTGTTGACTCTGTTATTTTCTGCTGGGACTCTCAGACTGTTGGACCTGATCTTCCTGTCTCACATGGTGTTGCTGAGAGCTTAGTCAAGCTTTGCTCTTTCATTAGCTTCCATCATTTCACTTTTGTATTTCAAAAGCACCTTGAAGGGGATTAAAATAAAAATACTTTTTATTTAAATTGCTGCTGTTCCTGCCAGTGATCTGTGCAGGGTTGGCTCAGGTCAGCCAGGCCCACTCCCCGGTGCTTGCTCTCCCTCGCTGCCTCCTGCCAGCCCTGCAGTGGAGTTCTGAGAGCGGAGCAAGAGGCAGCAGCAGGTGCAGGTGCACCTTGCTCAGCTCCAGGAGTTACCCAGCAAGGGAGAGCCTCTGTGAGCTCTCAGCTTCAGCATATGCTGCTTTTCCTAGTCCTTTGCAGCCACACAAAATTCACTCTTGAGACAGAGTAAGACTTTGGTTCATACTTTGGTTCAACAGTTATTTACTTGCTTTAATTTTGTACAGTGGTAGGAGTTCCCTGCTCATCATCAAGACATAACTTGTAAATACACATTAGTGTAAATAACTGGACCCTGCTGGACTTCATGGCAAACACCCAAAACCCTCTTTCCCCTTCAGTCTTTAGCAATCCCTCCCTGCTCTAAATAATACACCCGCAGGGCCTCCATTCTACAAGCATATGGAAAACTGCTTCCGAGCTGGTGGATCGGCTGTGACTGTGTCTGTCAGCGGGGCCCCCTTGGCAGCCTGATGAGATGACTGTTGAGGCAGCTGGGGAGCAAGCTTTCAGGAATATTGAGCATGGTCGCTCTTCATAGGAAACCAGACACTTCAGAAATGGTTTCCTCTCGGTTCTGGGAAAGAATGCAGTTGTTGAAAGAAACTGAACGGAAATTCAGGGAAGAACAGCCGAGACTCTGGCCAACTTCTAGGGGCCTTGGCCAGCCGCACAGGCGGGGGCGGATCTGTTCCGACGGAGTTATAAGCAAACCCTGTTGGCAAGCAGACTCTTATTTGGGGTTTGCTGAAGCTAAGCACTGCTGCCCACTGGCCTCCTGGACCTCTGTGCAGCCCCAAAATGTGGGAGCTCCTGGTGACTGACTATTCCTTGCAAGGGGTCTTCAAGAATTTCTGCCAGGGTTGCACCTACAGGACCCGGTCCAGTTCAACAGGGAAGCACGTGTGTGCTGGCAGCATCTCACTGTGGGCTCACGTCCGTAACAAAGTGCGCAGAGATAAGGTTGGCCTGACTTGCTTGTCTGCTGCTTCTCAGGGTCTCTCAGTGTGAGCAAGCAGGGAGGGCTTGTTCTCTCTGCTGAATGCCTCTTTCTGGGAGTGGGGGAGAGTGTGGGGGCTGGTCTCTGTAGCTGTCAGCAGCACTGGGCTAGTTTCCTGGTGATCTGAAAGACAGCGTGAGCATGGTTGCATTGAAGATTTCCCATAATATCCTGCGGCTGCTGTTGCTACACCACTTACCTCTGCCTGTCAGGCAGCTCTGCTTTTGCATGGGGTTCTGCAGGAGGGAGGAGCTGTGCTGCAGGAGCATCTCTAGTTGCTCTGTTTGCTGACCACAGTAAACCTGAGAGACAGAATCTGCCTCACTTGTCTCCTCCCGGTCTTGCTGTGTCTTGGTGGTCAAGAGTGGAGTGTTACGAAGCCATCTCAGCAGGCACAGAAGTCTTCTTGCCTTGGCTGGCTCTGCTTGCTGATCCAGGTCCCCACACAAACAGGTCTGTTGGGCTGAGCTCCACTCTTGAGGCAGTCAGGTGTGTTTGGGCTCTGGAACGGCCGGCTGATGTTTGAGTACCTGCATCGGCTGTTCCCCACCAACGGCTCGCTCACATCAGGCAAAGCTCTAAATGGGAGATTGGGGGGTTGTGACAGAACTTCTCTCTGTTCAGGGAGTTCTTATGGTAGCAGGGCCAGGTCTTCTCCCTGCCTCTGCTCACACAGAAATGAAAAGGAGTAGGCTGGTTGAAGGAGGACAACTTCCCTTGATTTCTGGGCTGATCTACATGTCTCCTCTGTCAGATCGTGACAGAGGTTTGGTTTCTTCAAAGTTACTTGTCTCTGTATGGATCCTTTCAACCTCTTCCTTGATCTCGCTGTTAGGGTCATTATGTCTTTTGAACTCAGTGGAACATAATCCTTCTTTGAAGCTATTAGCTTCATAGCCAAGAGCTATGAATTTCTCTACCCTGGCTTTTTATTTCTGTGCAGCAACTGCACAGGCACCCACCCGTACCTGTCTCTAGAAAACTGCAGAGGGAGACAGCTTCCCCTCTTTCAGATCCGAGTTACTGCCGAGGTCTCTCCTCCCCATTCCAACTGCTAACCCTGCGGGATGGGACGCTTTTGGCTGGCTCTTACTATGCTTGTTGTGCTAAAGCAACAAACACAGTCTCTCTTTCTGTGACTGCTGTGGTTATTGGCTTTCAAATGATTATTTTTCTCACTGAAATGGCCTTTACTAAGCAGACTTTTCCATGTGTGTGAGTCCTCCTCAGCCCTGCTCACAGAACTGCACAGTATCTGAGGGTCCTGTAACCTGAACCCGGAGAAACTTTGGAATGTGTTTTCTTATGGGAAAGACAGATGTTAAAAGCAGGAGTGCTCTGCTCACTCACAGAAGCCTTTCAGGCTAGCTGATTTCTCTCAAGTCTCTTCTGAGCTCACAGGTAACTTCCATGTTTTCCAGCTGGAGCCACAGGCATTGCAGGACAAAGATTGGCAACGCACAGTCATCTCGATGAACGGGGTAAGCATGGCAAAGCACGGTTAGCGCTGCTGCTGGGCCTCGGCTGCGCTTTGTTTCCTTGCTGTGCGTTGCAGCATTAAAAAAACCCAAACATGTGAGAAGTGACATCAGTTCTCTTTTATTCAGGTTGAAGTGAAGCTGTCAGTGAAGTTCACCAGTCGGGAGTTTAGCCTGAAGAGGATGCCGTCCCGGAAACAAACTGGAGTGTTTGGGGTCAAGATCGCTATTGTCACCAAGTGAGCTGATGGGTCACATTACTCCCTGTTGTTTCCAGAAACCAGAGGGGCAGTGGGTTGTGTCTGTCCTTGTCCCCCTGAGGGATCTGTCAGTCCAGTCTGGAGTGGAGACTTTCTGCAGTGTGGCTGTAGGAAGGAGATGCTGTACATTCTCTGAGCTTCATTTTTGCAGAGGAAAAAACAGGATGTCCACAGGCTTTGAAACCTGGGGTGTTTACTTACAGCGTATCTTCTGAGTTCCAGAAATACCCCTTGCCCCTTTGCTCTGTAGTTAGCTGACTTGGTCACAAATTTCCAGAGCCACAGAACAGTGCTGTTTCCTTTCCATAATCGGAAATGTTCACATTTTTTTGGATCCTATTGTATTATTTTAACCCCTGATCTTTTGCCATGAATCGTTTGCCAGAAGAAACCTGTTTGTTCTGTTACATAGTTTGGGAAGTGTGGCATTTCCTCCCCATGGAATTGCATTAATTGGAAAGAAACAGTGTTGCTATGTATCCAAGGTCTGTTTGGGAATCCTCTAATGACCTGCACAAAGTTGTAGACCCTGGGAGCAGCAGGACCTGGCCAGAAGCCTGAGTGCTCAGGGCAGCTGCAGAACAGGCAGAGCCAGGCTGAGGCACTCAGAAAACTCTCTCTGGTCTTAGTTTTTCAGCTCAGTTGATTGCCTGCTCAGCCTTTCTCCCACCTTGTTTTCTGGAAGAGATTTGCACAGCAGAATGATGGGGTGGTTTTAGCTGGCTGAGCTGGCTGGGGTAGCAAGCATGGAGGGTGTGGGCTGCACTGACCTCTTCCACCTGGCTTCCTTCAGGAGAGAGAGATCCAAAGTGCCTTACATAGTGCGCCAGTGTGTGGAGGAGATAGAGCGGCGTGGAATGGAGGAGGTGGGCATCTACCGTGTCTCCGGGGTCGCAACCGACATCCAAGCTTTGAAAGCCGCCTTCGATGTCAGTAAGTAGTTGCCTGATGTTTTCTGTGCACTGTGAGCTCTCTTGGGTGAATGAGCTGGTTTTCATCTGAGGTTCCACAACAAGCATTACAAAGTAGAGATTCTCACACCAGGAGAATAATTTTAGCCCTGGCCATGTGTTTTATTAATGTTCATAGAATCACAGACTGGTTTGGGTGGGAATGGACCTTGCAGCCCACGTAGTCCCAGCCCCTGCCATGCACAGGGACACCCTCCACCAGTCCAGAGTTCCCAAAGCCTCATCCGATCTGGCCTTGAACACCGCCAGGCATCTGGGGGCAGCTGCAGCTTCTCTGAGCAGCCTGTGCCAGGGCCTCACCACCCACACAGGGAAGAATTTCTTCCTGGTATCTAATCTGAACCTCCCCTCTTTCAGTTCAAAGCCACTGCCCCTTGCCCTGTTACTACAAGCCCTTGTAAACTGTGCCTCTCCAGCTTCCCTGTAGCCCCTTTAGGTACCAGCAGGCTGCAGCAAGGTCTCCTTGGAGACTTCTCCAGCTGAACAAGCCCAACTCTCAATATTCTGCAGCTGCAGACATAACCCAACAAGGTGGATCTTTATACCAAATAATGCATTTTTTCTTCCCAGCTCACGTGAAATGGTGGTTTACCTGCCTTGCTTCTCCTTGGTACATGGCAGATATGGCAGATGCCTTCCTCAGGGGAAGCAGCAGCAATCAGAAGCTGTAATATCCTCACTGTGGTGAGGTCTCCAAATTAATAGAAGTGATTGAAATTAAGAATGTTTAGGGAAAGCAAGCCAGGAAATAAAACAGGTTCTAAGGTTGACAGGGAAGAGTGTTTACAAAACTGAAGTTGGGTGATCACGGCTCCTGTCTTAAGACAGAGTTAAGACTGTAAAATGCTTTATAAATCATTCTTTGACCTTAAGCAGAAAATGGCTCTTTATAGGTGGTGCATTTAAAAGAATTGCATATATGTCCCAAAGGCATCCAAGATCAGACACATGAAACACCTCCAAATTGCTGAGGTACCAAAAGTGAAACTCTGCCCTACTTTCACCCTCCACACCATGGTCCAAGGACTGCTTGAGCCACATGCAGACTCTTTTGATGCAAACAGTCTTGGGATGCCCAAATTCATCCTCCCTGTGCTTTGTCTTCACTTTTTTTCTGTTAAATTTCTTCCATTATGAAGATTTGAAAAGCAACTTTTTTCCTTTAAATGCTCTTTAACGTAAAGCTTCAGTAAACCAGTGCTGGCTCTGCTGGCTGGTCTGTTTGTTTTAGGGAAAGTGGGTTGTTTGTTCTTAATAGTAACATGACTGAAGTGTAAGCCCTGAATATCCTGTGTACTTTAATTATACTCGGTGGGGAGTTAGCCAGCCCCAGAGCCTCTTATTCTGTCAGAGGCAGGGACTTGGAATAACACTTATTGTCACTAACAAAAGATGAAATGCAGATAAATACAGTGGAGCAGGGCTTGTTCCAGATCAGGCTGAGGTCTCTGGCACAGCATCACTAACCCTGGGGACCCTGAGGTTCCCTCTGCTCGGTTTAAAGCTACAAGCCGTTTGCCATCGTTTGCACAGCACTTTTCAGCTGTCAGAAGGTACCTCACTTCATCTGGGAAAATGTAAACAGGAAAACTCTCAGCTGTTTGGGCAAAGAGAAAGGGTAAATAAAGGCAGCCAAAGCAAGAGAAAGGAATGCAAGGCCAGCAGCTCCTTCACCCGGCTTCCCCTCTTCCCTCTTTCAGACAACAAGGACGTGTCAGTGATGATGAGCGAGATGGATGTCAACGCCATCGCAGGCACCTTGAAGCTGTACTTCCGGGAGCTGCCTGAACCCCTCTTTACAGATGAACTGTACCCCAACTTTGCTGAGGGCATTGGTAGGTAGCAGCAGAAACAACCCTTGGTAACCGGGCCCGTGCTAAGGATGCTGCTGTGTAGGAGGCTGCTCCAAGAGCAATACACACCCCTATTCACAATGCTGGACAGAAGCCTGCAACGAGCTGTTAGGGACGTGAAACGGAGCTCAGAAACGAGCCTTGGAACGGCATAGCTGCCTGTGAGCCTGGACATGGGCAATTGCTGTGCCTTTTTCTGAGTTAACACCACCCAGCACCTGACAGCCAGGTTCAGAATAGAGTGACAGCCCGCTTGCTGTTTGCCTCTTTGTCCAGTCTCTGGGGGAAGCGGGGAGGGGATAGACTGCCTTGAGGCAGGGCAAAAACATCCTGAGGGTGTGAGGGCTGAAAGCACTTGGACTGCTTGAGCGAAAAGGACTCTCTGTGTATCTATAAAATGAAGAGATCCTGTGGGATATTGATGTGCAACTCTGACCTCCCAACCTATGCTGGAATTACAGTCCATGACATCCCTATTTGTTGGCCCGGGAATATCGGCGGGAATATCAAGTCTTGTTCGCTGCCTCTGGTGATATTTTGTTATTTTCTCTCTTGTAGCACTTTCAGATCCTGTTGCAAAGGAAAGCTGTATGTTGAACCTGTTGTTATCGCTTCCAGAACCCAACCTTGTGACATTCCTTTTCCTTCTGGACCATTTAAAACGGTAATATGTGGATTCTTTGGATGTATTTTAGTGTGTAAAAGCTTCTCTGTTTTGAAAAGAGGAGCCTTTTCCTTCAATTCCTGCTGAATCCCAGAACCAAAGAAGCGTTTGCTCATTTGCTGTGAGTGCTCATCGGACAACTGTTGTCTCACACTCACTCACTGAGGCACTAAATCCTGAACTCCATTCCCACTCCTACTGAAAGGATTACAACTGACATTACAACTGGTGGAAAGGGGTAACAAAAGTCTCAGCTTATCTAGTGCAAATATAATTCCTCCTGCAGCATCGCTGCAAAACTGCACCTGCACCTGGATGCACAGGTTTTAGTGTAAATCAGGAGGTTTTGGCTGTGTTTAGGGACTCCTGAGCTCTGCCTCAAAAGGTGTCTGCAATCTAATGCCATGTGTTTTTTAGAATTCCAGCTTTGCATTTCTGAAGTCATCCGTTCCTTGCTTAGCCTGGTCTTTGTCACCTTGTAAATATGGTTGTAACTGTGAGAAAGTCTTTCCATGTGCTTGATACTGATGCAGTAACCTTGCTTAATACATGCACGGTGTGTTAGTTTACATGGGTGTTGTGTATATACCAGAGGCTGTCACTGGAGAGAGGGAAGATAATGGTGTGACCGAGGTTCTGGATTCAGATCCAGCAAATCTGGGTTTTACTTGTGTTTCTGCTGCACTTTTCTGCCCTTGGGTAAATTTTTTAACTTGTGTGTCTCAGTTTCTCATTTATGAAACTGGGATGAAAACCATTCCTGTATCCCTGTCCCCCTTCTGCCTGTCCAGACAGCAAGCAGCACTCCCGTTCCCCTGATCAAGATTGTGGTTGTGTCAGATCAAGGTGTTGCTCATCTGTAAGTTCATTTAGGTGCATATGGAGAGAGTGGTCACTGAATTTTTTTACAAAAGGAATAAATATGGTTTCTTGCATAAGGACACTTCCAAACCCAGATATTAAAAAAGATCTGCCTTGTTCATTGTTTCCTCTCCCAGGGTTGCTGAGAGGGAAAGCGTTAACAAGATGTCCCTGCATAATCTTGCAACTGTCTTTGGACCAACGCTGCTCAGACCTTCAGAGAAGGACAGCAAAATCCCTGCTAACCCAACCCAGCCTATCACCATGACGGATAGCTGGTCACTAGAAGTCATGTCCCAGGTAAAATCCAAAATGTGCTGCTGAACCTTGCGGCGGCGACGCCTGGGAAGCTGCAGCTTTCCTTCTCTGTTTTCAGGACGGGTTTTTTTAGAAAATAAACAACTTTCACTGCTAGACAGATGTTTCAGACTGTCAAAGTGTTCTTCAGGCAGGTCAGGTTGTATCTGTATCAATGCAGCTTTTCATGAAAAACCATCAGTATACACCTAATCCTGTGTGTCTCCTGGCAGTAAGGTGTTTTGAGGGCTGCCTCTCAGCACCACGTTGCTAGCCTGGGATAACAGGACCATCAGTGTGTTTTCACAGTGCTCCTCAACACTGAAACCATCTTCACCTATGCTCACTAAGATTCTTCACTCAATTCAGATTTCTTTGGCCACTGCTGCTTTTGGAGGGAATTCAAATGACAGGGAATTCCAACATAGAGGCTGTGTTAGTTGGCCAGGCTGGTTTGTACTTTGAGTAATAACAAAGATCAAATGTTTTCAGTGCACTGGAACACCAACACTACTTTTGTACCCTGGAAGCTGAAGAGAGTGTCTCTGGAGCAACCTTTCATGTTCCAGCTGTTACACACTATATTAAATCCATGACTGCAAGGTGTTCCTGTGGAGAGGGCTGTAGGCACATCTGCCAACTCTGTAGTAGCCAGGATGAGTTAACGGTGTTACTACCTCTTTCTCTCTCTCTCTTCAGGTTCAAGTTCTTCTGTACTTCCTGCAGCTAGAGACTATCCCTACCCCAGACAGCAAGAGGCAAAGCATCCTCTTCTCCACAGAGGTGTAGTGCCTGTGGTACCAACAGGACACAAAGAACTGCTCTTGGCATAAATCTGCCACACCCAAGAAAAAGACAACTGGTGTTTCTTCAGACGTGACTGGCCTGTTCCTGTCCCGGGGAGCTGAGGCCCTCAGTGCTTCTGCTGTTTGTTAACCAGAGACAAGCTGAGAAGAGAGGAGAACAATCTCCCCTTGGATTGGTAGGACCCGAACTGAACTGGAGATGGAGCTGTGCAGAGTCTCCACTAGAAGGAGCAATAGACACTTGAACAAATGCACCACAGAGTGTGGCTGTTATTCTTGCTGGGAATGTGACAGAAGGTATTCCTCATTTACGGTTTTAATTTATCGAAAAGAAACTTCCAATTTCTACTGGACCACTTGACAGGATACCCCTTTTGGGTGAAGGGGGGATAAAGGATATCTCACACCTGTGTCTTTAATAACTGCTGTTTTTAGAGTACTGTTCTAGGCCACAAGAATAGCATTGCTTTGTGAGAGGAGAGAAGGGAAGGGTCTGGGATCTCGTGTTCCCTCCTCAGAAATTCAAGTTTGATTTGAACAGGGTTTTAGGAAATGAAACTGTTCTGTGTACAGAACTGCTGGGGCTTTTGGTGTGGAGGGTTTGGGGGTTTGGGGTTATTTTGTTGGGTTATTTTTGTCTTGCCCACCCCTTCTCTTGCAAGTGTTTCTACAGCTCAAGGGAAGATGATCTCCTGCTCTTGCCATGTTGCACTTCTGATGGGTTTTTTGGGGGTGAGGGAGCCAGACCCAGTGATGTAACACTATAAATAAATAGGGTAAATTGAAGACAGGCAGGAAGGATTAGAGTTGGTGACTCTGTTTGCAAGGGCAATATTATCCAGGCAGGATTGTTACATTCCTTAGACACACCCCCCCCAACTTTATTTAAATCAGTTGATAATACTATTAATTCCCAACACTCCAAGGAAGAGATGGAATCACTGCAAAAACAACTGAAGTGTTTTTGGACAAAATATTAATCAGTGGCTGTCAGTTTGGCTGGCTGCTTGCTCCAAACTTTTATCAGAACATCTGTTTCATACCTGAATTTTTGGAGGCTTTGTACTTTGCTTCTCCGAGAGTAGTTTTCTGACAGATGTGAGTAGTTGGTAAAGTGTGTCAGAATGTGCTTTCTGGACAGTCCAGCACACGTTGCATTGTCTCTGGGAATTCCAGCCCTGCTTTACATGAGAGCAGTGGAGATGTTTCCGTGGAGCTGGACACAGCAGTACAAAAGGTGTAGCCAGTCCTTGTGTCTCCCTGCTGAACGGGTGAAAGCCGCCGCGCTCTCACGGGAGTGAAGGGCAGCGGCTGAGGGAATCGAACGTGTTCTGACTGCTGGGATCTAGAGCAGAGTGTCCTGGCTGTAAATCAGTTGTGCCAAACAACCTGGTGCAAAGGAGTGACTCCATTTCCATAAACTGCTCCAGCCCCCTTCACTTCCCACCGTTATGCAGCATCCATTTAGTGGCATCTGTCCATCACCATCCTGGGGAGAAGAAAAGTACAACTTGAAGACAAGGGAAGGAATCAGCATGGGAAGGGGGAGGGAGGGACAGAGTTTGAAAGATCAGGAGTTAGACTGTCAACATCATTCAAGGGGAAATACAACAAGGAAAGCAACTCCTGTTGTGCTGAATTTCACATTTTCTGATGGGTGATCTGCAACCTCTCACTTAAAAAAAAAACCCCAAAACCCAAAAATGAGTCTTTCAGACAAATGGGAAGAAAAAAAATTTAAGAGAAATGATTTTGTAGTCACTGTAATTCTGACTGCTGCATAATATTAGAAATTATTGTACTGTGAAGTTGCAAATTCAAAAAGAAAACAATATGAATTTCAATTTTGTGAGTATATCAATATTTTGCATGCTTTGTAAGGATTCTTATAGGAATTTAATATTGCTTAGTATCCCTCCCTCTTTAGGTCTGGGAGCAAACCTCTTTGTAATGTAATGTACAACTAGAAATTCCTTCTCTCTTGTATGTATTTCCACTACATTCCAACTTCTGAACCCGTGAAACAGAAAAAAGTGTTTATAGTAGAGGTGCTTTGTAGGGGGAGGGAGGGAATGAAGGCAAGGAAACTTGAAGGCTTAAGGTTTTGATTTATTCGTTTGCCTTTTTGAAGGTAATAATTAGTCACAATCCTAAAAACCACTGACTTAAGGATTAAGTCAGGCAGACCAGTGACCCACACTCTGGTTTTGTTTTTATGTGTTTGTTCTCATTTTCACAAGTGGTTCTATAGCAATCCTTTTCCTGCAAGCTGCACACCTGCCTGCTGTAAGCTGACGTGTGACATCCGTGGAGCAGTAGCACTGCTGGTGACTTCATTTAAAAGGATGAAACCCAACTGAACTACACCAGGTGGTTGGGAGATGGCCTTTTCCTTTTGGGGTGTGGAATCTGTAGCTGCTCTTTGCAGTGTTGAAACTGGAAAGCAATACCATAAAGACTGTGCCAATTTACTTTTGCCCAACTTTTTTATTTTTATTTATATAGGAAGTTAATATTAAAATACTGATCTATAGTATGTAACCATGAGAAAATTGCTTTGGCTTTGGTTACTGTTACAGGTTGTTGCTTTTAGTCTCTCATTACAATGCTCAGTTCTAATGTAACATTATCTAACATGCAGGCATGTGGATCAGGGAAAAAAAAAGTTAATTTAACTTAACCCATTAATTATTTCTGTTAAGTATGATTATGTTTTCCCCAAAGCTGGTAATTTTGGGCTGGAAAAGTTAGCACATCTTATTGCTGATGATGAAATCGTGGACTGAATTGAAATACGAGAATTGATTTCTTGAATTTCCTTTAATTTTACAATTAATTTTTTTCAAGTAGTCTTACATTTTCAGAAATTAAGTATTTCCAAAATGCTTTTATGTCCTTTTCCTGGGAAAGTTGCTTGATTTTGTTTCTTTTTCTTTTACTTTGCTGTTTTTAATAAGCCTTACCATACTTAAACAAAAAGGGACTTGTAAAACCTGGCTTTAGAGGAAGCCGCCTGATTTCTGCTCTTTCTATATTCCCTTGCACGTTGTGTCAGAAAACCTAACTCTTCCATTTTCTACATTAAAAGGTACAATATAGAGAGCATAAGAGTAAAGAAATTACCCTTTACACGTGCACTGAGAGTTCATGCTCTTTAGGTTTCTAGTGTGCTGGGGAGCCCTGTCTAAAAACGTAGCTTTCAGTAACAGGAATCTGAAACGTTAAGACTTTCTGCTAAGGAGAATCAGGTGATTAGGATAGTCTGTGCATCTCCAGTTGAGGGAGAGGAAAAAAGCATCAGTTTGCTGGCATTTAGAAGCTATTTTGAAATTCTCATGGATTTTTTTTAACACCCTAGCTTTTTAAGTAAAATTAAAAAAAAAAAAAAGTTAAAGCAAACTATGGGAAAAATTTTCAAGGATGGACAAGAAATAACAGTTACTGGATCAGTTTCAGCTTTGTGTTTGTGTGTTTGTCTGAAACCAAATCGAAATACATCCATTAAAATGCTGCTGGTGTCCTCTATTCTTGCACAATTTTAACAAGGTGAGGTAGTAGCTGAGCTATGTCAGGCTGTACTTTAATGCTGCTATTTTGTAGTGTATCAGCTAAGGGCAAACCCCAGCAGCGTGGTGACTGCGCTTGCCGATGCGCGCTGCCTGCCGCCGTCCCGACCGCCCGTTCGGCATGCACCGCCCCAGCAAAGCCCCAGCTCCTTCACTGGTGCAGCCACAGAGCAGATTTGGGGAGATGCAGTGTTTTTACAGTTTATTCATTTTACTGGGTAAAGATCTGGTTTATGGTTCTATGTTTTCTATGAGTTTATTTAAACAAATGTACTGTTCTTTAAAGCATACATGGATCTCCAGGTTTGTTTGTCACCCTTGTAACACTGGAAGGAATCCCCATGTGATCATTTACCTTAATGTGCCATTCTTTCAAGTACGTGTGAAATGTAAATTGATCAACGTGGCTTCTGAAAATGTTTAAAATCTGATGGCAATGCCCCAACCCTCTCTGAATGCTCACTGGTTATCTTTTGTTTCAGTGCTTGGTCTTTTACTGTGGCATTCTTATTGAAGAAATTTTAGGAAGAACTGAAGTGTTTTAAGAATGGCCCCTACCCTTTATCTCCTTACTTCAATTCATGAAGTCGGGGACTTGTAGTGACAGAAGACCAATACATTCATGCTAGATTTAAGGGATTTGCCCCTGTTCCTTGAAGAAGCAAAATCTGGAAGAGCAATTCCTAAGGAGATATAATCAAATTACTTTAATAAAATCCTTGGTGTAGTTACTAAGTCACTTGTTTATTCCCTCTTACAGTTGTAGTCCCAGACAAGTTTTGCTTTGTGAACCTCAGTAAGGCTGTCACAGTAGTGTTACTGGAAGCCAGTCAGATACCATTTGCTTCCACTAACATGGGTATGTGCAGCTGAGATCCTGGGGCCTTAGAGTAGCATCAGCAGCTCTCCTTTCTGAACGGGCACCTGTGTTCTACGAAATTCTCACTGAACTTCATTAAATACGTGGATTGTCCTTACAACCAGGACAAACTCTAAAGGAAGCACTTAGAGTTAGTGGTTATTCCTTGACATGGTTTTAGGGATGGAAAGTAACACAAATGGCGGAGGTGCATAAATAGGAATCACTCGGATCACATGGCTCTGACAAAGTCCTTACTTCACGTTACAGAGGCAGCCTATGTGTGAGCAAAGATCAGCTCGCCAGCGAACAGACACTAGCACAGGAACACCAGGACTTGGGCTGCTGTAGCCTCCCAGATCTGACGTGCTACAGCCCCTCTTCCTGCTGCTGAAAACATACAGTTCAGTGCTACGCAAGCAGAGCTTATCACTTGCTCTCTGCCTCCACGTCAGGAGATAAGGAGGAGCAATCCAGCCTCTGTATTACCACAGAAAGCAAGCCCGAGTGTACATGTTAATCTTTATTTGCCTCCTTCCATGACCATATCGCTAATTTAGGCCTTTCAGGTCAAGCAGATACATAAATATTATTGCCAAGAATTAGAAAATTATTAAATGACCTAGTTTGCCTCTCATCAGTTCTCTTTATCTCATCACAGAATGGCTGGAGACAACTGTAAAAACAAGCAGGTGAACCATGAGAGTATTTTCCACGTCATTTATTTCCTAACCCCATGTTTCACCTTTCATTAGGAAAAGACCCTCTTTTCAAACAGAAAGCACTTCATATACTAGAAACTAGTAGAAAATACCGTGCTGAGAGGTTCAGTTGGTAGCAGAGCTATCCCTGGAGAGAACTACAATCTTTCTCGTCTTCTGGTGCAGAATGGACCAGGTGCTTCCAAGCTGCTTTGTGATATAAGTAAGATTCCATTATTTACACCTGTTTGAGCATACAGGAAATTAACATGTGTCCCCAAGCCTGCAGAAGTGCTTGCTCTGCCGCGTTGTCTTAGCTGCAGTCATGTTTGAATCTTCTTGTCAGAAGTGGTTCATCAGAGGGGAGAATACTCTTTTCTCACTAGAGCTTTTGTCTGTGCAGTTGCTGCTGTCTTTTTGTGGCCGTAGGATGTTCCGAGAACCCAGGCCGTTCTACAGCTGAGCCGTTTCTCTCGTGTGCAGAATGACTTGGATTACAAGGTCACGTTATATCCCTGGGGATGTATGGAAGAGCAGGCTTGTGTACAGAACAGCTTCCTGCCTGGAAGGCAGGAGAGAGTGCAGCAGCTTTCTGCAGCTGACCAAAAAGAAGGATCCCAGGGGTAGTAGAGACCCCCAGTGAGCAGATGGCCATAGCCCTTATGTACTCGCATCTCCCCTGGGCAGGCTGTGTGAGGCCAGAAGGTAGTTACGGGGAGAGGCTCGTCCAGCTCCTCCTCATTGTGCCAACTGAATGATCAAATGCCAGTCTACACAGAACAGCTTAAATTATCTCCATTTTAGTCCCACTTTGGGAGAAATTTGGACTACACTAACTCTGGGGATTACATAAATAGTCAGCTAAAAACTGATCCAAATCTAAAAATATATTTCAAATCTAGTAGGAGTTGATGTAAAAGCTGCCATAGCTAAAGGACATTTCCTCACAACAGCCCCTTCTGCTTCCTTCCTTACTGCTTCTCCAGCCTGAGAGAAATCTTGGTTTGGGCTTCAGTTATGTACGAGAACTTCCAGAAGCCACTCGGAAACAATCATGTATTTGGGATCCTGGACAAAACTTAACCGATGCAGGGACAAGAGGGTTCAAGAGTTGGGACAACAGGGTTCAGGAGTTGGGACAGCAGTACTAACATAGGCAGCAAAAGGAGGGTAGGGAATGGCTGAGGAGCACTACAGTGAAACAGTGAAACAGTGAGTTACAATCTCATAGCAGGACACTGTGAAATACTGATTCTCCATCTGCCCAGCAAAAAGAAATAAACCTTCTCTTGCCTATATAAGTTGCATAGTTTGTTCTTATCTCTGTGTTTATAATCCACAAAGAATTCCAAGGAAAGGAATTAAGACTATTTATTTAAATATAAATACAATTAAATTATATAATTCATGCTAAGTTATCAGGTGTGGAAGACAACTTGTTATTGTTTGGATAATTTTGAGTTTCATCAGCATTAATATTGTTGGGATTATTTTAATGCTACCATGTAAGGGAGTCAGTTTTTGACATTCAATACTGCTGTTGCCAGTGCTTCAGTATCTCCTAGTGCTCCGGTTTTGGAAAAGAAAACCTAATTCAGAAAGTTTAATACTGAAAGGTGTTGAAACTGTTCTGCTGAACATCTCTCATTTCAGGCCCAGAGAAGGGAAAAGGGACAAGGAAAAAGAGGGCTGGGTGGGGGGTGGGGGTGTTGGAACTGTCATTCTGGTTATTATTAATCTTTAATTTTCTGAGAAAAGTGATATGAAAAAGGGATCCAAAAACTGTATTTGGAAACAAAACAAAACAAAAACAACCAACCTCTAAGGCATTTGTAGCCTTTCTTTGTACACAATGTTAAATAAATTCTCCTGTATCTATGTCGGGTTCTTTTGGTCTCATTTAACTAAAACTGGAATGCCTACATTATATCTGAATGTCTGAATTACAGTCAACTGAGTTTGCCAGAGGTATGGCATTTGAAGCTGTTATTTGAAACACCACTTATCACATGTTTTAAAAGGTAAATCACTTGAAATGTAGAGGTTAGTATAGGGTTATTGCTGAATTAAACAACTATAGCATGTGGAAATAGTTTTATGCAGAGGGCAGGGAAGTAGCTGGACAAAACAGTATATTTTTCAGTTCTGTATTAATCCTCTTGTGCAGCTTCAGAATGCAGCCAGTCCCAAACCTTGTAACCTCTACATTTGCGTGCAGAGTCGCTGTAGCTACGTATTTGCCAAGAAATCAGCTCTGCCCTCTGGTTTTTCAGACATTGCGTGAAATCAATGGTTTCTGCAGGAATCAACGTGGAAACAGAATCAGTTACTTAAGTTTTTTTGCTGTTTGATTTAAATATTATTTAAATTATTAATGTAATTAAAGCACACTTATGTGTGCTGACCACAAAGACGGGATGTCTCATTGATAATATCCAAAGTAGAGAAAAACATAGCTGACTGTACAGTGCTTAAAGCTATGCTGAAATGAGATGCAGGTCCAGAAAGAAAATGTGCCATGCTTACCCCTAAATCAGGAAAATAAAGGGAAGCTCAGTGACTGTTATTAACATTTCCCAGCAGAGGTGTATCACTTTAATTGGAAATAGTTTTGCAATACTTCCTAGACATCTTGAAGGTGGGATTCTGCAAAACAGTCCACATGCAATCTGAGCCCCTACCTCTGCAGTGCAACCCCCTCAACAGTATTCGGCTGGCCCTGAGCAAGCCTGGATGTGGTACCTCATATCCTGCCCCGGGTGCTGGCCACTGCCAGGAGCAATGCTGCCACAGCCGTACTCCTGCCGCATCGAGCTCTTCACTGCCCATCAGCCTGGAGCTTCTCAGCCACTTCTCCCATCTGCTTTCCCCCCACGTGGGGGAAGAAGACCCAGGGAAGACCCTGGGCAAGCAGCACTGCACGGGCTCGAGGGGAATCACAGACTGCACACTACTTCCCTGCAACCAGAAAGAGCAAACCAAACTTGAGGTTGGAGCAGGATGAGACAGAACACATGCATGCATAATGACCATGGATGTTGTGTGCATATTGCTACGGGTCCCTTCCTGAACAGGTGTCTCTTCATTTTCAGGTAGCCTTCGCCCTGCCTCCTGAAGCACAGACAGGCTGCCTGAGGCAGCGCCCCCCCCGGGAGCCCTACAGGATACAGGGATCAGTCAGAGGCAGGATCAGCTGTACCTGCCCCGCTCCCAAGAGACATTTGTCTGCTCTTTGTTAGAGGCCTCCAATTATGGAGATTCTGTAATCCTCTCGGGCAATCTAATCCAGAACACAGCCACAATGAGAAGGTTTTCCTAGCAGACAGCTGAACCACTCTTGCACACATTACAGGATATAATGCTGCAATATTATGCATATTTTTCAGTGACCTTTTAAGTTCCTGGAGTAGGATACCAGCCATATGCACCGTCAGCTAGCAGCTTGTTCATTAATTCACTGAGCTGAAAGAACCACGTTCTGTTTTTCTGCTGGAAAACAGAAACCAGAGCCCCTTTGTGGACTGTTGGGAGAAATACATTACTCAAAACAAATGCAGACATTTTTCAAATCCCTAGTACAGAAGTAATGCTGCTGATGGACATTGAAATGACATCTTTTTTTCTAACAAATAACTTAAAAAGCAATCCAAAGGTAGTCACACAGAATGTTTTGTTGAACATATGAATCAGAAGACTTCGTGGAGTGGCATTGGTTGTACTGTTAGATGACAAACATCAGAAATACTGCTTCAGTCTAAAGGAGCTTTTCAACATCAAACAAGTAGACTATGCCTATGCAGCAGCCTTCCAAGGGAAACCCGGCCAACGAAGAACAGGCAGACCAGAAGAGAAATGGATTGGGAAGGACATCTAAATAAAATGACTGACTACGTGAGACACATAAATAGGAAATTTCTTCCACAATGTAAATCAAACTATGTGGCAACATCTGGAAGCATACAGCCCCTCAGTCTTAAAGGGAACTCTGATGAAACATAGATGTCACTTACTTTGATTTAAAATATTAAATGTTACCCAAGATAAGAAGGGGACTGTAAATCATACTTGCCCTTACCAATCTGCAGCGTTATGAATTTTAGGAAGGAATGTACCTCAAGGGAGAGACTGTAATGCAATCATATACAGAAGTGTTTCTTTTGATAAAACAGCTAAACTGCTGTGGTGAGAGACGCTTTAATCCGTGGTTGGAGCTAAACTGAAACCCTCATGCCGAAACTTTCACAGGGATATGTCAAATCAGCACATTTTCTTAGTTACTGTGTTCATAACACTTCCCAGCCAATGCCTGTAAATACAGACTCTGCTATACCTCCCACTAGAGCACCAACTCTATAATTTGGGTTTATTAACTGTAGTTGCTTGTTATTCATGACAACAGTCATACGTCCTTCAAAACAACGATGAGTTGCTTAGCACAGTCTTTCAAAAGGAGCTAAAAAGCTGAAAGCTTGTGTTCACACGCAGTTCTCGTCATCTAAGAAGACAAAGCTATTCACTATGACATTTTAACTGTGTTTATTTCTGTCTCCCTCAAACAAAAAGCGATAGTTAATGAAAAATTGTACTGCAAGGCACAGGTTTTGACCCAGAGCCCCTCTGCTCCCACCTCACTGGGTTGCACCAGCCGCCTTCTTCACACTCAGGGCCGAAGCCACAGGTGCCTCTTTGGGCAAGCTCTGGTGACAAGGCTGGTGCAGCTTCAGCTGGATCCTCCTCCAGCTTTACTGCATACTCACAGCTTCCCTCCTCAAGGTCTCTCTACAACTTAAACCCTACGGCTTTATTTCAGTGAAATAAGGATCATTTTAGGGAATGTTTTTTTTTACCAGAGCGAGATCCAGGCCTCGAGCCACCGCCCCGCCCCACAGGGCCGCCTCAACCGAGGGGCA